>CM045759.1:156471398-156841459 GCA_025200525.1 Camellia lanceoleosa
AAGACCAAATTAGTGGCCTACAGACCTTAAGCATGACAAAATATGGCCAAGTACTTCACAAAGTTAGGTCAAAACATGAGGATATGCTAGGCTAAACACATGGCATACTTTTAGACAAAATGGAGAATTACAAAGCAAGTGTATTATACATGTAAAGGACCATGAATCCGACCAGGGACAGAGGTATGTTATGACCCAAAAACAACCAAAGACCTCTGAAATGGTACCAAATGCAACTACTCATGCATACTATCCTTATGAGCCAAAACATGCAAAAATGAGAGGCATAAGGGAGAGGGGTGTCCCTTCCCTACACAAGTCCTCAAACCTCCTTCTTCACCACTGAAAATCCACTAGATTTTAGTGGTGAGAAGGCCAACACACCAAGATAAATAAAGCTTAAAGAAAAAGCACTAAAAGAGGCCAAATGCGGGCCTAAGAGGGGGAGGTCGACCCCAAACAACAAAATATCCTCAATGAAAGATCTAAAGCATGAAAATACAAGACTTTTTGTAGCTATACACAAAGTTTAAATCAGCATGCAAGACAGGTCAAAAGCCAATGCAAGATTGGGGAAACTAAAGTAATGTAGTTACCCTTGAAGAACCCTTGATGAACAGCGAATGCAGCCCTCTTCTTTTAATCAAAATCAGTCCAAAAACACAAGAACAAACCCTCCAAGCCCCTCAAGGTTTCAAAGGTGTGATGGTGTGTGTCTTAGTGCAAAACTAAGGTAAAAATGCACTTCTAGGCCACAAAACACACACAAGGGAGGAGAGAGAGGGAAAATATAGAGAGAGAATGTATATGAGAGATATATATTTGTATATCACTGGTTTTTTTGTTCAAAATCTCTAACCCTTGACAATGGAAGAAGAAGGGTCCTTATATAGGCCAAGAGAAAGCTTGAAGCTTCTCAAAGAAGCTAAATCAAAATGGGGCAAATGGGGCAAGGGGGTCAAGGCTTCTTGAAGAAGCCATGACAAAGGGTCAAGCTTCTTCAAGAAGCTTGACCAAAGGGTTCAACCTTCTAGAAGGAAATGGGGTGCAAAGGCTCAAAGCAACCACATCTTGCACGAGGAGGAGTGTTGGTGCATTCCAACTGGCACAGCTGGCATGCACCATGCCTGAAGGGTGCAAAAGGGTCACACCGGCCAGCAAAAGAGGTCACCGGCCAAACAAAGTGCCGGCCGGCCACATAAAGTGCCGACCGGCCATTGGTATCAAGAAACCATGGCCGGTGGCAACAATAAATGGCCGATGAGGCAAAGGGAAGGCCGGTGGGGTGTGGGGATGGCCAAAAAGCCATTCCCTGCCCCTCAAAGAAAAAGCACAAGCATTTGGTGCAAAACCAAACACAAAACAAACAAGTTGAGAGATCCTGAGGCAAGGCGCGCAGCGGAGGACTCTGGGAACTCAAATGAACACGAACATGGATGATCACCAAGTGTTCCAACGGTGACGTCCAAGTCTTGAGGACGGTCAAAAATGGGGTGTCTACAGTTTGTTTTAAATTCGCTTCACATGTGAATTTAAACCACACACTACTTGATGTTGTTTTTTTTTTTTTTTTTTTTTTTGATATATTATTTTAGGCTATATTTGTTTGGGTATACTACATAATTTTTCTTAAGTAGTTTTACGAAAAATCATCTAGGTCGATTGATTGATCCTAAACATTTTTTTGTTGTTTGATCATAACTTTGAGACACTTTTCATAAAATATTTTTATGGTCGTTAACATTTTTGCAATACATAAATTGTAGTATAAGAATTTTATTAGATAGTTCCTTCAGGCACAGGCAATCTCTAGTATAAAAATAACTCAGAATTAAACAACATACATAAACTACTAAAAAGCGACTCACCTTTTAGTCTTTTACAAACCAATGCAATTAGTAATTTTTTATTTATTTTTGGATGAGCAAAGAAGAGATTTTATTGATGTATAGAAGCATGATTAACACCACCAAATAGAAGCACGATTAAACAACATACATAAACCCCTTCCCCACCAAATTAACACAATTAAAAAAAGCTAGATAGAATTTAAATTAATCAAAATTACAGAGACCAAATCAGCATAAAGAAAAAATTACAACGACCAATGGCGTAATTCTCTCTTATTTCTTTTAATTTATAATTGTCAACTTATTATCCTAAAGGAGCATTACACAAGCAGTAGCCTATTTGGTAACATTTTTTTTTTTATAAGACTTACAATGTCAGTAAATGTTAGGTAAGTTGTTGAAAACATTGTTGTATTGTATCCCATTGCATTTCAAAAGTTATTTGCCCAAAACAAAGGAAGAGGAATTAGAGAGATTCCAATTCAAAGGTGAACAATACACTCTGGCAATAATAGACAGCTTTAAACCCCAACAATAGCTGACAACCAAAAATCCCAACAGAACAAAAACAAAACAAAAACAGCCAGCCCAACCCAGCTATCTGAGTTGCATGAGCCAGTAGCCAAACCAACCCAGACCCAAAGTTGAACAATACACAGTGGGAGCTGAAACATTTCCATCTGTCATCCAAACCAACCCAGGAAGGTATTTCAAGTTTATAGATGCTTACTTCTAGTAGAGTCATGCCATTTTTTTGTAATAAACAAACCAAAAAAAATAAATAAATAAAATACATGTTCTTTCAATTATTGGTTCATTGATGAAACCCATTTACTCATTTCACATAAATTAAAACCCTACAGCATATAAAAAAATAAGAAATAAAAAAACCCCTAGAGAACAATGGTAATACCATCTTGATCACTGAAAACAACTCAAGAAAACCCAGCAGCACAAACCCATGAAATGGACAGCTCAAGAAAACCCAACTGTCGATTAAGTTAAAAAATGGAACAACCTCTCAGACCCATTCAAACAAACACTTAATGGGTGTGAAGCCCTAGACTGAAAAAGAAGATTAAAATAAGAGAAAGAGAAGCAATGGGTATGGAGACAAAAATCTATTTAAATAAAATACATGTTCTCAATTATTGGTTCATTGATGAAACCCATTTACTCATTTCACATAAATTAAAATCCATTACTCATTTACACATTTCACATAAATGAAAACCCTACAGACAGCCCCATAACTAACGGCCAGGTAGTGTCAAGCAATATAAAAGATCTTTTTTGTGAATCCTCTTTTTGCCTTGTAGTTTTCATAGTTGAGTTCAATTTTTCCATTGAGCTTCTTTGATGCATTTTGAACATGTTTATAGCGATCCCGGGTTTTTTCTCTTGTATACAGTGATCCGGACTTGTTTCCGTAGATGTTAGTAGTTGCTTATATCTTGTTTGCATCCTTTTGTACTTTGTATTTGAGATATAGGATGTGTTGGGCAGGTTTGTTACAGGTTGGTTGAACTTAGAAACCAAGAGTAGTTGCCCAGATTTTTGCCTTCACGCTCGAGCGGGCCCTTCGTTGTTGCTTCTCTGCTCGAGCGGGAGTTTTGACACTCGAGCATGATTTTCCATCTTCCAGTATTTCTTCTGCAGTGTTGGACGCTCGAGCGGGCGTTTTGACGCTCGAGCGTGAGTTTGTGTGTGACGCTCGAGCGAGGACTTGGTTCAGCAAAAAGTTCTGGAAGTGTGTATCCGCCGCTCGAGCGGGATTCTTGATGCTCGAGCAGGGGTCTGTGAGTGACTCTCGAACGGGGGGTTTCCACGCTCGAGCGGGGTGACTCTTATATAAAATCGAGATCCGACTTTTTGGATCACTTTTTCACATCCTTTTCTCTCTCTTACTTTTTCAAAACTCCATTGTTGAGCCTCTCTCTCTAGAACCATGCCTTCTCTCTATGTATTGATCTAGTATGAGTTGTTTTCTCACCTTTGGCCTTTACAAAAAAGTTGTTGACCGTCAAGGGCTATCTTTTGATCCAAGAATCTCGGGATTTGGAGCATTTTCATTTTCTTTATCTTCTTCGTTAGGTGTCAACCTTTGAGGTAGGGATTCCTACTCACTCTTATGGTCTTTGACATAGATTTTTGGTTGTTTTGATAAAGTGTTGAAGTTGGGTGATTTTGGGACTTAGGGTTTCAAAATGTTAAAAGAGGGTTTTGTTATTTTGATTCTAAAAATGTGTATTTTGGGTTTCAAAATAATGATATTGTTGTTGGTTGTTGATATTTAGACCATTAGGTCAATATTGGAAAATAGGGTAGAAAACCCTAATTTGTTGTATAAATTAATTGGTATAATTAATTTGGAAAAGTTGTGGATTTATGGAATTGAGTTGGACATAATGAAATGGACTCATTACATTGTGAAATGGTGGAGTTGGATGTGTTAATCGCTCACTTTTTAAAAACATTGATATTTTATCTGTTGGAGCTTTTATTATCTGTTTAGAAATAATCGCTTGGGCTATCGGTGGAGGGTAGTTTTGATTGTTGTAGAAAACGCATGATGATTAGGCAAACTAAAACTAATTGATTGAGGATATGCTATCGAATGTAGCGACTGGAATGATACATTAACTTTATGTATTGACTAATTGTATATGATCTATATTTATATACATATGTTGTATGGGAGGAGATAGGGGATGTACTCCACAGTTTAAGGGAAGATAGGGGATGGACCTCTAAACCGGACTTTTGTGTGACATTGATACAGAACTACTATGTGTATCAAGTGTTGATTATGGAAGTGTTTGAATTGATTTGATATAGCACTAAAATGTATATCGTTATCAATTGTGAAGTATAGAAGTGATTCTATGTTATGTTGATACAGCACCGAAATGTGTATCTTTCGTAAAGCGTAGAAATGAATTTTGTGTTATCGATACAGCATTACAATGTGTATCCGTCATAAATTTTGAAAGTGTTTTAAGGATGAGTCTAAAATCTCATAAAGTTATTTGGCTAGGCATTGAGCCTTGTTTTCAAACTCGAAGTTGAGAAGAAATGAGAAATGAAATGTAACATGGACTTAATGTCATGGAGTCGGAATGTGAGATATGTGGATGTATTTGTGTTGAACATTTGTCAATTGCTAAAGTCTTAGTTATTGCTCATACTGTGTTTAGCATATCTCTATTGGGCGTTGGCTCACCCAATATGGGACATTATTTTCAGGTACAGGTAGCATGCCACCTCCAAGGTCATAGCTTGGATGATGATGAGAGTTGAAGACTCTTTTTGTTTGTTTTGTTTGTATTACATGTATATCAAGCCAAGGGCTTCTTTTGTATAGAATTAGCACTCTTCTTTTGTGTAACCAAGTGTTAACTTGGAAAGCTGTAAGCCCGTAGGGCATTTCCTTTTGTTGTTAACATGTAATACTTTTGTAAGAACTACTTTGATGAATAGAAATAGTTGATTTCTCTTATATCAATGCATGTCTAAAGTGATGGGTTTTATGTATTTTTTTGAGGGCATTACAACTTGGTATCAGTGCGTACTAGGTTCGAATACTTTGGGTATGTGGGAAGTGATTAGTATCACAATGGGTTTGTCTCACTTGATAGAGACTTAGATGTAGTTTCATATGCTATGTGTTTAATTGATAACATGTTTATGTGACTATTTGGGTATGGGATTTAATTTCTAGGATGTTGATTGGATCCTTGGGTTTTTGTGAGTCTTGTTGGAAAAGCACTTGATCAATGTTGTTTCTAACCGTAACACCGATAACGCTTCGGGACTATCATTATCCAGAAATGAAATTCGTAAGTGCTTATGTGTTTATGTGCTTACGTGGAGTGAATTACAGTTGTCCATGCATTAGGATGCGAGTGTTATATCTTCGGCACATTTGTGAATGTGCTAATGTCTCTGTTACTTTTATTAGGATGTCAGGACGAGGACGGGGTGGTAGGCGAGGTAGGCCTAGGAGGCAGGAGATGCCTTTACCGGATGATATTCCGGCACAGCAGGAGGGGGTTGGCCAGGCCAATGTGGCCGAGCCAGCAGGTCAGGAGGCTATGGGCGCTTTAGCCCGAGGGATAGCCGATGCTTTGAGGGAGTCTATGGGTATTCTCAGAGCTGAGAATCCAGTTCAAGCTCCAGTGCAGGCCCAGGTTGCTGAGGCAGGGCCTTCCTTCTTGAAGAGAGAGTTCTTCCGGTCTAATCCAGATGAGTTTGTTGGGGATCCGAAGGAGCCACTAAAGGCAGATGAGTGGTTGGAGCAGATGAGTAAGACATTCGATATACTTGGCATTGAGGACAGAGCATTGAAAGTGACCTTGGCGTCCTTCCAACTGAAGGGGGATGCAGGTCAGTGGTGGAAATTCGTGAAGGGTCGTTTGGATGGCACTTGGGAGGCGTTTGTGGGTGCTTTTCAGGAGAAGTTCTTATCTCCAACAGTCAGAGAGAAGCTGAGAGATCAGTTTTGCCAGCTTTTGTAGTTGAGTTCTTCAGTGGCCGAGTATGAGGCTGCTTTTACTAGCTTGTCCAGGTTCGCACCTGAACTTGTGGCGTCCGAGGAACGCCGCTGTATTGAGTTCGAGAAGAGGTTGAGGCGCGGCCTCAAGATGAGAGTTAGTGGTTCTATGATCCGAGACTATGGGCGCTTGGTTGATGCGGCAGCCCATATGGAGATCATGATGCAGGAGGAGGAGGGACAGAGGGACTCCAAGAGGAGCCAAGATGGTCAGGGTGATGGTACGAGACAGAGGGGTGCTAACCCTCAGCAGTCTCAGGGCGGTGTTGCTAGATCGACCTGTCCAGTGCCAAGTGCAGGCTCGGGGAGAGGCAATCAGGGAGACTTAATGTAGCGCCCCGACTTCCGGGTCGTTAATAAATCAAATTAACCTCAAATCAACCTTTAGATGCTTCAACTCCAATCACCACTAAATTTGCTCCATGCCTGAAAAATAAATTAATTCGGGAAGTATACAATACAACAAGAATAGCAAGGTTCAGACAAAAAATAAATTAACAAAGATCCAACAATTACACAACCGATTAGATTCGATAAACAAACAATTTACCAAATTGCACAAACAAGTCAACTCGACATATGATAATTTATCCAGAACCAAATACCCGGTTCAACCCGGTACATGACCAATGACTGGCCTCACCCCCTTCACCCAAGCACAACTGCTTATCCGGGCTATTGGTACAGAGTATATTGGCAAAGTCCACTCGATCCATATATGGAGCATTTCCACGTCATCTAGTCAGACAAATCAACATCTCCAACACAGATTAACTACTCAAAGTTCATCAAATGACTAAAGTAATCAAATGAATCAACAACGAATAATTCCATAGAATTTATCAAACGATCAGAATAATCAAGAGTTTATAGGAATTAAAAATAAACTCTTGCAAAGAGAATTTAGGAAGCATATTGTATACCACCGAATTACCTCAAATCAATCTCCTCCTTCTCCAACACTTGAATCTCGAACTTTCTCCATAAATCTCCAAATTCTAAGCCATAAGGTATGTAAGGTTTCACAAAATCTACAACTCTCCTCCTTTATGAAAATGCTTACTCTCACTCTAACAACTCTTAATCTAAACTCAAAATCTGTATAACAAATGGAGAGAGATATGGGAAAACCCATAGAAAGAAGTTAAGAGGTGGCTCAATTTATAGGCAACTTGGTGTAACATACTAGTTGGAATTTGAAAGGTCAAGTTTGAATATGAATGGACCACTAATAAGGATAGTAAATGAACCACTAATAAGGATATTAAATGAACACTAAACACTAATTGATATTAAATGAACACTAACTAGAATTAAATGAACACTAGTTAGACTATGAATGGACACTAGTTGGAATATAAAAAGACACTAAAAATACCAAGTGTCACAATTCTCAAATATACAAATCGTCTCCATAAATAATTAACTCAAATATCTCCAAAGCATAAGTTATACAATGCCCAAATTAAGAAGATTTATGAAAAAAGGGGTTCCACTAGGGGAAAGTTTCATTCCTTTTGTGAAGAAAATATGCTAACTATTACATGTTTAACTTAGAAAATCTGTGTGAAAGAGTGCCTTTGAAAAGTTGAGAGATTGGTATAAAAGAAGACGGTTTTGTACCAAAATGGGTAAAACACAAGAGAGATGGAAACAATACTCAAATCTTGATATTTTTTTAACATAAGAACATGATAATAACAGATCTGAAACATCACTTAAAATCTTTAAAAAGAACATGCATTAGAAAAGAGAATGAAGAGAAGGTTGTGTTGGTGGCTTACCCTCCAAGCTTAGCACAAGAAACTCTCCTTTCTTCCTCCTTCTTCTCCTCTAGATTTCTCTTCCTTGCTCTCTCTCTAACCAAAATGTGTGTGAGTGAGTGTGTTGTGTGTATGTTTGCAAGCTAGGAAGGGTGTGGTATATATAGGCAAATTTGGGGTAAAAGGACATAAAAGCCCTTTAGTTGGAACTGGATGGAAAGTTAGGATTTTTGCTTGAATTCTAAAGGAATGGAAGGGATTTAGGAGGTGTGTTCCATTGGTTTAGGCCACATCTAGTTGTAATAAAACCAATTCTTGGATTTTGCATCCTAGGTAGGTCACTAGGTTGTATTTTTCCTAGAATCTCATGATGGTGTGTCTTGAAAATAGATTTTTCACCTTCTCCAAGGAAGGGCTAGCCATAGGGATGTGAAGGGACTAATTTTTTAATTATTTTAAGTTCTAGGCACATTCTCCTAGGTGTATATGTATATATATATATAGCAAGATTGATGGCATACCAAGGTACAAGATACAAGTACTAGCTTTTGGGTAAGTTTTGAATTTATAAAAAAAAAAGAGTGAAGGCTTAGAGTTAAATACATGTATTGGGACCTTACTCATGTAGAATTAAATTAAATTAGGTTAGGGAACCTAATCTGGCTAGGATATTCTTATTCTGATAAAAATTAAAAATGCTAACTGGCAAGATTCGAAATAATTTAAGAAACTAAGGGGCTTTAAGTAAATAATTCAAATGTAAGGATTTTTAAAGAAAATACATTTTTTCGGGGCTTCACATTAAATGTGATGAAATGAGGAGGATTAGAACCTTAATCATGTATTTAATTGCTATTTTTATTTTTATCAAAACAGAAATTTCTCTAACCAAATTAGGTTCCCTAACTTAATTTAATTCTACCCAGGTTACATGTATTTAACTTCAAGCCCTCATATTTTCTTTTAAAATTTCAAAACTTGCCCCAAAATAGTACTCATATCTTGTACATTGGTATGCCATCAATCTTGCTATCTATATATATACATATACACCTAGGAGAATGTGCCTAGAACTTAAAATAATTAAAAAATTCGTCCCTTCACATCCTTATGGCTAGCCCTTCCTTGGAGAATGTGAGAAACCCATTTCCAAGACACACCATCATGAGATATTCTAGGAAATCCAAACCTAATGACCTAGACCTAGGTTGCAATTGTGAAACCCCGTATTTTTTAGGTATTAATATTTTAGTGAAAGATATTAGTGGTAGTTTGGTGATGAGATTCTTAGATAAGCATCTAACTTATTTTTCTCCATTTATTTTATCTATTTTTCTCTCCACCTCATTATTATTCATCTCCTTTGTTTTCTAATATTTTTTTCATTATTCTTTGGCACCAAGTAAATTTCCTTTCTTTGACCCCAAGTTAGTACCATTGTGTATATATATATATTTGTACCTCTTATTCATCAAATCTTTTTGTACACAATATCTATGGAATTTGTACACATAATAAATAGGAAAATCTCTCCAAATCTTGAGCACATGGCTAGCTATCATACCTCCTAGGCTATAATCATTGTACTTTAGTACAAAAAAATCCATTGAAATATTGGAGCAATGATGACCTTGGTATCAATTATATATATACATTGGGAAATGTGTCCATAGTACTCATATATTGAATAAAATATTTTCCATTTCCCTTCCCCATAGCCAGCTAACCTAGGAGAGTGAGGAATCAATTTTCAAGGCTTGTAATCATGGCATTCTAGAAGCACGAGTACCGAGTACACCCCTTTCTTGTCCACCAAGTAAACTTTATTTTATTATTTTTCCTTTTCTTTTGTCCCAAGCTTCCTTGCGTATAAATTGAGCTCACCTCTCAACCATTTCTATCATTCTTCTTCTTAGTGCATCCATATCTCTATCTCTCATATTGTTCTCTCTTAAACTATAGAAATTTTGAGTCTAGATTAAGAGTGTATAGAGTGAGTGTAAGCATTTTCGTAAAGGAAGAGAGTTGTAGAATCTTACATATCTTATGCCACTTTGGAGATTCATGGAGAAAGATCGAGATTCGAGTGTTGGAGACGGTGGAGATTGATTTGAGGTAATTCGGTGGTATACAATACGCTTCCTAAATTCTCTTTGCAAAGAGTTTATTTTTAATTCTCATAAATTTGTACTCCTCTTGATTATTCTGATCGTTTGATAAATTCTATGAAATTATTCGTTGTTGATTCATTTGATTACTCTAGTCATTCGATGAACTCTGTGTAGTTATTCTGTGTTGGAAATGTTGATTTGTCTGGCTAAATGACGTGGAAATGCTCCGTACATGGATCGAGTGGACTTTGCCAATATGCTCTGTACCAATAGCCCGGATAAGCGGTTGTGCTTGGGTGAGGGAGGTGAGGCCAGTCACTGGTCATGTACTAAGTAGGATCGGGTATTTGGTTCTGGATAAATTATCATATGTTGAGTTAACTTGTTTGTGCAATTTGGTAAATTGCTTGATTATCGAATCTAATCGGTTGTGTAATTGTTGGATCTTTGTTGATTTATTTTCTATCCGAGTCTTGTTATCCTTGTTGTATTGTATACTTCCCGAATTAATTTATTTTTCAGGCGTGGAGCAAATTTAGTGGCTATTGGAGTTGAAGCATCTAAAGAGATTATTTGAGTTGGAGATTTGTATAATTTCTGTTTTGGAGACATTTGAGTTAATTATTTATGGAGACGATTTATATATTTGAAATTATGAGTTATCTGCAATTATAAATTTTGTGACGCCCCGATTCTACACTATAGGTTGCAGTCAAGGGAGAGTCACTAGTGAGTCCTATGGTCAATAACCAAGTAAGATCCCAGATCGCCGGAGGAGTCAAAATAGCCTCCCTTCTAAGTCCAGCTTTCTTAGGCAGCGCACTACCTTTTTGACAGATCTTACCAGGCATTGACACAAGGTCTCATAAGCAATGATAAGGTACATACATAGAATATAAATACATAACAACCACATTTATACTTAATTCAAAGGATTGTTTACATTACATCCCAATAGAAAGTTTAAACTCTACATGAGTTCATACAAAATAACAAAAAGGAAATTTCTATTATTCCTAAGATAGCCAAAAGTCCTCGAAGGTTTTGGGCTCTTCGTCTCCCGCTATAAGTTCTGCGTCGTCACCTGGCATGATACGCCGTGAGCTTTGAATGCCCAGTAAACACACACACACCCTACCCCTTTTTCCCAATCCAATACACAATCACAATTATAACATCAAGTAATAAAGCATGATACTGAAATAAATAAATAAAGGGTCAAGTTAGATGTTAGTAAACTAGAAATCCCCCAAAGAGATTTCGTCCTTCCAACCACAAGAATCGGACGCCGATTATTCGGTATGCCCCCTCTTTTGCTGCTTTGTTGCAGAACTAACCTCGGATGCCTACCAACGGTTATATACCGTGTAGCGCCAACAACAAGGCCTCAAAAGAGACGGTAATAATGGGCCTTGCCCAAATCTCTCCTCACACCAAGCTACCTAGGGTCCGAATACAACCGCTCCATTCAAGGGTTCCGAAAACCACTTGCGCAAGACTTTAACTTCAAATGGGGAACGCATCCCAATAATCCATATACCACATATTATCGTCTTTTCATAACTCAAGTGTTCGAAAACCCAATACCCACCCAATTAGGTTTCCCGTTGAATTAAGTGTTTTAAGTCAAGGTTAGTCCAACTAAACAATATAATAATATCCACATAAGCATGCATCCTCAAGATAAGAAAGATAAATAACATAACATGCACATACAACATCTTGCCAAGATATGATCATAAGCCATTAAACATTTTTATGAATACAAGGGCACAAAACATCCATACATAACAAATTTCCAAATTTAACATCACGTGAAGATTAATACGAAAGGACTACTTTAGATCATCCACCGAGCTCGGTCTTCCTATGGTTCGTAGAGAATTTGATCTAGTTTCTAGAAAAATTTTCGGAAATGGTTTGCTTTTCCAGATTTTAAGTTATTTACAAAATAGTCCAGCGCTGTCCAGAATTTGTCCAGATCCGTCGACCGTTACGAAAACTTGATTTTCTTTCAAACTGCTTAATGTTTTTTGATGAAACCAATTTTAGTTGAAAGCTAACTCCTTAAGGAAGGTTTTGAAATAAAATATAGGTTCAGAATATTTTTGTATATTTTTCTGGAATTTTTGAAAGTTGACTGAAAAAAGCAGGTTTTAAGGTAGAATGCCCAAAACAAGGAAATTTATAAAAAGGGGGTTCCACCATGGGAAAGTTTCATTTCTTTTGTGAAGAAAATATGCTAACTATCACATGTTTAACTCAGAAAATTTGTTTGAAAGAGTGCCCTTGAAAACTTGAGAGATTGGTAATAAAAGGGGATGGTTTTGTGCCAAAAAGGGAAAAATACAAGAGAGATGGAGTCAATACTTAAATCTTAGCATTTTTAACATAAGAACTCTTTAATAACATATCTATAAAAAAAACATTATGTAGAAACATGTATTGAAAAAGGAAAATGAAAGAGAAGGTTGTGTTGTGGCTTACCTACTAAGTTTGCATAAGAAGGCTCTCTTCTTCCCCCCTCTCCTTCTCTAGACTTCTCTCTCTTTCTCTCCTCCCTCTCTCTAACCAAATGTGTGTGTGGATGAGAATGTTATGTGTGTTTGCAAGCTAGGGAGGTGTGTTGATATTTATAGGCAAACTTTTGAGGCAAAAAGTCCTAAAAACCCCTTAGTTGGAAATGGATGGAAAGGGTGGGTTTTGTTTGGATTCTAAGGAAAATGAAGGGATTTGGGAGGCTTGGTCAATGATTTAGGCAACACTTAGTTAAAAGGGAACTAGTTTTGAAACTTGCACCCTAGGTCTAGGTCATAGGTTGGTGGTATTTCCTAGAAGTTCATGATGATGTTTCTTGGAAATTGATTTCTCACTTTCTTCTAGGAAGGCTAGGCATAGGGAAGGGTGAAGGGAATTTTTTTTTTTGTTAATTATTTTATGTCTAGGCACACTCCTCTAGGTGTATATATGTATATATATATATATATTACAAGATTGATGGTACTAATAGTATTAAGGTGCATGTACTAGTTTTTGTAGTTTATTTTGAATTTAATAAAGAAGTAAGGGCTTGGTGTTAAATACATGTAATTTATGTAGAATTAAATTAGGTTAGGGAACCTAATTCAGCTAGGACAATTCCTGTTTTGAAAAAAAAGAAAATAAAATTACTAACCGACAAGATTCGAAATAATTCAAGTAATCGAGGGCTTTAAGAAAATAATTCAACATTAGGGTTTTTAAAGTGAATACATATTTTGGGGGCTTCACAACCTATCCCCCTTAAAACAATTTCGTCCCTAAAATTCAACTACATACTGTCTACGAAAAGCTCAAGGTAGTTTGCCTTTACCCAATTCTGGTGTTCCCAAGTAGATTCCTCAACTCCCTGATGACACCATAGCACTTTTACCAAGTGAACCGTCTTGCCTCTAAGGTTCTTTTCTCGACTGTCTTGTATTGCTACCGGTCCTTCTTTAAATGTATCATCCTTGTCAAGACTGATTTCTTCCCACTTGAGGACGTGTGATGGGTCAGCGATGTATTTTCTCAACATAGATACATGGAAGACGTTGTGTATTCATGCTAACTGCGGGGGTAGAGCTAGTCTATAAGCTACTTTGCCCACTCTTTCCAATACCTCAAAAGGCCCGATATATCGTGGTGACAGCTTTCCCTTTCTCCCAAAACGTACGACTCCACACCTAGGTTGCACCTTTAGGAACACGTGGCTGCCTACTTCAAACATCAGTGGTCTCCTCCTCCTGTCTGCATAATTCTTCTGACGGTCCTGAGCAGTCTTCAATCATTGTCGGATCAATTTGACCTTCTTAGTAGTTTCTAGGACAAGTTCGGGTCCTACTAGATTTGCATCACCCACTTCCGTCCAACAAATAGGCGATCTACAAGGTCGTCCATATAATGCTTACCGATGCTAGCTTGAAAGCTGTTATTGTAGGCAAATTCAATTAGGGGGTACTATTAGTTCTACGCGTCTTCTATCGATCGTCATACCCTCATCTTGTATTCGTAGCCTTTATTCGATGTCACCCTTCCCAAAACTTAGTCTTGTCCATCTAGTCATGTTTTATATACCACTATTTGTAAATTTGACCTCCTTGACCCTTGAATATTTTGTTTAGCTCAAGGCTTCTTGTAAATAATTTCGTTTTCTTTGCTCAATGATGAATCTTGGATATTCAGTTTGAAACACGGATGGCCAACGTAGTTTCAAGTTAAATATCCAGTTTAGTCACTACATCTATAACATTGATCACATCGAAGTTCGAAACCATAACATCATACCATTCATCCATATTTTAGTTAATCCTGATGTTATCACCATATCTACTTCGTATTCTTCGTCTCCACTTCAATCCAATTTTGAGAATCTTGTAATTATTATTATACATGAAGCTGTGTTGTTTGAACACCCTAGGATAATTAAACTCTAACGTAAGATTAGTTGCTTACCCATAAGAAATTGCCTCTGTAGTTAGAATTTGAATTATGCCTCACCCCATTCATAGAAAAACAAATGGTGGACCATACTTCGAGACAAGTAATAGCATAAGCTTGCAAGCAACAATAGAAATACGGTACCAGGAAATCGAAACCTTAAGAATGGACTAGTAACCGTGGCTAAAATCCTAAACCCTATCAAGAATCAAATATTGGAGGAGTCTTACCATCTTCGTGGAAATAATCGGCACAACATTGACTTCAGAATGAAAGGAGGTAGAATCCAAGAGGATTTGCAGCTTGTGGAAAGAAAACCCAACTTCATGAGGGCCCAGAAAAGAGCAACCAGAAGGCAACCGGCAGAGTCTTTGCCTTGCAAGAGGAAGAAGCAGACCCGTCTGTAATTGAGGGTAATTTAGTGCTATATAATTCTTGGGTGCATGTTTTATTTGATATGGGTGCATCACATTCTTTCATATCCTCTGTTTGTGCTAAGTCATTAGAACTTGTATGTGAACCTTTAGAAACTGCCTTAAGAGTAATGTCACCTATGGGAGGATGTGTTCGGGTAGGATCGATCTGTAAGGGCTGTAAGATAGGGATGTCAAACCTACTCTTAACTTGCGACCTTCGTATCATGGAAATGTCAGACTTCAACATCATCTTGGGCATGGATTGGTTGTCCGCCCACCGAGCGGTGATCGACTGTCGTCAGAAGAAAGTGGTAGCTCACACGCAAGATGGAACACGTTTCCAGTTTAAGGGGGATAGACAAGACCCCATCGTTTCAACAAAACGTCGGACGCAGTGGCGTGATCAACTTGCGGGTAGAATAGCAAGTCTAATTCTAAATGAGGAAGGCCAAGAGGAAGTAGAACTCCAACGCGTAGTATGCGATTACGCAGATGTATTTCCTATGGAGTTACCAAGATTGCCACCAACCCGGGAAGTAGACTTTGGCAGCGAGCTACAACCTGGAACTACCCCAATATCCATGGCTCCGTATCGTATGGCACCAGCAGAACTACGAGAATTGAAGACACAACTACAAGAATTGCTTGAGAAAGGATTCATTTGGCCAAGTACTTTGCCATGGGGAGCACCCGTGTTGTTTGCTAAAAAGAAATATGGGTCGTTGAGGCTATGCATCGATTATCGTCAACTCAATCGAGTCACAATTAAAAACCGATACCCGTTCCCGAGGATTGATGATCTTTTGACCAACTTAGAGGCTCAAGGTGCTATTCAAGGATCGATCTCAGGTCAGGTTACCATCAACCACGAGTCAAGGAGGAGGATATACCAAAGACTGCCTTTCGCACTAGATATGGCCATTATGAGTTTGTAGTAATGCCCTTCGGACTAACCAACGCACCGGCAGTATTCATGAGCCTAATGAATAAGATTTTTAGACCATACCTTGACTAGTTTGTAGTAGTATTCATTGATGACATCTTGGTATATTCAAGGTCTGAAGAGGAGCATGAGTAACATTTAAGGACTGTCCTCCAAGTTTTTAGGGAAAATCGGTTATATGCCAAGGCGAGTAAATGTGAGTTCTGGTTGAATGAAGTAAAATTCTTAGGGCACGTGGTATCAGAGAATGGGATTGTGGTGGATCCAACCAAGGTGGAGGCAGTATTAGATTTGAGACAACTAAAAACCTTGTCAGAAATTCGCAGCTTCTTAGGATTGGACGGTTATTACCGGAGGTTCATCCAAGATTTCTCCAAACTAGCTAAACCAATGACTCATTTGATACAAAATGGGGTAAAGTACGAGTGGGACAAAGCTTGCGAAAAATCCTTCCAAGAGCTAAAGAAGAGGTTAACTAGTGCGCCAACTTTGACCATTCCAGAACGAGAAGAGGGGTACACTGTGTTTTGCGATGCGTCTAAAGAAGGATTAGGTTGCGTACTCATGCAAAATGGAAAGGTAGTCGCGTATGGATCCACGGAGTTAAAACCTCACGAGCGCAACTACCCCACACACAACTTGGAGCTAGCAGTTGTAGTTTTGCCCTAAAGCAATGGCGACATTACCTGTATGGGGAACAATTTGAGATTTTCACCGATCATAAGAGTCTGAAGTATCTATTCACACAGAAGGACCTTAACTTGAGACAGAGACGACGGATGGAGTATCTTGAGGATTTCCAGTTCACTCTCTCATATCACCCCGGTAAGGGCAATGTAGTAGCAGATGCTCTAAGTCATAAGAGCAGAGGGATGATGGCTAAGATCTCCGTCGAGGAATGGGATATGGTTAAGACACTCAGTGAGTTCAGGATCCAAGTAGAATCTCAAGATACAAAAGCATGTCTTAGTGCGCAGAAGGTGATGCCTAAGTTGAGGAATGAGGTCATGGAGGCCTAGAAGCACGATCAAGAGGTAGCCTATATTAAGGGACGTCTGGAATCAGGAGAGCCCATGCCCGATTGGGTAATTCACCCCGATGGGAGTTTAAGATGCCAAGGTAGATTGTTTGTACCAAGTGACGAGTAAAGGTACTGAAGGAATGTCATCATTCTGCATTTGTGGTACATCCAGGAGGGACTAAAATGTACCAAGATTTGAAGAGGCAATATTGGTAGAATGGGATGAAGAAGGAAGTGGCTAAATTTGTAGCAAGATGTTTGACATGCCAACAAGTGAAGGCGGAACATCAGAAACCAGGAGGAATGTTGCAACCTCTACCAATAGCCGAATGGAAGTGGGAGCACGTGACGATGGACTTTGTGAGAGGGTTGCCTAAGTCACCTAGAGGGCACGATGCTATATGGGTAATAGTGGACCGCCTCACTAAGTCAGCACATTTCTTACCCTATAAGATAACCGACGCTTTAGAGTCTATGTGCAGACTCTACATTGGGGAGATCATTCAACTACATGGAATTCCGGTATTTATTGTGTCAGATCGTGATTCACGATTCACCTCTCGATTTTGGGAGCATACAGGAAGCTCTTGGTACCGAGGTATGTTTTAGCACCGCCTTTCACCAACAAACAGATGGACAATCTAAACGCACTATCCAGACACTCGAAGATATGCTGAGAGCTTGCGCAATGGATTTTCAAGGAAGTTGGGAATGACACCTATCCCTAATCGGATTTGCCTACAACAACAACTTTCAAGCTAGCATCGGCATGGCACCCTTTGAAGCATTACATGGACGACCTTGTAGATCGCCGATTTGTTGGACGGAAGTGGGTGATGCAAATCTGATAGGAACTGAACTTGTTCTAGAGACTATTGAAAAGGTCAAATTGATCCGACAACGGTTAAAGACTGCCCAAGACTGTCAAAAGAATTATGCAGATAGGAGGAAAAGACTATTGATGTTTGAAGTAGGCAGCCACGTGTTCCTAAAGGTGCAATCCAAGCATGGAGTCATACGTTTTGGGAGAAAGGGGAAGCTGTCACCACGATATATTGGGCCTTTTGAGGTATTGGAAAGAGTGGGTGAAGTAGCATATAGACTAGCTCTACCCCAGCAGTTAGCAGGGATACACAACGTCTTCCATGTATCTATGTTGAGAAAATACATCACTGACCCGTCACACGTCCTCAAATAGGAAGAGATCAGTCTTGACAAAGATGTTACGTTTAAAGAAGGACCGGTAGCAATACAAGATCATCGAGAGAAAAACCTTAGAGGCAAGACGGTTCAATTGGTGAAAGTGCTATGGCGTCATCGGGGAATTGAGGAATCTACTTGGGAACGACAGGACTGGGTGAAGGCAAACTACCTCGAGCTTTTCGAAGGCAGTATATAGTTGAATTTCAGGGACGAAATTGTTTTAAGGGGGATAGGTTGTGAAGCCCCCGAAATATGTATTTACTTTTAAGACCCTAATGATGAATTATTTTTTTAAAGCCCCTCGGTTATTGGAATAAATTCGAATCTTGTTAGTTAGCATTACTATTTTATTTATTTATTTATTTATTTTTATCAAAACAGGAATTACACTAGCCGAATTAGGTTCCCTAACCTAATTTAATTTAATTCTACCTAAGTAGGGTCCCAATACAAGAAATTGACTCCAAGCCCTCACACTTTATTTAAATTCAAAATAAACAACAAAAAACTAGTACATACACCCTAATATTATTAGTACCATCAATCTTGTAATATATATATATATATACATATATACACCTAGAGTAGTGTGCCTAGACATAAAATAATTAAAAAAAAATTCCCTTCACCCTTCCCTTTGCCTAGCCTTCCTAGAAAAAAAGTAAGAAATCAATTTCCAAGAAACATCATCATGAACTTCTAGGAAAAACTACCAACCTATGACCTAGACCTAGGGTGCAAGTTTCAAAACTAGTTCCCTTTTAACTAAGTGTTGCCTAAATCATTGACCAAGCCTCCCAAATCCCTTCCTTTTCCTTAGAATCCAAACAAAACCCACCCTTTCCATCCATTTCCAACTAAGGGGCTTTTAGGACTTTTTGCCTCAAAAGTTTGCCTATAAATATCAACACACCTCCCTAGCTTGCAAACACACATAACACTCTCATCCACACACACATTTGGTTAGAGAGAGGGAGGAGAGAAAGAGAGAGAAGTCTAGAGAAGGAGAGGGAGGAAGAAGAGAGCCTTCTTATGCAAACATAGTAGGTAAGCCACAACACAACCTTCTCTTTCATTTTCCTTCTTCAATACATGTTTCTACATAATGTTTTTTTTAGATCTGTTATTAAAGAGTTCTTATGTTAAAAATGCTGAGATTTGAGTATTGACTCCATCTCTCTTGTATTTTTCCCTTTTTGGCACAAAACCATCTCCTTTTATTACCAATCTCTCAAGTTTTCAACGGCACTCTTTCAAACAAATTTTCTGAGTTAAACATGTGATAGTTAGCATATTTTCTTCACAAAAGAAATGAAACTTTCCCATGGTGGAACCCCCTTTTTATAAATTTCCTTGTTTTGGGCATTCTACCTTAAAACCTGCTTTTTTCAGTCAACTTTCAAAAATTCCAGAAAAATATACAAAAATATTCTGAACCTCTATTTTATTTCAAAACCTTCCTTAAGGAGTTAGCTTTCAACTAAAATTGGTTTCATCAAAAAACATTAAGCAGTTTGAAAGAAAATCAAGTTTTCGTAACGGTCGACGGATCTGGACAGATTCTGGACAGCGCTAGACTATTTTGTAAATAACTTAAAATCTGGAAAAGCAAACCATTTCCGAAAAATTTTCTAGAAACTAGATCAAATTCTCTACGAACCATAGGAAGACCGAGCTCGGTGGATGATCTAAAGTAGTCCTTTCGTATTAATCTTCACGTGATGTTAAATCTAGAAATTTGTTATGTATGGATGTTTTGTGCCCTTGTATTCATGAAAATGTTTAATGGCTTATGAGCATATCTTGGCAAGATGTTGTATGTGCATGTTATGTTATTTATCTTTCTTATCTTGAGGATGCATGCTTATGTGGATGTTATTATATTGTTTGGTTGGACTAACCTTGACTTAAAACACTTAATTCAACAGGAAACCTAATTGGGTGGGTATTGGGTTTTCGAATACTTGAGTAATGAAAAGATGAGAAATGTGATATATGGATTGTTGGGATGCGTTCCCTATTTGAAAGTTAAAGTCTTGCACAAGTGGTTTTCGGAACCCTTGAACAGAGCGGTTGTATTCAGACCCTAGGTGGTTTGGTGTAAGGAGGGATTTCGGGCAAGGCCCTATTTTTACTGTCTCTTTTGAGGTGTCATGTTGCGCTTACGGTATATAAACCGTTGGTAGGCATCCGAGGTTAGTTCTGCAACAAAGCAAAGACAAAAGAGGGGCATACCGAATAATCCGCGTCCGATTCTTGTGGTTGGGAGGACGAAATCTCTTTGGGGGATTTCTAGTTTACTAACATCTAACTTGACCCTTTATTTATTTATTTGAGTATCATGCTTTACTATTTGATGTTGTATTTGTGATTGTGTATTGGACTGGGAAAAAGGGGTAGGGTGTGTGTGTGTTTACTGGGTATTCAAAGCTCACGGCGTATCATGCCAGGTGACAACGCGGAACTTATAGCGGGAGACGACGAGCCCGAAACCTTTGAGGACTTTTGGCTATCTTAGGAATAATAGAAATTTCCTTTTTATTATTTTGTAAGAACTCATGTAGAGTTTAAACTTTCTATTGGGATGTAATGTAATGAAACAATCTTTTGAATTAAGTATAAATGTGGTTGTTATGTATTTATATTCTATGTATGAACCTTATCGTTGCTTATGAGATCTTGTGTCAATGCCTGGTAAGATCTATCAAAAAGGTAGTGCACTGCCTAAGAAAGCTGGACTTAGAAGGGAGGCTATTTTGACTCCTCCGGCGATCTGGGATCTTACTTGGTTATTGACCATAGGACTCACCAGTGACTCTCCCTTGACTGCAACATGTAGTGTAGATTTGGGGTGTCACACTTCACATGTTACAAGTGTGGTCAGCTGGGCCACAAGGCTTCGGTTTGCCCACAGAGGGGAGGAGGTCAGAGAGCTGCTTCATCTTCAGCTAAACCGCAGAGCCAGAGTCAGGGTAGGGGTCAGCCACTATCTTGTTATCAGTGTAGTCAGGCGGGGCACCTGAAGAGGTTTTGCCCGCAGTTGGGTGGCACATCTGGTGCATCTGGGCAGAGGCAGAGTCTTGACCATTCGGTCGATCAAGAGCCTCGAGGGCCAACCAGGGGGCTTCATCGTCCCAGTCTGTACAGCAGTCGTATGCTCTGAGGGGTGAGTAGGTGGATCAGGGGCCTACTGAGTGCATGTATGCTGTTACCGCGAAGGATTTGGTACCGGTTCCATCAGTTGTGAGAGGTACCTTTCTATTTTGCAACTCGGTTGCTAGTGTTTTGATTGATACGGGTGCGTCTCATTCTTTTGTATCTGCTACATTTGCATCTGTGTTGGAATTGGAGTTGGCACAATTAGCATCTCCTATATATGTTGTATCACCTGTTGGGGGTGAATTGATTTTGAAGCATGGATGTAGAGGTTGTGATATAGAGGTCGCCGATCATCGGCTTCCGTTCCCTTTTGTAGTTATACCCATGAAGGGTTTTGATGTTATTTTGGGTATGGACTGGCTATCGTCATACCGGGCTGTTATTGATTGCTACCGCCAGAGGGTCACAGTTTGTACCTTGAGCGGGGAGTGTTTCCATTTCTTGGGGGATCGGGTTGGTAGTGTGTTTCCACCGATGTATGATCCGCGAGGGCAGAGTGAGCTTAGTGGACTACTTGCTAGCTTTTTGAGTGGTGAGTGTGATGACACCCAGATTGTTTTACCGAGAGTGGTTTGTGAGTATTCGGATGTTTTTCCCGAGGATCTTGTTGGTTTGCCACCTCACCGTGAGATAGAGTTCTCCATTGATTTAGTGCCCAGCACGGCGCCGATTTCTATGGCACCTTACCGTTTTGCCCCAGCCGAGTTGAGTGAGTTGAAGATTCAGCTCCAGGAGTTGTTAGATAAGGGCTTTATTCGCCCTAGTGTTTCGCCGTGGGGAGCACCGGCCCTCTTTGCTAAAAAGAAAGATGGTGCCTTGAGACTTTGTATCGACTACCAGAAGTGGAATTGGGCTACGGTCAAGAATAAGTACCCTATGCCCCGTATAAATGATATGTTTGACCAGTTGAAGGGTTCCCGTTGTTTCTCTAAGATAGACTTGAGATCGGGTTACCACCAGTTGAGGGTCAGGGAGGAGGATATTCCGAAGACGGCATTCCGTACGCGGTATGGCCATTATGAGTTTCTAGTGATGCCATTTGGGCTCACCAATGCACCAGTAGTTTTTATGGATTTGATGAACCGTATCTTCTGAGAATTCCTAGATCGTTTTGTAGTCATTTTCATGGACGACATTCTTATCTATTCGCCTTCGGATGAGGAGCACGAGGAGCACTTGAGAGTGGTGCTGGAGTTGCTTAGAACCCATAGGCTATATGCCAAGTTTGGGAAATGTGAGTTTTGGCTAGGAGAAGTCAAGTTCTTAGGCCATGTAGTATCCGGGGAAGGGGTGTCTATTGATACATCCAAGATAGAGGTAGTGCGAGATTGGGCACAGCCTAAGAGTGTGTTTGAGATCCGCAGTTTTCTGGGATTAGCTGGGTATTACCGCCGGTTTGTGAAGGTTTTCTCTAGGTTAGCTTCACCGTTGACTAGACTGACTCGGAAGGGAGTCAAATTCGTATGGAGTGAGACTTGTGAAAAGTCATTTCAAGAGCTGAAAGTTAGATTGACCACCGCTCCGGTCTTGATTATTCCGAAGAGAGGGTTGGGTTATGCTGTTTATTGTGATGACTCACGAGAGGGCTTGGGTTGTGTATTGATGCAAGAGGGGAAAGTGGTTGCCTATGGCTCACGTCAGTTGAAAATTCACGAGAAGAATTACCCTACACATGACCTAGAGCTAGCAGCAGTGATCTTTGCCTTGAAAATCTGGAGGCATTACCTATATGGTGAGAAGTTCAAGGTGTTCTCGGACCATAAGAGTTTAAAGTATCAGTTTACACAGAAGGACTTGAACCTGAGGCAGAGAAGGTGGATGGAGTTCATTGAGGACTACGATTTTGAGTTGCACTATCACCCGGGAAAGGCCAATGTTGTGGCTGATGCACTTAATAGAAAATCCATTAGTGATGTAGCTTGTATAGCCATCAGGGAATGGGAGATGTTGGGGGCACTTGGTGAGTTCGATTTGCTTTTGGGCGAATTTGTTGAGGCTGTGGCCTTTTTTCTATTGTTGCGCAGCCTACACTTGTGACTCGAGTGTTAGAGGCACAGAGAGGTCACCTTGAGGTAGAATTCCTCCAAGAGAAGATCTCCAGTGGGAAGGTTAAGAAGGGTTTGACAGTTTATCCCGACCTGAGTGTGAGATACCGAGACCGTTTGTTTGTGCCGGAGTCTTGCCGAGAGGAGGTACTCCGAGAATTTCACCATTCATGCCTTGCGGTGCATCCGGGAGGCACCAAGATGTATCATGATTTGGGGCGCCAGTTTTGGTGGAAGGGCATGAAGAGAGATGTGGCGGTTTTCGTATCGAAGTGCCTTACTTGTCAGCAAGTGAAGGCCGAGCATCAGAGGCCAACGAGTTTGTTGCAACCCTTGCCTATTGCCGAGTAGAAGTGGGAGCATGTCACTATGGACTTCGTTATAGGTCTTCCGAGGACTCAGCGGGGTAGTGATGCCATTTGGGTGGTTGTAGACTGGTTGACTAAGTCGGCGCACTTTATCCCTATGCACGTGAGAGATTCGGTAGATCACCTTGCCGATTTGTATATTCGGGACATAGTGAGGTTGCACGAGGTCCCAGTGACGATCGTCTCAGATAGAGATCCTCGTTTTACTGCCAAGTTGTGGCAGAGTTTGCAGAGTGCCTTGGGTACTAAGTTGACCTTTAGCACATCATCCTCAGACTGACGGGCAGTCCGAGCGTACTATTCAAATCCTTGAGGATATGCTTTGAGGTTGTGTCCTTGACTTTAGTGGGACGTGGGAGAGACACTTGCCCTTGGTGGAGTTTGCCTACAACAACAGCTTTCAGTCAAGTATCTGTATGGCACCGTTTGAGGCCTTTTATGGCCGACCGTGTAGGTCTCCAGTTTGTTGGGCCGAGGTGAGTGATGCACCTTTGTTGGGTCCCAAGTTGGTCAGGGAGACGACGGAGAAAGTTGAGCTTATCTGTAGGAGACTTGTTACAGCGCAGAGTCGCCAAAAGAGTTATGTCGACCGCAGGAGAAGGCCTTTGGCATTTGAGGTGAGTGATCATGTTTTCTTGAAAATATCACCTAGGCGAGGTTTGATGAGGTTTGGGAAGAGTGGGAAGTTATCCCCTCGGTTTATTGGTCCCTTTGAGATCCTTGAGAGGATTAGGGAAGTTGCTTATCGTTTGGCATTGCCACCGCAGTTGTCTGGGGTGCATGACGTATTTCATGTTAGTATGCTTCGGAAGTACGAGCCGGATCTGTCCCATGTGTTGGATTGGACCGATTTGGAGGTAGATGAGGATGCCTCGTATGAGGAGAGACCGGTTTGGGTCTTGGATAGGCGGGATCAAGTCTTGCGAGGCAAGACCATTCCCTTGGTAAAAGTCTTGTGGAAACATCACAGAGTGGAGGAAGCCACTTGGGAACGTGGGTTTGAGGTCCGAGAGAAATATCCGGATCTATTTGTGGATGTTTGAACATATATTGTATATTTTGTTGTATTGTTGAACCTTAAGAGTATTGAATATGTCTTGGATTGTAAAACATGGTTTATGTTTTGGTTTAATGGAAGTATTTTGAAACTTGCCTCAAAATGCAAGTTTGATATAACATTGCATATGTTGAGTATTGTAGAATTGGAAATGTATCATGAACATAAGTTATGATATGAAATTGTGCAAAATGAATTGAAATTGATAAATTTCAAAGGAATGCATGTTGATAATGCAGGTTGAAATGTATGTTGTTTTACATGTTGTGAAATGCCTCTTGATAAGAGATGGAATGACCGGCAATGGGTCGAGTTGTTAATATTAAAATGTAATATTGCTGGAAATGGAGAAACACTTGTTTTCAAACACTTGTGCTTAATTTCGGGGACTAAATTCTTTAAGGGGGGGAGGTTATAGAGATCCCGGGTTTTTTCTCTTGTATACAGTGATCCGGACTTGTTTCCGTAGATGTTAGTAGTTGCTTATATCTTGTTTGCATCCTTTCGTACTTTGTATTTGAGATATATGATGTGTTGGGCAGGTTTGTTACAGGTTGGTTGAACTTAGAAACCAAGAGTAGTTGCCCAGATTTTTGCCTTCTTTTGACGCTCGAGCGGGCCCTTCGTTGTTGCTTCTCCGCTCGAGTGGGAGTTTTGATGCTCGAGCGTGATTTTCCATCTTCCAGTATTTCTTCTGCAGTGTTGGACGCTCGAGCGGACGTTTTGACGCTCGAGCGGGAGTTTGTGTGTGACGCTCAAGCGGGGAGTCTTACGCTCGAGCGAGGACTTGGTTCAGCAAAAAGTTCTGGAAGTGTGTATCCGCCGCTCGAGTGGGATTCTTGATGCTCGGCGGAGTTCAGGGTGACGCCGGCGGGGTTTCCACGCTCGAGCGGGGCGACTCTTATATAAAACCGAGATCCGACTTTTTGGATCACTTTTTCACATCTTTTCTCTCTCTTACTTTTCTAAAACTCCATTGTTGACCCTCTCTCTCTAGAACCTTGCCTTCTCTCTAGGTATTGATCTAGTAGGAGTTGTTTTCTCACCTTTGACCTTTACAAAAAAGTTGTTGATTGTCGAGGGTTATCTTTTGATCCAAGAATCTCGAGATTTGGAGCATTTTCATTTTCTTCATCTTCTTTGTTGGGTGTCAACATTTGAGGTAGGGATTCCTACTCACTCTTATGGTCTTTGACATAGATTTTTGGTTGTTTTGATAAAGTGTTGAAGTTGGGTGATTTTGGGACTTAGGGTTTCAAAATGTTAAAAGAGGATTTTGTTATTTTGATTCTAAAAATGTGTATTTTGGGTTTCAAAATAATGATATTGTTGTTGGTTGTTGATATTTAGACCATTGGGTCAATATTGGAAAATGGGGTAGAAAACCCTAATTTGTTGTATAAATTAATTGATATAATTAATTTGGAAAAGTTGTGGATTTATGGAATTGAGTTGGACATAATGAAATGGACTCATTACATTGTGAAATGGTGGAGTTGGATGTGTTAATCGTTCACTTTTTAAAAACATTGATATTTTATCTGTTGGAGCTTTTACTATCTGTTTAGAAATAATCGCTTGGGCTACCGGTGGAGGGTAGTTTTGATTGTTGCAGAAAACGCATGATGATTAGGCAAACTAAAACTAATTGATTGAGGATATGCTATCGAATGTAGCGACTGGAATGATACATTAACTTTATATATTGACTGATTGTATATGATCTATGTTTATATATATGTGTTGTGTAGGAGGAGATAGAGGATGTACTCCACGGTTTAGGGGAAGATAGGGGATGGACCTCTAAACCGGACTTTTGTGTGACATTGATACAGCACTACAATGTATATCAAGTGTTGATTATGGAAGTGTTTGAATTGATTTGATATAGCACTAAAATGTATATCGTTATCAATTGTGAAGTGTAGAAGTGATTCTATGTTATGTTGATACAGCACCGAAATGTGTATCGTTCGTAAAGCGTAGAAATGAATTTTGTGTTATCGATACAGCATTACAATGTGTATCCGTCATGAATTTTGAAAGTGTTTTAAGGATGAGTCTAAAATCTCATAAAGTTATTTGGCTGGGCATTGAGCCTTGTTTTCAAACTCGAAGTTGAGAAGAAATGGGAAATGAAATGTAACATGGACTTAATGTCATGGAGTCGGAATGTGAGATATGTGGATGTATCTGTGTTGAACATGGACTTTTTGTTTGTTTTGTTTGTATTACATACATATCAAGCCAAGGGCTTCTTTTGTATAGAATTAGCACTCTTCTTTTGTGTAACCAAGTGTTAACTTGGAAAGCTGTAAGCCCGTAGGGCATTTGCTTTTGTTGTTAACATGTAATACTTTTGTAAGAACTACTCTGATGAATAGAAATAGTTGATTTCTCCTATATCAATGCATGTCTAAAGTGATGGGTTTTATGTATTTTTTTGAGGGCGTTACAATGTTGGAACCCTTACGGTGTTTTTAAAATAGTAATACAATATGATACAAACTTATTTATCAAAAAAAATATTAATAAAATGTCATTTCGAGCCAAGTCTGCTGCATCAAATGGTCAATTAGCTATCATATATTACAATGCAGAACATCATCTGCTGTCTCTCCTAAAGTTTGTGCTGACTAAACGGCATTCTACTGGTGGTCTTTTATTTCTTTGTAGTTGAGGTAATAATGCCATTGCCGTATATCTATTATAGATGTAGTGTAATAAGTTACTTGTTGCTTTCATAATTGTTTCAGATATGTAGAAAATTTGCTACCTAAGTCTGGATATGACTTGTATTGCTCATCAATAAATTGCATCTCTAGATTATGCTAGTCCATTTTCTCTTAGAAGTGGGAGTTGTTCTTGAAATGGTAATAATGTCATTGCCGTATATCTATTATCAGTTATAGAATAAATAGAAAACTTATGTTTAGTAAAATTTACCCAAATCTATATATCATTTTCAATCTATAAGTTTAGTAAAAACATATAAGATTTACCCAAATCTATAAGTTATTTTTTTTATAACCTTTTTTTATAAGTTTAGTAAAAAAAAATAGGGTGGCTTCAACCAGATCATCATTTATTATGAATGAAAAATGAAGAACAATTCAGAAATTGAAATAGGTTCACAAACACACAACCAAATCAATTTTAATTAATCCATTGCCTAAAATGATCCCAGAACACAACAATTAAGAACAATTACAGAAGTAACATCACAAGTAATGAATAAATTAACTAATACTACAGTGATCTAGCCAATTTCTATTTTGTACCTGTAAACCTTTTTTAACAAAAACCTTATATTATATGAGTGGAAGAAAAAAACACCATAAAAAATAAAAATAGGTAGATAATCAAGTCAGAAAATCAGAAAATAAATCATCAAAACACCATAATGAATGAACCAGAGTATATGAATTGGAAGCAAGAACAGAGAGATAATCAGAAAATACCGACAGAGGGAAAATCTGAAAATAAATCGTTCTGTTTTCTGCTTTCTCTGCAAGCCTTTGAAGCCGAAATCTGAAATTTCAAGTCAAAATTAATTTCAGAACATGAGACCAAAGATGAGCAAGCAAACGATTTTTTTTTCTTGCATTGCCGAAGAATATTAGTTTTAAATCTTCCAATACAAATTTCTGAAAGGGAGAGAGTTTTAGAAGTAAACCCAAATTGACTACCAAAGTGATCTTAATACAATCTCTGCCAATTTATTTTTCTAGGTTTTCTTTCTCAAAACCCCCAAAAAGAGAATTTTACCTTGCGATCAGAGGAAGTCGGAAACTCCAAGGCGAATCTGTGGTTGAAGGCTTCTCTGCAAGCCTTTGAAGCCGAAATATGAAATTTCAAGTCAAAATTAATTTCAAAACATGAGACCAAAGATGAGCAAGCAAACCTTTTTTTTTCTTGCATTGCTGAAGAATATTAGTTTCAAATCTTCTTATACAAATTTCTGAAAGGGAGAGAGTTTTAGAAGTAAACCCAAATTGACTACCAGAGTGATCTTAATACAATCTCTGCCAATTTATTTTTCTAGGTTTTCTTTCTCAAAACCCCCAAAAAGAGAATTTTACCTTGCGATCAGAGGAAGTCAGAAACTCCAAGGCGAATCTACGAATCTGTGGTTGAAGGTGAATCTGTGCGTGCTTTAGGATGTCCCCCTTCCTGTGGAGAGAGAGAAAGAGAGAGAGAGAGAGAGAGAGAGAGAGAGAGAGAGAGATAAAGAGGGATGGAGGGGAGACGTGATTTGGCTGGAGATCAGAGAGATAAAGATAGAAGGGTGGGAGAGACGTGGGTAAGCAGGAGGTGGGAAGATAGAGAGATGGAGAGAGACGTGGTTTGGGTGGAGAGTAGAGAAGGGTGGGGGAGACGTGGGTAAGAAGGAGGCTTAATGTTTGGGCGGGAAGATATATATTTAGGATTGATATAAACTTATGGGGGTTATCTGAGCCATCCATGTGAATATACAAATGAATCATGACCCTTAAAATGTCCTAGTAGGACAAATGTCTCTAGGATAAATTCAAAATCCGTTCTGCTTTATTAAATAGATTTTTCTCCGTATGTGTACATAGGTAGGAGAAAATTTATAAATATCAAGATAACTATCATAATAAGCGTGCTATGCA
This sequence comes from Camellia lanceoleosa, assembly GCA_025200525.1. Lineage (NCBI taxonomy): Eukaryota > Viridiplantae > Streptophyta > Magnoliopsida > Ericales > Theaceae > Camellia > Camellia lanceoleosa. Next base: position 156,500,982 of record CM045759.1, read on the forward strand.
CAGGTATAAATAAATAATAAAAAATTAAATAGTAACATAAAATTTATGTAAAATTTATAAGAAAAATAATTTAAAATCAATTAAGTTTTAACCTTTTTAAAATTATTTTATAAATTTAATTGTGTGTTCTAAGTTCTTAAAAATAAACAATACATATCATAGTTTAATTGGCAAAATTATAAATTACAAAAACTACATTTATGATAAAAATTAATACATTTCACCATATGAGCTCTGTAATTTTAGGTTATTCTATGTCCAAATTTATGCGATGATATGATAAATCACATTTGTTAATGTACTAATTATCTTTTGTCTATTTTGTCTAAAAATTTGCCTACTCATGTTTAAAAATTGTAATTTATCCTTATGTTGCAACTCTCATATTAAAATGGATAATGGTTAATTTCTCGAGTTAGAGTTAGGGTAGGCATTAAAATTGATCTAGAAGTTGGCTAATTTGACTTTTATGCCAACTTGACTTTAAATTAATCACTAAAAAATAAAATAAAATAAAAAATTCTTCAATAACCAACTCATAAACCACTCGACCTATTTACTTACTAAATTGGTAAATACATATCTATTAGTACTTTTTGTAATAAAAATTAGAAATATGAACATATTGTTTATTTTAATTTTTAAACTTGGATAAAATTTTAAGTTGGACTTAATAGAAATATGAACATATTGCTAATAGTTGGACTTGATACCCATTAAGTCCTATTGAAAGTTAATCCTAGTAAAATTGTCGCTAAAAATAAATTTTTATGACGCTTTTTTGCACATGTCACTAAAATTTGACAATTAATGACTTTTTTTGTCACGATTATTTTTAATTGTTATTAAAACTTATAATTGTGACATTTTTATGTGACAAAATTTTCAAATTGTAGCTGAAAGTTAAAAATTAGTGACTTTTTGTGAGTTTTTTAAACTATCGCTAAAAATTATAATTAGTGACTTTTTTGTAACAAAATTTTCAAACTGTCACTGAAAAATTAACAATTAGTGACAATTTTTAATAGTGTCTTATGAAAAATATCATTAATTGGATAATAAGTTCCTTTATTAGAACTTATACGTAAGTCCTCCAAAATATTGAGCATGCATTTTTTTTTTTCCATCTTTAATCAATTTGTCTCGCATTTTGTTCATGTAGATCTTAATAGCTATAAGTGGTTACTAAATGGCCGTTGAACACTATTACTTCTATTTTCATAGTTGGTTTTAGTGTTTTTGCTTATGCAACATTTAAAAAATAATAATTGACAAATTATTGATTTTTAGTTTAATGGTGCCTTCTAGGATTGACTATGGTTCAATAATATATGATTAGATTATTGATTTTTTTTAATTATTATTATTTATTTAATTTTTTCATAATTCTAATATAATGTATTTGTGTTTTATTCTTTAGGAAGCAAGAAGATCTTTTAAAATTTCACCTAACTCATTTTTACATAGAAATTGTACCAAATAATATTTTAATATCATTTGCCGTATTTTTCAACATGTCAATATGACAAATGCCTTTAGGCACGAGTCATAACTAGCAATAGTATATGTTACATTAAAATGATCAATAAATCATATATAAGAAAGTCACCAAAACAAACTTCAAGCCAACACCAACCATCATTAAAGTCTATAATAGAAAAGAAATAAATAACCATTACAAGTCCATATAATAGGAAAGATATAAACATTTTAACCATGATCTTTTAGTAAATCACCTATCTTTGCATATGTCAATGATTGAACTTTCACCTATCAGTTGAGAATGTATATGAGTGGGTAAGTGATCTAATTTAGTTCCCAATTGAGATTGTATTTGTGTTTTTCTTTTTGTTAAAATACATATTCACTACAAGAAATCAGCTTTTTAGGGACAAATTTGTTTTGTCCTAAAAGTATAATATTTGTTGGGAAAAACTTTTGCCAACCAATTTCCTTTGTCGCGAAGTTTGTCCCAAATGGTCCGTTCGAAAAAGTCAAAAAATGACTTTTAGAGACAAAATTTTACATTTGTCACTATAAATAGACTTTTAGAGACAAAAATATGTAGTTGCAAAGAGTTTTGATTTTGAAACAACCAAAATTTGTCTCTAAAAGTTTAATTATAGTTCAACAATCGGAATAGTTATGGAGACAAAAATTAATTTTTGAGACAACCGAAATTGGTCTCTAAAATTATATTTTTTGGGACAAATGAAAGTGGTCTCCAAAAGTTCTACTTTTTGGAACAAATAGAAGTGGTGTGTAAAGGTTATAATTTTTTTTGAGACAACTAAAATTGGTTTCTAAAAGTTTGATATTATTTATTTATTTATTTATTATTATTATTATTATTTTGTAACAATTACTCTAAATATACTAGTATGAACATCAACTTATATTCCTTTCTTGATTTCTCAACAACCAAACAGAAAATATCAAATATATCACCAGACCATCTGTTCATCTTCAAATTAAAATTTCACTACACGAAGAAAAAAAAAATACCCATCACATTCAAAGAAGCTTAATCAAGAGATATTTCAATAACAAACAAATACCATGCTCTGATTCATTAGTATGTAATATTTTGATTGTATATCATAAACTGACAGAGATTTCAAAAATATTATTTCCAATTTATAAAGCTAGTACCATAAGCAATGTTTGCAGCATTCAACTATTCAACAGATTGTAATTAGAGTTATATCTACCTACATAACAAAACAACTCAACTTATCGCATCTTCTTCTCAATGGCTTCGTTGAAATGGCATTCAAAATCTAGCAAAGAGCTCCCAAGCTTCAAATCGACGCAAGCTTGCAGGACCTGCATAGAATAGGCCAAACTCTCAAATAGATTACCAATTAAAAATTATCTAATGATAGATTAATTTAATATATTGCAATTTAATGTGCCAATTGTAGTATCTGCAACAATCACACATAAATCTTAGCACACAAAGCCGCCCAAAATTCATTATCAATATTCAAGAGTTAACAAAGATTAAACTAAATCAACTTGCTACAAAAATTTGAAAATAATTATTTCAAAGACAGACACAGTTTGCATTGATGTTGTGAAAACAAGATGAAAAATGATTGCCTATTTATTCCTCAACTCAATCATCAAAGCAATTTTGAGGTCAATTGAAATTAGTAATCTTCCTCTTGTTTCAATGTTATATACAATCAACAATATATTGATAATGAACAGACCAATATCACAATCCAGAATGGTCAAGTAATATAAGCAAAAGTCAACCAACAATCAAGTGCTTTAATTATTAATTTCAAATATAAAAAAAGCAACAATGTGGAGTAGGTTCTCAACAATATTGATTGAAATTCAGCAATTAACAATCATGGGTATGTCAAAGAAAACAATTAGCATTTGAAGAATTAACAAACCGTGATTTTGAATTTGGTTTTGGGAACATCGGTGCATTCGGGCCGAACCTCATAGAAAGAATCAGTTGGAGTTCCAGCATCCCTCCACATTTTTGAAAAACCACAAAACTACACCTAAAGAAATCAAAACCCACCTGAGTTAGCCCAATCAAACCCTAACCCTGTACGCACCTAGAGCTGAATCCCCAGAACAAAAGATCAAAAACCCCAGATCAGATTTCACACAAACAATCAAAAGGGACCCAGATCAGAAAATGATTCAGAAGATACTAAAAGCACAGTGATGTATAACCTGTACTAGCATATACTTGCAATCCAATCATATTAATATCCTAAGATTTATCAGATTTATTGAATGAAACAAATATCAATTACTCAAACATTCTGAAAAGATGACTTACTAAGAAGAAGAATCAATAGAGGGTCCTCTTCGATTGATTTGCTGTATCAAGAAGTCGACTTTGGCATTGTATTGAGGATAGATTCGATAGCATATGGTTCATTGGTAAACTTAAAACCTTCCTGTCATACCAAATAAGAAAAAATTAAAGCACATTAAAAAAGAGTTATGATGTATAGATAAAATAATAAAAAGCTAAAAGGCAAAGTCAAGTCTCTTTTGCCCAAGTTCATGGTATATATATATATATACATAGATAGCTCTGGTAGGGGAGGATAGCAGACGATGGTGTCTTCTGGTAGAAGAGAACACACAACTAGTGAAAACATAGAAGGTCTGAAGGCACACATCTCACAGTATATATATACATATATATATATATAATAAATTCATGTAGAAGATGCAAATGGTAACAGCAGCCCATTAAGCTTTCTAGTTTCAATTGAGCAAAACTATGCTCCCTCAAAGTTATTTATGGTGCTTGTTAATTATTCTGCCAGAAACTAATAAATGGTACAAACAGTGCTATCAAAATGCTTCATGAAATAATTTGGGAAGAGGAAATTTATAGGGGAAATAACTGTCCATAAAATAATTTGGGAAGAGGAAATCTAAATCTCAGCAGCAGCTGGAGAAAACTTCCCCCAAAGCTGGAGAAAACTTCTCTTTCTGTTTCACATCTAGATTTACAAAAACTCGACTTAATTATTTACAAGCCAGAGGCAAAATAAAAGAATATGCAAGTTGCACAAAAATATTACAATCCCTATCACTTGAAAATATGTTCTCTTGCTGTTGTACTATCCGAAAAACTATAAGAAGTAAAAAGAATGAGGAAATTTGATTACGAATGGGCACACCAGATATCTATCTGTGCAACCCCTAATGCTGGGAACGGGAATGCAATACCTTTACCTTAGCAATGGGCACACCAAATGTCACTCCTCTATTTGCTCGCTTCCCTAGACCAATCTGCACTGAGACAGTGGTTTAAAAGTATTAGACAGATCTTTACATTTTTGCAAATGAGATGAAATCTTATTAGGATTGGGGCTTGTGTTTCAAAATATGGATAAATATTACACACACACACACACACACACACACAAAATAAACTAATGGATGTCAAAAAGGAGATAACCTTCACAAGCCTTCACAATATATTGAACAGATTAGAATGAAAACAAATGGGACGTTGACCTAAACAACTTCATGACTTTGATAGCTCAGATGGCTGACTACCTATTTGCTAGGGGCAGATACAACATTTATGCTGATCTCTGTGTCTGTGTTTAACAAAAAATATAAAATTACCTTACTATCTATGAAGTACGGACACTAATAGATATATATAGCATTTGAAAATCAAGGCAAAGAAAACCAAAGTTTGGTTCTACTTTTCTAAATTATGGATTAGTTTATTATTTGATGCCACAAATAGCTCAGCAAATGAATTACCAATGCGCAGAGAGAGAGAGAGAGAGAGAGAGAGAGAGAGAGAGAGAGAGAATGGTTCAGAGGAGGAATAGATATAGAAAACAAAAGCAAAGAATGACATTGTCTTTCTAGAATTATTAGGTCTACATTGTACAATGCACATATGGTTGCAACTTGCAATAATTCACAATACTCAAAATGTGTAAAAATTTAGAAAATTTATATTTAGTGCACACACTCACACAAAAACTAATATCTCACTGATTCAAGAGAACATTCACATAATTTAGTGAGAACATTCAAGAAAGGTTTGTTATTTGAGCAAAGTTGAAAACTAATATCTGAGCAAAGTTGTTCAAGAAATTAGTTTATTACTATTAGTTTATTATTTGAGCAAAGTTGTTATTTGAGATATTAGTTTATTATTTGAGCAAAGTTGTTTTCACTTTTCACATGTTAGGTTTCCTTCTTTAAAGGTTTGTTGCACATAACTTTTGACATTATTTTCATCAGCAGTATGTAATATCAAGCAGATACTAATCCAACAGAATCCCAAGAATCAATGAACTCTAAATAAATTTTCCAACATGTGCATAAGGTACTTGCACTCACAAGTTGATGAGCATCATTACCTTTAAATAAATTCAACATTTATACTAAGTTTAAAACTTAAAATTATTTTTGGTCGACCTCAATTAAATAGATTAGCTAGGTTATCCATTGAAAAAATATTATAGATAATCTTCATTAGACAAACTTAATTAGTTATTTTGTAGTTAAATTGCAAGATGATGTTTTTGGAATTCTAGATATATATATATATATATATGGATTGTAACAGTGTAGCCCTGTAATAGTGTTCTAATTTGTGTTCCATTTTAAGTTTGAGCATCTATGGCCTTTGACAGTTGGGTTGGGTATAGTCCTGATTCCTTTATTCATACCTTGCAAATTCAGAGGATTTCAAGAATGAATGAAATGATTTCATCCAGCAAAATTCAGAGGATTTCAAGAATGAATGAAATGATTTCATCCAGCAAAATCAGGTAGTTTCCATTTTCCACTTTATTATGTCACAATTCATTCAACCAATACACTTGATTACAAATCACTAAACACAAGGAGCTCTGAGTTATCTATTCAACACCAATACAGAACTAATTTAACTTGAGACTAGTCCTGCACGCTACTGCTAAGGATCCAACACGAAAATGTTGTTAGGTAGATTTAGATGCAGTTTTGAGTCCACAATAATGTAAACCTCTTTGCTCGCTTACTTTCTGGTATTCTTACCTACCAGAAGATGAAGTATGGAAAATCATTACTTAGATCTGCATATTTCAATTTGGTAAATTTGATTGAACAAACACATGAATCTATACATGGCTAAAATTGCGATATCAAATCGATTATACGGATACATACATGTATGTATATACATATATAATGGTACTTGATTGGAATCGCTACCGGAGAGTCGCCGGCAAATCGGAGAATCGAGAAGAGATGAGGCGGCAACGGAGAGAGATGCTATGAGACAATGATGAACCACAGATCAGAATATCGAATCCGTAGAGAGTGAGTGATGAAAAGAAATAAGGGATTTGAAACCTGATATATGAAAAGAATTTAGGGATTTGAGAGAGAGGGAGAGAGTGAGTGATGAAACAGATGCTTTTTTTTGTTTTTGTTTTTTGATAGTCCCGATTATTAAGTTAAAAAATTAACATATAAAATATAATAATATATTATTTGGGTTTATTAGGGACCAATTAAAATGGTAAGGAAAAGTGATTGATCTTTTTACAACTAAGTAAATTTGTCTAGAAAATGTAATTATATGATTAAATATATATTTTTTTAGAATTCTTTCATTTTGTCCTTAAAAGTATAATTTTTGCAAACAAATTATTTTTGTCCTTAAAAATTTGTCTTTAAAACCTTAATTTCTTGTAGTGATTTTTTTCTATGTCACTGTGTTTTTCTCTTTTACTAAGTGAAATTTCACTCTGTACAAAGCCAAAGAAATATCAATATGACGTAAAAACAGATACAATAAAACTTCATAAAAAAATTTCTTCGGAATTTCATATTGCTCATAGATTTTGTTTGAAAGATATTTTCAATAGAATTCTAAAAATATAAATTTTACAAAAAATGGAGACATAAATAAAAAATTATTAAATTTTGAAGTTTTGAAATCACTTAAAATATGTAAAAAGCAACAAACTGTAGGAGCTATTTTTGTACAAAATAGTTAACCATATCTATTGGACGACCTGAACTACTGTTAGAAAATTGTTTATCCTTACTCTTTTAAAGCAATATTATTAAGGATCTAAAAAAAAATTCCTTTATTCTATTTTAAATTTAATTTCATTAATTGATATTAGCAAATTTGAAATGTTTCATAAATTATTTTGCTATTTGGCAAGTCATAAATGATAATTATATAAAATTTTCTAATCACAAGAGTTCAGTTGACGCTTATCTAGACCAGATATTTTATCACCAGTTAGGGATCAGGAGTCATGTAGTAAGTAAATTTAGGATTTAATATTTAATATATTATTCTTAGATTTAAAAACTTGTACTTCATAATTTACAATTTCATTTAATCTCATAACTTTCAAAATAATAATAAAATAAAATAAAACTCTGTTTTATTATATCTCCAAATTTGACAATGGAATCCTAATTCAATGGGTAACTTAATTATAAGACAAGATTTCATTAAAGTATCTAACGTAATTTATCTTCTACAATATGATTTTATATATAATCAAAATCTATGTTTTTGTAAAAAAATTACCATAGTTAGAATGGGAAACTTTTTACTAGTATGATTTTTCAAAGAAATGTAATAAATATAAATGTTAATATTCATTCCTTTAATAAATAAAATATTGTGCATTTTTAGGTGTAAAAGTTGGTGTGAATATTAATGTATATATATATATATTTTTTTTTTTTGGCTAGTATATTTTTTTATTCATTGAAACTGTGAATATTAGCACTTTTTTTTAAAAAAAACAAATTATTTTTTTTTAATAGGTGCTAACATTCACATATGTTATTCTATAAAATTGAAAAATTATCTTTAAAACTTAATATGGTATTGTGAAATTTATTTTTATTTTTTTACATTTCAAATATGTGAAATTTCACATTACTAGAAATTTGAATTTAATTTTTTTTTTCAATTCATAAAGTATGTGAAATTTTAAAAACAAATTTCTAAAAAAAGTGAAATTTCGAAAGTTACATTTTTAAATTGAAAAAAAATTGTGAAGTTTATATATATATATTATCTTTTATAATTTTATATTCAATTGAGATCTTGTTTGATAGATATCATCGACAAGTTTTCAAAAATATAAATTTTGTCAAAAACATGTGTATATATTTCTTTTTATAAAATTTTAAATTTTGAAACGTAAAAAAATAATAGCTACCATAAGTGTACTGACTATTTCTCTAGGTTTGTGCTTGCATATAAATAAGGGTCAAAATGTCAAAATAAAAAAAAATGATTTAATCTTTCAAACAACTTCTATGATGAGACTTTATTGATTAAGAAAAAAATCATGGGACTTAATGAAATATGTGTGCATGAAATAAAATTTATGGATAACAACCTCTTATTTTAATTATTCAATTGCTAACATAATAATAATAGTAATAATTTTTTTTTTTAAAACTTGTTGTACAAAGAATGGCCGCATAACCATTACAAGAATTTACACTTTTGTCGCCAAAAGTCATCTTTTAGTCGCCAAAAAAATTTTAGCGACTAAATTTTTTGGTCGCAAGAGTAGTCGCTGATGGATTGTCTGGAAAGGTATTTGGTGACTAAAATTATCTTAGTCGCCAAATGTACAGAAATGTCGACTAATTTTTTAGTCACCAATAGTATTGAAAAAAAAAAAATTAAATTTCACCTTTTCAACGACTAAAAATATTTTGCCACGAAAAACCTTATATCTAGCTACGAAATATTTAGTCGCTGACATTTTTTTGGTTCCTCCTATTATGGTTTTCAGCTACTAAATATATTTAGTTGCCTAAAATGTGGTTGTATTTTAGCTCCTAAAAGTTTAGTCGCCTAAAGGCTTACATTTTTCGCCACTAAACTTGTAGTCAACAAAAGTAGTGTTGTTGTTCATCAAAAATTTTTTGCTACAAAATATTTTAGCCGCCAAATGTCAGATTGTTTTTGGCTACTAAAATTTTGGTCACCTAAAGTTGGTTTTTTTCTTTTTGGCAACTAATTTTTTAGTCACTAAAAGTCTGACTTTTTTGACTACTAAGCTTTTGGTAGGCAAATATTTTGTGTTTTGCGTACTAAACATTTAGTTGGCAAAAGTCTCAAATTTTTCGCTACTAGACTTTTACTCAGGCAAATATTTTTTGTTTTTTAGCTACAAAATATTTTAATCACCAAATGGTTTTTTTTTTTTTTTTTTTTTTTTTTTTTTTTTTTTCTAGTTGCCATAATTGTCTTTCAAAATTTTTTGTTTGGTTTTAGCTACTAACATTTTAGTCACTAAAATATGTACTTCCTTTTTTATTACAAATTGTTTAGTCGCCAAAAAAAATGCTCTTATGTTTTATCGCAAAATTCTAATTTCTCCACAACCTATCTGTATTTTGTGCAACCTTTAATATGTACATAAACAAAACAATACATATTTCATCTATCATTCCACAATGTAAAATTATCAATTATGCCACAAATCCATATTACTTCCAACCATCCAAAATCAATAACTTTAAATGTATATATTCTATACAAACCAACTATTGTCCAAACTAAAATTATATCTCCATACAAAAATCCAACCCACCATATACAAAATATATTTATTACCATGTGATATGGCCATTTGGCATGATACAAATTACCATCGTAATCTATATCACAACAAAAGGTGATCTATATGCCACACTAGCAACTATCAGTTGGATTACAAAAGTTATATGTATCAGTAATGCTAACATTCATAAAAGCAGAGGAAGACATAGTTAGCAGGATTATACAAAGTGTCAAGTGTCCTCCATAAACAAAAATGTAAACTATCCACAAGTCCACGCCAAAAGCCATCTACAAAAAATATATAAAAAAAGAAAAGAAAAAACAATTGCACCCATTATAAAATATCAATTGATTCAGACATAGGAAAAAGATTGTAATAACATGCATTTAAGGTAAAACAATCTATAAAAACCTTTTTTCGAAATACAATCATATGTATGTATCATGAAAGATTTATTCCAAACTTGATTTCAATTTACAAATAATATAATTTTTAGGAGCATAACTCTTCATAAAATAAATTTTTATGAATAGAATGTTTTGGTCGCAAATTTATTTTAACTCTTCTTCATTCTCATTTTCCTAGTCAAAGTAAAATGATTGAGTAATCTACGGGGTTATCCCTATAACCATATCATACTATCTTAATACGTATAGCACCTAAATGACCACCGTGTATGATGAAACAATGGCATCATTTACAATGAAAATGTTGAATATTTATTGGATGTCAAACTCTCCCTTTTTCGAATAAGTTTAAGGCGCTTCCGGCAGTAACTCCTTACCTACGCATGATAATTACATTTCGTCTGTTGTCACAGGTCCTATTTGTCATGGGGAAGCTGACTATGACATTCGTACAGTGGTTCTGGGGTTGTATTGCATTTTCACCCCCTTATCGCCATTTTTTGATTAAGTTTAAAGCGTTTTCGGCTCTAACTCCCAACCTACATGTGCTAATTACATTCCGTTTGTTGTGACAAGTCCTATTTGTCATGGGAAAGGTGGCCATGACATTTGTACGGTGGTTCGGGGGGCTGTTCTTCGTTTTTGCTCCCTTAACGCCATTTTTCAGTTAAGTTTAAGAGTTTTCGGCTCCAACTCCCAACCTACACGTGAAAATTACATTCCATCTGTTGTCACAAGTCCTATTTGTCATAGGAAAGGTGATTGTGACATCCATACGGTGGTTTAGGGACAATTTCGTATTTTTGCCCCCTTAACGCCCTTTTTTGGTTAAGTTTAATGCATTTTAGACTCTAACTCCCAAACTACGTGTGCTAATGACATTCCATTTGTTGTGATAGGTCCTATTTCTCATAGGGAAGGTGGCCGTGACATCCGTACCGTGGTTTGGGGGTTGTTTCCCATTTTCGCCCTTATCGCCCTTTTTCAATTAAGTTTAAGGTGGTTTCGGCTCTAACTCCCAACCTACACATGCAAATAACATTCTGTCTGTTGTCATAATTTCTATTTGTCACAGGGAAGGTGGCCATGACATCCGTACGGTGGTTTGGGGGCTATTTCCCATTTTCGCCCTTATCGCCCTTTTTCGTTTAAGTTTAAGGCAGTTTCGGCTCTAACTCCCAACCTACACGTGCAAATTACATTATGTCTGTTGTCACAGGTCCTATTTGTCACTGGATAGGTGGCCGTGACATCCGTACGGTGGTTGGGGGATGTTTCGCATTTTTGCCCCCTTAACGCCCTTTTTCGGTTAAGTTTAACGAGTTTTCGGCTCTAACTCCCAAACTACGTGCGCTAATGAGATTTCATCTATTCTAACAGGTCCTATTTGTTATGGAGAAGGTGACCGTGATATCCGTACGGTGGTTCGGGGGTTTTTTCGCACTTTCGCTCCCTTAATACCCTTTTTTCGGTTAAGTTTAATGCGTTTTGGACTCTAACTCCCAGACTACATATGCTAATGACATTTCATCTATTGTGACAGGTCCTATTTGTCAAAGGGAAGGTGGCCGTGACATCTGTACGGTGGTTCGGGGGCAGTTTCCCATTTCCGCCCCCTTATTGCCCTTTTGCGGTTAAGTTTAAGGCGTTTTCGGCTCTAACTCCCAACCTACACGTGCTAATTATATTCCATCTGTTGTCACAGGTCCTATTTTTCATGGAGAAGGTGGCTGTGATATCCATACGGTGGTTCGGGGGCTGTTTCACATTTTCGCCCCCTTAATGCCCTTTTTCTGTTAAATTTAAGGCATTTTCAGCTATAACTCCCAAACTACGTATGCTAATGACATTCCGTCTGTTGTGACAGGTCCTATTTCTTACACGGAAAGTGGCTGTGACACCCGTACATTGGTTCGGGGGCTGTTTCTCATTTTTGCCCCTTTATCACCCTTTTTCGGTTAAGTTTAAGGCGTTTTCGGTTCTACTCCCAACCTACACGTGTTAATTACATTCCATTTGTTGTCACAAGTCCTATTTGCCATGGGGAAGGTGGCCATGACATCCATACGTTGGTTTGGCGGCTGTTTTCCATTTTCACCCCCTTGTCACCCTTTTTCGGTTAAGTTTAATGTGTTTTCGGTTCTAACCCCCAAACTACATGTGCTAATGACATTCCATCTGTTGTGACAGGTCCTATTTGTCACGGGGAAGGTGTCTGTGACATCCGTACGGTGGTTCGGGGGCTATTTCCCATTTTTGCCCCCTAATCGTTCTTTTTCAGTTAAGTTTAAGGCGTTTTTTACTTTAACTTCCAAAATTCTTTAAAATCTACTGTAAAGCCATTTAAAATATAAAATTTATCATTTGAGATATCTTTTCTTGAACAATTTTAATCAACTTACCCATCTGGCTTCATTATGGATTATCAGAATATTTATAAAAATTTTAAAAAAATAATAATAATAATAGAGAACCCAATTTTTTGCGACTTACAATTTTAAAGTTTCTTAAATGAATTTCAGATTGACAATATATTGTTTCTTGAGAATTACAACTCCATATACATGCAAGTTTTTCTCATAATTTTAAGAGTGATATTGACACATCAATTTTGTTCAATTCTACATGAAAATTATGTATGAATTTTATTTTATTTTTATTCTTTTCATTTTTAAAAATTACTCTACAATTGATTTTTTAATAAGATTTTGTTGTAGAAATATTTTTAGTATTAATCAAACATTGGAAAAGGAAAACAAAAACAAAAATTTGGTTTTCGACAAAATCTTTTACATGAAAAATATTTTACGATGAAACAAACACAACCTTAATCAATTTTGATTTGGCAATTTGCCAACCAACATTATTTTACAATATAACCAAACAACATGAAAAGACATAATCAATTTTTAAGTAATATTACTCTAACTAAAAAATTAGACCTACATGTTTAAGGCAACTTTCTCTATCATGTATTTTCTAATTATTAATCAATCATCTCATTTATCTATAATTGAATCTAGAAAGTAAATTTATTTATTATTTTTCATTTTGATTTAACAATTCACTCGTCAACGTCACCGCATCATAATGGTCCATAGCCATGACTTGAATGTATTTTAGCATAATATTTTTAAAGATGCAAATCAAATACTTCTCAAAATAAATCAAAACAAAATTGCAAACCTCCATTTCAAATATATTAATAATAAATCTCAGTAATGAAAAACACTATATAAAATAATTAAGTATCAGTAATACCTGTCCAAATCAACTAAAATATCAATTATACTAGTCCAAATCAACTCAAATAAAAGCAAAACACTTCAATATCACAACAACACTCGCCCAACAAGTATTCTTCCTGGAAGATCTCATAGATAACAGACTCTCTAAGCTCTGAATCCAACCAAAACCTTTGCCACTCACTTTTTAACTTGTAAAAATTTATAAATATCCCAACAAACAAATCAAACACAATTTATAAGAATGTATATATTATAAATCAAAATTAATTTAATTTAAGATTAACAACATTATATAGAATGGTCAAAATTAACATTTAAAAAATAATGCTAACAACCCAAAAGTTTATCTTATCTCATGGCCTTTGGGATATGAAATGAGATAAACCAAGTCTCGTCGAACTTTACCATATCCATCCACACCCCAATTGGTTCCCCACGAATTCTTGACCCAGTAGTATTCTATTCCATCTTCTACGCTACCCATCACAACATTGCATGTCTACCTAACATTTATGTTCTATCACCATCCTCCTCCTCCTCCTCCTCCTCCTCCTCATCATCATCACCATCATCCTCACCGACATCATCATCAACATCCTTCTCCTCCTCATAATCATCATTATCCTCCCCCTCCTCATCATCATCATCATAATGATCATCCTCGCTATCATCATCAGCAGCACCTTGATAAATTTCCTACACAAAAATATAAAATGGATAAAAATTATGATAATTTTAAATAATAATAATAGTAATTATTATTATTTATAATTAGATGTTACGTGATGAGGGTTACCAACAATCGGATGGTTGTTAATGAGTTGTACAAATTGATTAGAGAATTCTTCAAAAAAGATGATTTCATAATCTTCAATATATAACTTTTGTGTCTAAAAAGCAAGAATACAAAAAATAAACAAAATAAAAATTTGATACTTCATGATTGATTTGAAAAGTTAATTTATAAAAAATATATATAACTACTTTACATGTGGCTTTAGCATGCACTCTCCCCTCATTCCATAATATGGACAATCTTCCTCCATAGATAGCCCACAGTTTTGTATACATGTAAGTCACTTTACATGTTACAAACTGGAGACATTATTCAATTGTCAGTACAGGAGATTATAGACTGTGTTTGGGTTAGCTATCCGCCTACTAATCCCTAAGAGGATGCAATGAGATGTTATAATTGTACTATCATTACGGTTTTGACTTTTATGCAAGACTATGGGGTATCTATGGAGGAAGATTATCCATATTATGGAATGAGAGGAGAATACATGCCAAAGCCACATGTAAAGTAGTTATATATATTTTTTATAAATTAACTTTTCAAATCAATCATGAAGTATCAAAAAAATTTTTTTTTTTGGTTCTTGTTTTTCAGACACAAAAGTTATATATTGAAGATTATGAAATCATCTTTTTTTGAAGAATTCTCCAATCAATTTGTACAACTCATTAACAACCATCTAATTGTTGGTACAATGGATGTCTACCAACCCCTCATCACTCTCGGACATGTAAGTAACACATGATTATAAATAATTATTATTATTATTATTTAAAATTATCATAATTTTTATCCATTTTATATTTTTGTGTAGGAAATTTATCAAGGTGCTGATGATGATGATGGCGAGGATGATGATGCTGAAGGCGAGGAAAAGGAGGAGGATGAGGATAATGATGATGATGATGATGAGGAGGAGGAGGATGATGATAGAACAGAAATGTTAGGTAGACATGCAATGTTGTTGACGGGTTATGGCATAGAAGGTGGAATATAATACCACTAGGTCAAGAATT
Organism: Camellia lanceoleosa; assembly: GCA_025200525.1. Classification (NCBI taxonomy): domain Eukaryota; kingdom Viridiplantae; phylum Streptophyta; class Magnoliopsida; order Ericales; family Theaceae; genus Camellia; species Camellia lanceoleosa. The sequence goes on from CM045759.1 coordinate 156,516,513, forward strand.
CGTGGGGAACCAATTGGGGTGTGGATGGATATGGTAAAATTCGATGAGATTTGGTTTATCTCGTTTCATATCCCAAAGGCCCCGAGATAAGATAAACTTTTTGTTGGTTAGTATTATTTTTTAAATGTTAATTTTGACCATTTTATATAATGTTGTTAACCTTAAATTAAATTAATTTTGATTTATAATATATACATTCTTACAAATTGTGTTTGATTTGTTTGTTGGGATATTTATAAATTTTTAGAGGTTAAAAAGGGAGTGGCAAGGGTTTTGGTTGGATTCAGAGCTTGGAGAGTCTGCTATCTGTGAGATCTTCCAGGAAGAATACTTGCTAGGCAACTGTTGCTATGATATTGAAGTGTTTTGCTTTTATAGCGATCCGGGTTTCCATTTCCTTTATTTATCGTATCCGGACTCGGTTCTGTGGAGTTGGTTATTGGGTATATCTTGTTTACATCATTTACTCTTTGTATTTGAGTCTTGGGTTGTGTCGGGTAGGTTTGAAACAGGTTGGTTGAGCTTAGAAACCAAAGCTAGTTGCCCAGATTTTTGGTCCGCCGAGCGGATCTTTTGCGCCGAAGGGCCTTTGTTGTTGCTTCTCCGCCGGCGTGGGTTTTGGCGCCGAGCCGATAATCACCCATCCGATTTTCTCAGTGGTGGACGCCGGCGGCATTTTAGACGCCGGCGGGAGTTTGTGTGACACTCGGCGGGAGTTGGATGCTCGGCGGGACCGTTCAAGTAAAGTTCGGGGCGCATCCGCCGCCGAGGGTATTGGACGCCGGCGGGATCTGTGAGTGACGCTCAAGCGGGGCTTTTTCCACTCGATCGGTAGGGCTTTTATATAAAGCCGAGATCTAACCTTTTTGTTCACTTTTCAACATCCTTTCTCTCTCTTACTTTTCCAAAAAGCTATTTTGAGAGTTTCTCTCACTAAAACCCTAACTTCTCTCTTAGGATTGATCCAGTAGGAGTTGTCTTCTCACCTTGGGCCTTTACAAAAGTTGTGTTGATTGTCGAGGGCTATCTTTTAATCTAAAAATTTCAGAATTTGGAGCTCTTCCGTTTTCTTCGTCTCCTTCGTTGGGTCCCATCATTCGAGGTAGGGATAACCTACTCCATCTCATGAGCTTTGTCTTGAATTTTAGCATTTTGATATGTTGGGGGTTGTTGGGAAATTTTTGAGAAAGTTTGGGCCTTTGTGTAATTTCACAAGAGTTGGGGTTTTAATTATATGGGTATTTGGAATAGGGCTGCTGTTGCTAAACATATTTGGTTCCTTTTCTCTGATAGGGAGGGGTCAATGTGGTGTCAATGGGTCAAGTCCTATTTACTCAAAGGTAGGAGTTTCTGGTTTGTCAAAATCCCTAGTGACCCTTCTTGGGTCTGGAGGAAGATCTTAAAACTTAGGCATCTTCTTCTTCCCTTTATTAAGCTTAAAATTGGTAATGGAGAGCTAGCGTTTTTGTGGTTCGATAATTGGCATCCCCTAGGCTCTTTGTGGGATAGGTTTGGGCCCAGAATTGCTTACGATTCGGGTCTTGACAGTAACTCTAAAGTCAGTTCTATCATCTCTAGTGGGGATTGGAAGTGGCCTCTTCCTAATTCTTGGGAGATTCAAGAGTGGATTGCGTCTACTCCCTCCACCCTTAAACCCATTGTGAGTTCTCATGATAGTCCTTGGTGGAGCCTTACTGGGGATGGCCTTTTCACTATTCAGTCTGCTTGGGACTGTTGGAGGGTTAAGGGCCCTAAGGTCTCTTGGAGCAATCTGCTTTGGGGACATCCGTATATCCCTAGGGTTAGCTTCATTGTTTGGTTGGCGATTCATGAAAGGCTGAACACTAGGGATAGACTTCAGGTTTTTGGACTGGTTACTCATCCTAGTTGTCCTCTGTGTAATGATCCCATGGAGAGCCATTCTCACCTTTTTTTCAGTTGTGCATACTCTTCTCAGATTTGGGCTGCTATCTAGGGTAAGTGTAATGTGAGTTGGCCTAACCTCAACTGGCCTGATACTGTTGAGCTTGTTGTGATTTCTACTAAAGGCAAATCTCTGAAAGCAGCTATTACTAAGTTGTCATTCATATGCACTGTGTATCATATCTGGAGGGAACGAAATGATAGTCTTTAGTCAAAGCAGTGTTCCTGCTGAGATTGTCACCAAAAATATCATTCAGATGGTGAGGGGTAGGATCATTTCTATGTGTAATGTGATATTGTCTACAGGTGATAGCTGGTACTTGTCACAATGGAATTTGCCAACAACTATTTTGAAACTGCCTGCTAATGGAAGAGGCATGAGGGATGTGAGTTTACCTATATTGAGGGTTGAGTGATAGTAGCATATATTGAGTGTTTTCCTAATGGTTACTCTTTTGCAGGTACTGTTGACAGTTACAATCTTGATGTTGCTCAATCCAAGGAAGTCTCACTGTGGGTTGAGTGATGTGAGCCAGTACATGATACACTCCAAATGTGGGTTGAGAGTAGTGAGCTGTCCTAAAATTAGCTTTCTAACGTATATATGTTATATATTCTCTGTTTTGCAGGTCAGGAGCTCTATTATTACTCGGCTGCTGCCTTCCAGGAGTGTGGCTATTTTTGTGAGGTGTGGGCCGAGTGATGTGAGGTTCTATATGGTGAGGAGTGGCATTCTATACTGTGGGCCGAGTGTGGGGAGGTCCTATATAGTGTGTTTGTTATTTCTCCTTCTTTATGATTACTTTATCAGGTTCGGCACTTCCAATCTTTGGTCTCTTGATCATGTCTACTTGGTGGATTGGAGGTGTGGGGATGGCTTTCTATTCAGTCACAGGAAGCTGCCAACAGAGTTGTGTTGGGATCACTTCTTGTGCAGTGCCAGAGATCAGGTTCAGTTGATCTCAGTCTGGTGGTGTGAAGGGGGCTGCTCACGACATCATCTCTGTAAGGCCCTTTTGCGATGGGATTGTTCTGAATTGATGGCTGCAAGGTGGCTGCTGGAAGAGTGTATCTGTAATGTGGCTAAGGCTGCTTCAAGCGCCGGGCTATACTACATGAAAGTGACAATCAGTTGTCTTTCGTTTTGCTTGTACATAATTTTATATTGTAATTTTGCCTACCTCTACGGGCTGTGTAGTAGGATTTGTGTGTGTTTGCTGAGTGGTAGTTTCGGTTCTTTACCTCAGGTTATATGCTGGACATGTTTTGTACTCCATATAGGTCCCATCTTGGATGTTCCCTGGGTATATTCTTCTACCTCACTTGTCATTCCTTTTAAGGAATTTGTTATGGGTTTGGTCGATTTTGCTAGTGAGGATCACAGCAATCTTTTATTTTTGTATGCTATAGGTTCAGGTCCCCTCCCCTACGGGTTGTGTAGAATGGATCCTAGTAGTTTTTTTGCTCACTTATCTATATTAGTCCAGGCTGATTGATGCCAGCTTTTGCACATGATCCCTATCATTTTTTTTTGGATATGGCTTTTGTACATTAAGTTTGGCTCTTTCCTCCTTTTGGTTCGGTTTGTGTATTTTCTCTTTGTTTTGTGTTGCTTGTTGTTGTTAGGGCCTGGGGTATGCCCCTTGTAATCGTGTAAATTCTTTGTCTTTTATTTATTTCTTATTCACCCAAAAAAAAAAAAAAAAAAACCTATACGCAAGTTTGGCATAGAGAAATGAAATTAATGTTGGAACATTGATGGGAATGGAACCTTAGGGTTGTTTTGTGAATTATGGTAAGTTGCCCTAATTGGTTTAATTAATTAATGTATGTAATTAATTAAAGAAAATGAGGAATTGAATTGAGAATGTTGAAATTGGGAATGTATGGGACTAAAGGGTGCAGTTGAATCATTTATTACTCACCCAGTTGAAATGTTGATGTATTATCCATTTGTGCATTTATTTCCTGTTTAGAAATAATTGCTTTGGACTACCGGTGGAGGGTAGTATTGATTGTTGTAGACAATGCATGATGATTAAGCAAACTAAAACTAATCAAGTGGTTGTGTCATAGAGTATGACGGTTGATAGAATACATTAATTTCATGTATTGATAGATTGTGCATATGACCAATGTGTTTATGTGCATTATGTGTAGACGGTTGATAGAATATATTAACTTTATGTATTCATTGATTGCGTATATGATTCTGTGTTTATATGCATTGCTTGTGTATGGGAGGAGATGGGGGATGTACTCCACGGTTTAGGGGAAGATGGGGGATGTACCTCTAAGTCGGTTAATGGTTTAAGGGAAGATGGGGGATGGACCCAGGGATGCAGCTCATATGCTCTCCCATTGGAGTGATGATACAGCTCATATGCTTATCTATTAAAGTGTTGATATAGCTTATATGCTTATCTATTGAAGTGTTGATATAGCTCATATGCTTATCTATTGAAGTGTTGATATAGCTCATATGCTTATCTATTGAGATGTTTGTTTAATTTGATATAGCACTAAAATGTATATCATTTATGAAGTGTGGAAGTGGTTTATGTGTTATTGATACAACACCAAAATGTGTATCAACCTTAGATTTAGAAAGTGTTCTAGTGATGAACTATAATCTCGTCAAAGGTTTTGGCCAGAGTACTGAGGCTCGTTTTCAAACTCAATGTTGAATAAGAAATGGAAAGTGAATTGTAACATAGACTTGCTTGTCATGGAATTGTAATAAGATGTAAATGCGTGTATAAGTGTTGACCATCTATTAACTGCTAATCTTTTAGTCATTGTTTATAGTTGGTTTAGTGTATTTCTACTGGGCTGTGGCTCACCCTATATGGGACACCATTTTCAGGTACATGAAGAATGCCACCTCCAAGAACATCGCTTGGGAGGCTAGAGGCAGGCAGATGTTTGTGGTTTTGGTTATCTTTTGTTGTATTACATGTAATTTCAAGCGAAGGGCTTAATGTGTATTTGAGTTAGTACTCTTTTCTTTGTAACCAAGTGTTAGCTTGGAAAGCTGTAAGCCCATAGGGCATTTGATTCTGTTATTAACATGTAATGCTTCTTGTAAAGAATTTCTCTGTGGAATAGAATGAGGCTTGCCTCTTATATCAACGCATGTCTAAATTGATGGGTTTAATGTTATTATTTTGAGGGTGTACAACTTGGTATCAGAGCGTACCGTGTTCGAATACTTTGAGTACGTGGGAAGTGATTAGGATCACAATGGGTTTGTCTCGCTTGTTAGAGACTTAGATGTAATGTTGTGTGCTTATGTGATAACATGTTTATGTGATTATTTGGGTATGGGATTTAGGCCTCGTTTGGGAATAGGCTAATTTAGTAACTTTTTTGCTATTTGGCTAAAATATGAGCTAAAAAAAACTAGTATGTTTGGGATGATTTTTTGGCTTTTTACGAAAAGATGTGCAAAAAGTAGAGAGAAAAGATAATCTTTGACTTTTTGGTATGGGTTGTTGACTTTTTGGCTAATTTAGTAACTTTTTGACTTTTTGGCTAAAAAGTTCGGCTGCCAAACGAGACCTTAGTTTCTAGGATGTTGGTTGGATCCTTAGGTTTTTGGGAGTCTTGTTGGAAAAGCACTTGATCAATGTAGTTTCTAACCGGAACTCTAGTAACGCCTCGGGACTATCATTATCCGGAAATGAAATTCGTAAGTGCTTATGTGTTTATGAGCTTACGTGGAGTGAATTACCGTTGTCCACGCATTAGGACGCGAGTGTTTAGTTCCAGCACATTTATGAATGTGCTAATATCCTTTGTTACTTTTACTAGGATGCCTAGGCGAGGAAGTTGTGATTTCCCTCCTTCCGCTCGGGAAGAGTTGCGGAAACAGTTTGTGGAGTTACACCAAGGTACTACACCTTTGGTGCGGTTTGAAAGATAGTTTGCTAACTTGTCGAGGTTTGCCCCAGAATTGGTGGAAACGGAGGAATTGCGTTGTTTCGAGTTTGAGAGTAAGCTACGTGACGACATCCGTGTAAGGATTGTGGGGTCTTGGCATAAAAGATATAGTGTGCTTGTTGAGGCAGCTGCCCATGTAGAGGCTGCGGTGCTAGCAATGGGGCAGAGTGAGGAGGGAGCCATCTCGGCAACTCCCCTGACTCAAGGTATTGATAGGCCTTTTAAGAGACAGAGGGGTTTAAACCCGTAACAGGGGGGTCGGGCTAGAACTACCCTTCCAATGTCGGATTTGGGTTCGAGAGAAAGTGAACAGAGGGGTGCCATTTGTTTCAAATGTGGTCTACTGGGCCACAAGGTTTCGGTTTGCCCACAGAGGAAGGGGGCAGGGTTAGCAGTTCAACCAGTAGTTGTACCACCAGGATCATTTAACCAGCCGGGTTTTGGGCCGATCAAATGCTCAGTGGGGAGGCAGTTGTTGGGGTCTTCATCAGCCCAGATTTTGAACCAGTCTCGTGCTCAGGCACCGCCTACTTGTTGGGTGTGTAACCAGCCGGGTCATATTTGACGTTTCTGTTCTCGGCCGGGGGCTTCTTTAGGGATTTTGCAACCTGGTCAGGCTCAGTTTCATTCAACTAGGCAGGAACAGTATCGTTTTGGGGGACTAGCAGGCCAGATTTCGAGGGCCTCAGTAGAGTCGAGTTCCCAAGCCCCAGTTGGGGAAGTTTGTAGTTGTTCCAGGTGTGGACAGAGGGGGCACGTCAATAGTTCTTGTCTGAGGCTTGTAAGCTCATATGTTATCTTGTATTTGGGGATGACCAATTTCGGCGGTCTAGCAAGGGACGGCAGTGATGGTAATACCGAGGGGTTGGTTTTGTTTTGACTAATCCGTTTTGTAACCGGTGAATTATCGTTTTGTGGCCGTTGGGTTCTGTCATGTAACCAATGTGTTTTGGGAATGTTGAAACATCTAAACTGTTTGTTTATCTGTATACATATGCTTGGCTTGTTAATATCCTTGGATTGGGTGGATTGGAACATGCAGTAACTTTAAAAGTTTTATTAATATAATTGGTTGTTGTGAGACCAAAAAAAAAAAAAATGGTAATAATGTATTCTTATATGTGTGTTTTGGTTTGTGAAAAGTGAGGGCTGTTGAGCCGTGTTTTCAAATTTAGAAGGATTACTGAGAAATACGTATCTTAATCAGAGTTACTAGGGGGTGAGAACAGTTATACTTGCCGGATGCTCGAAATTTCATTAGTGCTATCTAATTGATTCTTATGTGTGTGAAAGCGATGTTAGTTTACTATCGCGGGAACTCCTCGAGAGGATGTGAAGTGTGAGATTAATGCTAGGTATAGTATGTAATTAACATGGTGTCCTACGGGGGCATAGCGCATAATTTTGTTAAGCTTGGACTTGTACCTTCGTGGTAGGTAACGTTGTCGGATGGGCATGTGTTATGATCGGTCATTCGACAGAGGGAGTGTTAGTCCCTATATAAGGGTGTGGCTGTTAACATCGAGAGTGGTACGTTGTGAGCAGCTGGTGCTATATCTCGGGTAGTAGCCTATGGACGTTTCCTAAGTTTTTGGACTTCCTTACTTGGATCAAAAGTGATAGGTTCATACCTTAACACTGGTTAGGTCGGGAGATGTTGTTGTGAGGGTTGATTGGGTGTATGAACCGTGGTTGGGGTGTGACCCGTGAGTCGAGTCACTGTAGTAAGTCTTTTGCGAAGTCAGGATTGGGATAGTAATGAGAAGGTTGAGGACCTTTACTCCTCCGGGAATTTAGAATGGTGTATCTTTGAAAGCCTTATCAGCGACATGCAACGGTGTCGGGGTTGGCTCATGGTGGTTGTCTAGCGGTAGCATTGGTTAGTGGTTTGGCACAGAAGCTGGGTGTCTTGATTGTACTCGCAGGGTAAGTGACGAGTAAGATTTGGAATGAAGGGTGGACCCTATAGGTCGTTGGCGGATGAAGGTACTATGTTAGTTTGCGTTCGGTACGAACGGTGACTTGGTAGTGGTGAATGTCACGGGGTAGCAAACCCTATGAGTTAACTTGGTGCGAGGGAAAGGGTATGCAAATTTTATTACTTCGAGTTCAGTCGAGGTGGTGAGTGAAATCTCTAGACGAGGGAGTTTTGCACAGTGCGATGCGTGTCAGTGTGTGGTTTGTATGGTTTCTGAATGAAATCGTGAGGTTGGATGTTTGGTAAAGTTAGGCCACTTCGGCATAAGTGTCCGTCGCCCAGTTTGGACAGTGGTGATACAAATGAAGTAGGAGAGTTGTGAAGAGTGACTGAGGTACTCAGTTGGAATCGTTTTGATTCATTTGGTCCTTGTTAGTATGTTGTAAAGCACAGGGGTGTGCAATGTTATCCGTCGTGTCATTACGATATTGGGAATTTCAAGTGTTTAAGAGTTCTTTTATGAAAGTTCTGTTTTGAGTACAACGTCATCAACGTGAGTATGACGGGTTTTGTGGGATGGCTATGTTGTGTTTCACTTGGGGTTCATTGGATACTCCTCGTAAACCAAGATGATTTTTGTTCAAGACCTTGAATTTATTGGGTAGTAATGTACCATAATGTTGTTCTTTACCCGTGTTTCGTCTTACACCTGTTGTGTGAAAGTTGACGGGAAGCTTTGTGTGCAAATGTTTTCGTGCTTCCTCTATTGGGTTATTGAGTACCAAATTCCAATTTAAGTATTGTGGGCAGTCGGGACGTGGTGGATGTCTCGGAACACTGTAGTGTTAGAATGTGTTTTATTATTATCATTGTTATCAAGTCTGGCTAAGCCGGACTTTTCCATTCGTTAAGGTATTGTGAAAACGTAGTGGGGTTGAGGAAACCACTTGGGTAAGTAAATTTCGGTTCCGAGAGAGAGGTATCTGGATCCATTGGTAGGTATTTGAACGTACGTTGAATATCTGGTTGTATTGATGAACTGTATGAACATTGCTTATGTTTTAGTCTATGGTAGTATTCTAGATTATGCTTTGAAAATGGTAGTTAATTTAGCATTATATATGTTAAATGTGATGTGGAAATGCAAATGTATCATTAACAGTGAATGTGCTTCGGAATTGAGAACCATGCATGTTTGAAGTTATTGAATTTGAAAGAAATGCATGTCGATAATGCATGTTATAGCATATATTGTAAATTGTCTCTTGAATAGAGATAGGATAACCGGCAATGGGTTAGGTTGTTGAATACTAAATTGTGTATTGTGGAGGAATTGATTTAATATGAGAAATTTCAATGAGAGGACTTGACCAAATCAAATGAGAATGGTTATGTGTTGTGAATAACACTGTGTTTATGAAAAAAAAAAGTTTACAAACTCTTGGATTTCGCATGAGGAATGCAAAATTTATTTCGGAACGTTAACGTTGAAAACTTAATTATTTTTGAGAAAATGCCCTTTTACCCAGAGAATAATTTTCTTTGCATTCATACAAAAGCTTGCATTAGTTGTTTTATTCGGGATTGTGATTTTGAGTAGTGACTTAGCTTGGAGCGCTAGTCGGTTGTTTTGATGAGTTATCTCGGAGTGCGTTTGGTTTTGTTGAAGTTTCGTATGCCAGGGTGTTGTTTCTCTTTCGGATCATGTTTCCTTGTTAAGCCCTTCCCATGTGTGAGGGTAAGTGGACAATCAGTGGAGAGATTTGCATCTTTGTATTGTGAGCTTTGTGATCAGTTTGTCTCGTGCTTCGTCGTTTCCTTAATTTCGAGGACGAAATCCTTTAAGGGGGGGAGGTTATAGCGATCCGGGTTTCCATTTCCTTTATTTATCATATCCGGACTCGGTTCCGTGGAGTTGGTTGTTGGGTATATCTTGTTTACATCATTTACTCTTTGTATTTAAGTCTTGGGTTGTGTCGGGCAGGTTTGAAACAGGTTGGTTGAGCTTAGAAACCAAAGCTAGTTGCCCAGATTTTGGCCGGTCCGCTCGAGCAGATCTTTTTGCGCTTGAACGGGGCCTTTGTTGTTGCTTCTCCACTCGAGTGTGGGTTTTGGCGCTCGAGCTAGATAATCACCCATCCAGTTTTTCCCCTGCAGTGGTGGACGATCGAGCGGGAGTTTGTGTGTAACGCTCGAGCGGGGAGTTGGACGCTCGAGTGGGGACCTGGTTCAGTGTAAAGTTCTGGGAGCGTGCATCCGCCGCTCGAGCGGGGTATTGGACGCTTGAGTGGCAGTGACGCCGGGGCTTTTTCCGCCGGCGGGAGGCTTTATATAAAGCCGAGATCCGACCTTTTTGTTCACTTTTCAACATCCTTTCTCTCTCTTACTTTTCCAAAAAGCTATTTTGAGAGTTTCTCTCACTAAAACCCTAACTTCTCTCTTAGGATTGATCTAGTAGGAGTTGTCTTCTCACCTTGGGCCTTTACAAAAGTTGTGTTGATCGTTGAGGGCTATCTTTTAATCTGAAAATTTCAGAATTTGGAGCTCTTCCGTTTTCTTCGTCTCCTTCGTTGGGTCCCATCATTCGAGGTAGGAAGAACCTATTCCATCTCATGAGCTTTATCTTGAATTTTAGCATTTTGATATGTTGGGGGTTGTTGGGAAATTTTTGAAAAAGTTTGGGCCTTTGTGTAATTTCACAAGAGTTGGGGTTTTAATTATATAAACCTATACGCAAGTTTGGCATAGAGAAATGAAATTAATGTTGGAACATTGATGGGAATGGAACCTTAGGGTTGTTTTGTGAATTATGGTAAGTTGCCCTAATTGGTTTAATTAATTAATGTATGTAATTAATTAAAGAAAATGAGGAATTGAATTGAGAATGTTGAAATTGGGAATGTATGGGACTAAAGGGTGTAGTTGAATCATTTATTGCTCACCCAGTTGAAATGTTAATGTATTATCCATTTGTGCATTTATTTCCTGTTTAGAAATAATTGCTTTGGACTACCGGTGGAGGGTAGTATTGACTGTTGTAGACAATGCATGATGATTAAGCAAACTAAAACTAATCAAGTGGTTGCGTCATAGAGTATGATGGTTGATAGAATACATTAATTTCATGTATTGATAGATTGTGCATATGACCAATGTGTTTATGTGCATTATGTGTAGACAGTTGATAGAATACATTAACTTTATGTATTCATTGATTGCGTATATGATTCTGTGTTTATATGCATTGCTTGTGTATGGGAGGAGATGGGGGATGTACTCCACGGTTTAGAGGAAGATGGGGGATGTGCCTCTAAGTCGGTTAATGGTTAAGGGAAGATGGGGGATGGACCCAGGGATGCAGCTCATATGCTCTCCCATTGGAGTGATGATACAGCTCATATGCTTATCTATTAAAGTGTTGATATAGCTTATATGCTTATCTATTGAAGTGTTGATATAGCTCATATGCTTATCTATTGAGATGTTTGTTTAATTTGATATAGCACTAAAATGTATATCATTTATGAAGTATGGAAGTGGTTTATGTGTTATTGATACAACACCAAAATGTGTATCCACCTTAGATTTAGAAAGTGTTCTAGTGATGAACTATAATCTCGTCAAAGGTTTTGGCCAGAGTACTAAGGCTCGTTTTCAAACTCAATGTTGAATAAGAAATGGAAAGTGAATTGTAACATAGACTTGCTTGTCATGGAATTGTAATAAGATGTAAATGAGTGTATAAGTGTTGACCATCTATTAACTGCTAATCTTTTAGTCACTATTTATAGTGGGTTTAGTGTATTTCTACTGGGCTGTGGCTCACCCTATATGGGACACCATTTTCAGGTACATGAAGTATGCCACCTCCAAGGACATCGCTTGGGAGGCTAGAGGCAGGCAGACGTTTGTGGTTTTGGTTATCTTTTATTGTATTACATATAATTTCAAGCCAAGGGCTTAATGTGTATTTGAGTTAGTACTCTCCTCTTTGTAACCAAGTGTTAGCTTGGAAAGCTGTAAGCCCATAGGGCATTTGATTCTGTGATTAACATGTAATGCTTCTTGTAAAGAATTACTCTGTGGAATAGAATGAGGCTTGCCTCTTATATCAACGCATGTCTAAATTGATGGGTTTAATGTTATTATTTTGAGGGTGTTACAGCTTTTATTTGAGTTGATTTGGACAAGTATAATTGATATTTTATTATTTTTTATTTGAGTTGATTTGGACAAGTATTACTGATACTTAATTATTCTATATAGTGTTTTTCATTATTGAGATTTATTATTAATATATTTGAATTGGAGGTTTGCAATTTTGTTTTGATTTATTTTGAGAAGTATTTGATTTGCATCTTTAAAAATATTATGCCAAAATACATTCAAGTCATGGCTATGGACCATTTTGATGGGGTGACGATGACGAGTGAATTGTTAAATCAAAATGAAAAATAATAGATAAATTTACTTTCTAGATTCAATTATGGATAAATGAGATGATTGATTAATAATTAGAAAATCCATGATAGAGAAAGTTGACTTAAATATGTAGGTCAAATTTTTTAGTTAGAGTAATTGTCATGACCCGAACCCGCCCCTAAGGGTTAAGGCCATAACCGGCCAGTAATCCTGAGATTACCTACGGCCTCAAACCAAAACAGACATAACTCATCAGAGTAAATAGGCCAAACGGAAGGAAAATTTAAAATTTTGTCTATAAAGCTGTGCTTACATGGCATATCAAAACAAACCATACGCATAGACATTAATAACTCACAACAGAAATATAGTAGCATAAGTTCTGTACAAACAGGATCATCCAAAACTAAGTCAACCCATGAAAACTATATATAGACATATTCAGAAACTTCGCCAACATGACAACATAGAACAAAATAACAAAAAGACGAAGGCAGGTCTCGTGCGTGAGACACAAGGGCTGACTTTCCAAAACCTTTGTTGTTCCAGATAGACTTCACTGGGGCTGGGTTTGGACTTCTCTGGGCTCACCTACAAACACATGAATGAGCGTGAGCGATAGCCCAGTGAATAATATCAAATACAGAAGTTATACAAACGATATGCAGAACAACATGCTCCAAACGGCCTTGGGCCCAATTCATATTTCTATTTAACATATATATACATAATTTAGGTCAAGTGACTGTGGTTCCAAACATACTGGCCTTTGGCCCATTTATCTTTCCATAACAGATTAGCCTTTGGCCCATTCAAACTTTCATTCGTGTCAAAACAACCTCTGGCTCTGGCTCATTCATTCATGTCAAAACGGCCTCTTGCCCATTCATTCATGTCAAAACAGCCTTCGGCCCATTCATTTATGTCAAAACATTGTCCACCAATTAGATCGATAAATTAATAAAACTTGCATAGAAGTAAACAAATGGACAACAATATATTTCAGATATCTCTGATAAGATATTACTCACAGTGATCGATTGGTTGGTTTGCCCTGGAGCTCGACCATACACAGTCCATGAACACAAAAAGGTCACCAACAATTCAATCCGTTCTTAAATTCACATTTTCCTCTTTAGGCTTTATTCATATCTCTTTAACTCAATTAAAATACTCAATGCTTGCCTAAGAGTGCTTGCAAGTGAAAGAGAACGGAAAACGAAACACAGAACGAGCATACAAAATTTCAGAAAACAGGGTCCCCACTCGAGCGTGGACTTCCCCGCTGGAGCGGATCCAATTGGTCTGCAAAAGTGCTGGTTGCATCAAATTCACGCTCGAGCGTGAACTCGGGCACTTGAGCGGAATGCCTGTCTACATAGCTCCCCGCTCGAGCGGACCCATGCCTGCAAAAAATACTAGGAGCATGAATTCCCCACTTGAGCGGCGATTCCCCTCGGCCGAAGCGACAAAGATAAATCTGGGTTTTCGTAATGATTTCTGAGTTCAAATTCGACATTTCAACCACATTTCTTGCATATTATGGCTCCAATTTCACATATACTTGTACTAACATGGTACCAACACTAAAATACATCAACATGGAGCTCAATTTCACAAATTGATCACATGCATGCCCCAAATTAACTCAAACTCATGCATTCAAGGTTTCCATTTTTAATAAACATCATGCATGCCCATTTTGAATTTCATTTTCACTTCTAATGATGCAATTAGTGCTCATTCCCATGAAACTCAACAAAAACATGCTTGCATGTGGGATTACACTTCCAATCTTTCATAATTCACAGATTACATGCTAGAATTTTGTGATTCCATAGGAGTTCTTCACATGCATGCACATATCAAGCCTCAATTTCAACGAAACCAACTCAAACCATGCTCTTGATCACAAACAAACCTTGAACTTACAAGATCACAAATTCAAACTTACAAATTCAAGATCAATGCTTACCTAGAGGCTCAATTCTTCTAATTTGGTCAAATCTAGAGTTAAATCTTCAAATTCCCAAGCTTGAATAAAAAATTGCACAAGTCTCTCCCTTCTATCTCTATGGCCGGCCTTCTCTCTCTCTCAAGGCACCAAAATCAGATTTTGAACTCAAGTGTAAGGATTAAATGTATAGTGCCTTTCTACATAAGTCCCCACTAAGTCATTATTTTAATAATAAGAAATAATTGGGCACCAATTCACCAATTTAATCAACTTAATTTGATCCAAATCAAATTTTCAATTAAACTTCACCGTAGGCTCTAAAAATTATGCCAATCACAATGGCGTGACCAATTTCAGTTTCTGTGGCCGATAAGACCTTCAATTTAATTTCCAAAACAGATATTCCTACGGTGAACAGATAGAAATTCAAAACCACATATTTTCACATAATGGCACACAAAATGATATTAAACACACAATCATACTCATATTAAGGACCAATTAACATATTACAGAACAGGGATATCACAGTCTCCCTCCTTTAGGAAGTTTGGTCCCTCAAACTTAATTTACCTTCGTCGGGAAACAGATATGGATAGCATAATCGCATTTCCTCCTCTTTTTCCCATGTAGCATCTGTCCCATAATGTTATTTCTATTCCACTTTCACCATTGGGATGGACTTGCTTCTCAATTATTTCACTTGTCGATTAATAATTCGTTCCGGCCATTCGGCGTATTCCATATTCTCATCAATAACTACCCGGTGATAATCAATCACATGAAACGGGTCTCGGAGGTAACCCCTCAACATCGACATGTGGAACACATTATGGATTTGTTCAAATCCTGGTGGCAAAGCAACTCTATAAGCAACTGGGCCAAGCCTTTCCAAAATTTGAAACAACCCAATGTAACGGGGCGACAACTTGCCCTTCTTTCCAAACCTAACTTGGCCTTTCATCGGAGATACACGGATGAACACATGGTCACCAACCTCATACTCAAGAGGTCTTCTCCGAACATCTGCGTAATTCTTTTGTCGGTCCTGAGCTGTTTTGAGCCTTTGCCGAATGATCTTGATTTTCTCGAAAGTGCCTTGCACAATTTCAGGCCCAAGTAAAGCTCTATCCCCGACCTCTATCCAACAAATAGGTGATCTACACCTCCTACCATACAAAGCCTCATATGGTGCCATACCGATGCTGGAGTGGACGCTGTTATTATAAGCAAATTCTGCAAGTGGCAAATAGTCTTCCCAACTCCCCTGAAAATCCAAAGCACATATCTGAAGCATATCTTCCAAAGTTTGTATTGTTCGTTCTGACTGCCCATCCGTCTGTGGGTGGAATACAGTACTGAACCTTAGTTCTATTCCCATAGCTTCCTGCAAACTCTTCCACAATTTAGATACAAATTTCGAATCTCTATCCGACACAATAGATACCAGAACTCCGTGTAAACGGACAATCTCATCAACATAAATGGTAGCCAATCTGTAAGAAATAAATGTAGTTTTGACAGGCAGAAAATGTGCAGATTTAGTCAGTCTATCAACTACAACCCAAATAGAATCCATACCTCGAGAAGTCCAAGGTAGGCCAACAACGAAATCCATAGTCACATGCTCCCACTTCCATTCAGGAATAGGGAGAGGTTGAAGTAGACCGCCTGGTTTCTGATGTTCAGCCTTAACTTGCTAACATTGAAGACATTTGGACACAAATTCTGCAATCTCTTTCTTCATTCTAGGCCACCAATAAATCTGTTTCAAATCCCGATACATTTTATTGTTACCCGGATGCATAGCAAATACGGATCTGTGAGCTTCATCTAAAACCCTCTTCTTTAGTTCCAGAATATCTGGGACACATATTCTGTTCCGAAATCTCAACACTTCATTCTCAATGCTAAACTCTACTTTTGGACTTGCCTCAAATTCATCAATAACTTTCTTGAGGAATTCATCCTCTTTCTGTTTCTGCTTGATTTCATCAATGATTGCCGGCTCGGCTGTAATAGCGGCTATCAATCTGTCCTGTTCACACATTACTACTTCAATTTCAAACTTCTCAAAATCTCGCAAGATTTCTTTCTGTTCAGTAAGCAAACAAGCCATACTCCCTGTTGATTTTTTGCTCAAGGCGTCAACAACTGCATTAGCTTTCCCGGGGTGATACTGAATTTCTAAATCATAATCCTTAATCAATTACAGCCATCTCCTCTGCCGCATATTCAACTCTTTCTGTGTGAAAAAGTATTTCAAACTTTTGTGATCCATGTAGACTTCACACTTTGATCCATACAGATAATGCCGCCAGATTTTCAAAGCAAAAACGACTGCGGCCAATTCTAGGTCATGTGTTGGATAATTCTTCTCGTGTGGCCTCAACTGTCGGGAGGCGTAAGTAATAACCTTTCCGTTCTGCATTAACACACAACCCAAACCTTTATAAGACGCATCACTGAAAATTACAAAATTCTCCGTACCTGAAGGTAGTGTCAAAATTGATGCAGTGGTCAATCTTGTTTTCAATTCATGAAAGGATGATTCTCTTTCATCGTTCCACTCAAAAGGTTGCCCCTTGCGTGTTAGTTGGGTAAGAGGCACAGCTATTTTCGAAAAATCTTTCACAAACCTCCTGTAATACCCAGCTAAACCCATAAAACTGCGAACTTCTGTCACATTTGTCGGTGTAGGCTAAATCACAATGGCCTCTATTTTCTAGGGGTCCACCGAAATTCCTTCCTTGTTGATCACATGCCCTAAAAAAACAACTTTATCCAACCAAAACTCACATTTCTTTAGTCTAGCAAAAATTTCCTTCCCCGAAGTATTTGTAGGACAGTTCTCAAATGATGTTCGTGTTCAAGTCTATCTTTGGAATATATCAAAATGTCATCGATAAAAACCATAACAAATTCATCCATGTAGGTTTTAAAAATTCGGTTCATTTGGTCCATAAATGCTACCGAAGCATTAGTCACTCCAAATGGCATAACAAGAAACTCAAAATGTCCATACCTCGTTCTGAATGCGGTTTTCTCAACATCTTCTGCCTTAACTTTCAGTTGATGATACCCGGATCTCAAATCAATTTTAGAAAACACCTGTGATCCCTGCAACTGGTCAAATAAGTCATCAATACGGGGTAGGGGATATTTGTTCTTTATTGTTACCTTGTTCAATTCCCAATAATCGATGCACAGACGTAGGGTTCCATCTTTCTTTTTCACAAACAACACTGGTGCACCCCAAGGTGAAGTGCGAGGTCGGATAAACCCCTTGTCAAGCAGGTCTTGCAACTGTTCTTTTAGCTCTTTCATTTCAGCAGTAGCCATTCTATAAGGAGTTTTAGAAATGGGCTAGGTGCCTGGCACAGTTTTAATAGTAAACTCTATCTCCCTGTCTACCAATTCTCCTGGAAATTCATTTGGAAACACATCTGGAAATTCTCTAACGATAGGAATATCATTCAATTCAACATCCACAGATTGTTCAGACAACACATAGCACAAATAACCCTGGCACCCTTTCCTGATCAGTTTACATGCTTTCATTGCAGATATCAAATAAGGTGGAGGCACTACCCCATTACCCACAAACACAATCTCTTTCTGTTCTGGTGGTTTAAACATAACACGTTTTGTCACACAATCAATGGTGGCACAATTTCGGTCAACCAATCCATGTCCAAAATTACATCAAAATGTCTAAAATTCAAAGGCAACAAGTCTACATATAGGATAGCATCCTCAACACGCATATCACAAAACCGGTATATAAATTCACATAATATAGATTCCCCAGATAGAGCAAATACACATAGCAAATATGGCAATAATTTTAAGGGTCTATTCAGTCTAGATGCAAATGCACATGTCACAAAAGAGTGTGTGAATCCGAAGTCAATTAACACAAAAGCATCCTGATTACATATAGAAATGGTACCTGAGACAACTGCGTTGGCATTCCGTGTATCACTCGGAACAAGCGCAAAAACTCTCTCCCCTATTTCACGGTATCCCTGGTGATAGCAGATCTCAAAGTATTTCCCAGCTTTGGGGTTGATGCAGTGGAACTAGCAGCTATCTTTCCACCATTCTGATTACAATCTTGAGCCATATGCCCTTGTTTCCCACATTTGAAACAGGCTCCTGATGCACGGTAACAAACTCCACGGTGCCTTTTGCTACAAATATTGCACATGGGAGCTGTGTCTCGGGAAGAATTCGAAGTATTTAAAAAGCCCGTGTTTTTCTTTTTAAGAAATTTCTTCTTTGAAAAGAAGCCTTGCCTTTTGTTGCCTTTCCATTCTGTCGTTGGCTTAGCCTATCTAGCTATATTAGCCTCTGATATGATGGCCCTGTCCAGTACCCCAATGTAGGTTTCTAGCTCCAAAACATTCACTCTTTCTAAAATGTCGCTTCGAAACCCACCTTCAAAATGCCTCACCTTCTTATAGTCCGTATCAATCACGTGTGGTGCAAACCTAGACAACTTAGTGAATTTGGCCTCATACTCAGCTACAGTCATACTGTCTTGCTTAAGTTCCATGAACTCGGCTACTTTCTTGTCCCAAACACATTGTGGAAGTACTTGTCATAGAAAATTTCCAAAAATTTTTCCCAATCAACATCTTTATAATTCTCAAGCATTAACATCCACCATCTTCTTACTTCGTCCTCTAGCATAAAGGTGGCTAGAAGCACTTTCTGTGTCTCCGAACACGGGAACACTTCAAACAGTTTTTCGATACCGAGGACCCAAGCTTCAGCTTTCAAAGGATCTAATCCACCATGGAACTGTCGTGATTTAATTTTCTAGAATTCTTTGGTGAGAGCTATTATCCGATCATCATTATGATTATCTGGCACAGGTGGTGCCGGAGGTGGAGGTGGCAGATGTGGTTGCTGCCACTGTTGTTGCCACTCCTGCTGCTGTCTCAAAGTTTCTGCCATTTCCTATATCAGCCTTTCCATTCTATCCATTCTGGCAGTAGAGGACTCTTCTATTTCATCACCTCTTATTCTCACCATCTGATTAAACTTGTATTAGACTTCATAAAAAAGATGCACAAGTATGCATATACTAGAAAGCATACATATTCAAACAATTTGCAATGCAAGCAAATCATAACTTCTAACACATAGTTGTTCATATCAAAACATTTAAGCATATGCTTGATGCTTTCAGATTCAAACTTATCACATGAATGCATCCTAGATCTTTCCTAGACGCTTATTGCTCATTTGGACAAGTGTGTGAGTTATTAACTCGGGCTGTGATACCACTCTGTCATGACCCGAATTTGCCCCTATGGGTTAAGGACATAACCGGCCAGTAATCCTGAGATTACCTACGGCCTCAAACCAAAACAGACATAACTCATCAGAGTAAATGGACCAAACGGAAGCAAAATTTAAAATTTTGTCCATAGAGCTGTGCTTACATGGCATATCAAAACAAACCATATGTACAGACATCAATAACTCACAACAGAAATACAGTAGCATAAGTTCTGTACAAACAGGATCATCCAAAACTAAGTCAACCCATGAAAACTATATACAGACATATTCAAAAACTTCACCAACATGACAACATAGAACAAAATAACAAAAAGGCGAAGGCGGGTCTCGTGCGTGAGACACAAGGGCTGACTTTCCAAAACCTTAGTTGTTCCACATAGACTTCACTGGAGCTAGGTTTGGACTTCTCTGGGCTCACCTACAAACACATGAATGAGCGTGAGCGATAGCCCAGTGAATAATATCAAATACAGAAGTTATACAAACGATATGCAAAACAACATGCTCCAAACGGCCTTGGGCCCAATTCATATTTCTATTTAACATATATATATACATAATTTAGGTCAAGTGACTGTGGTTCCAAACATACTGGCCTTTGGCCCATTTATCTTTCCATAACAGACTGGCCTTTGGCCCATTCAGACTTTCATTCGTGTCAAAACAACCTCTGGCTCTGGCTCATTCATTCATGTCAAAATGGCCTCTGGCCCATTCATTCATGTCAAAACGGCCTTCGGCCCATTCATTTATGTCAAAACATTATCCACCAATCAGATCGACAAATTAATAAAACTTACATAGAAGTAAGCAAATGGACAACAATATATTTCAGATATCTCTAATAAGATATTACTCACAGTGATCGGTTGGTTGGTTTGCCTTGGAGCTCGACCCTACACAGTCCATGAACACAAAAAGGTCACCAACAATTCAATCCGTTCTTAAATTCACATTTTCCTCTTTAGGCTTTATTCATATCTCTTTAACTCAATTATAATGCTCAATGCATGCCTAAGAGTGCTTGCAAGTGAAAGAGAACGGAAAACGAAACACAGAACGAGCATACAAAATTTCAGAAAACAGGGTCCCCGCTCGAGCGGACCCAATTGGTCTGCAAAAGTGCTGGTTGCATCAAATTCACGCTCAAGCGTGAACTCGGGCGCTCGAGCGGAATGCCTGTCTACATAGCTCCCCACTCAAGCGTGGACTTCCCCGCTCGAGCGGACCCATACCTGAAAAAAATACTGGGAGCATGAATTCCCCGCTCGAGCGGCGGTTCCCCTGCTCAAGCGGACAACATAAATTCTGGGTTTTCCAAAATGGTTTCTGACTTCAAATTCGACATTTCAACCACATTTCTTGCATATTATGGCTCCAATTTCACATATACTTGTACTAACATGGTACCAACACTAAAATACATCAACATGGAGCTCAATTTCACAAATTGATCACATGCATGCCCCAAATTAACTCAAACTCATGCATCCAAGGTTTCCATTTTTAATAAACAACATGCATGCCCATTTTGACTTTTATTTTCACTTCTAATGATGCAATTAGTGCTCATTCCCATGAAACTCAACAAAAACATGCTTGCATATGGGATTACACTTCCAATCTTTCATAATTCACAAATTACATGCTAGAATTTTGTGATTCCATAGGAGTTCTTCACATACATGCACATATCAAGCCTCAATTTCAACGAAACCAACTCAAACCATGCTCTTGATCACAAACAAACCTTGAACTTACAAGATCACAAATTCAAACTTACAAATTCAAGATCAATGCTTACCTAGAGGCTCAATTCTTCTAATTTGGTCAAATCTAGAGTTAAATCTTCAAATCCCAAGCTTGAGTCAAAAATTGCACAAGTCTCTCCCTTCTATCTCTATGGCCGGCCTTCTCTCTCTCTCTCTCGGCACCAAAATCAGATTTTGAACTCAAGTGTAAGGATTAAATGTATAGTGCCTTTCTACATAAGTCCCCACTAAGTCATTATTTTAATAATAAGAAATAATTGGGCACCAATTCACCAATTTAATTAACTTAATCTGATTCGAATCAATTTTTCAATTAAACTTCACCGTAGGCTCTAAAAATTATGCCAATCACAATGGCGTGACCAATTTCAGTTTCATTGGCCGATAAGACCTTCAATTTAATTTCCAAAGTAGATAGTCAAACAGATATTCCTACGGTGAACAGATAGAAATTCAAAACCACATATTTTCGCATAATGGCACACAAAATCATATTAAACACACAATCATACTCATATCAAGGACCAATTAACATATTACAGAATGGGGATATCACAGTAATATTACTTAAAATTTGATTACGTCTTATCATGTTGTTTGGTTATATTCTAAAATAATGTTGGTTGGCAAATTGCCAAATCAAAATTGATTAAGGCTACTTTTGTTTCGTCATAAAATATTTTTCATGTAAAAGGTTTTGTCCAAAACCAAATTTTCGTTTTTGTTTTTGTTTTCCTTTTCCAATGTTTGATTAATACTAAAAATATTTCTACAACAAAAATCTTAATAAAAAAATCAATTATAGAGTAAATTTTAAAAATGAAAAGAATAAAAATAATAATATTCATATATAATTTTCATGTAGAATTGAACATAAATGATGTGGCAATATCACTCTTACAATTATGAGAAAAACTTGCAAGTATATGGAGTTATAATTCTCAAGCAACAATATATTGTCAATCTGAAATTCATTGAAGAAATTTGAAAATTCAAAAGTTCGCATCTTTGTCGTTCATTGTTCAATTCTACATATAAAGGTGCTAAATTAGTGGAGTGACACTTCTGCTACCATGTTACTCAAGTTGTTGAATAAAGCTTTCCTTCAGGGTGCGAAACTTCTTGATTCTTTCTACAAATCTCAAAAGATCATTACAAATTTGGGCTTCACATATGAGACATGGGATGCATGCCCCAATAGTTGCATGTTGTTCCAAAATGAGTACATCAATCTTGATGAATGTGTCACATGCAAAAAAGTTCTAAGTGGAAACAAAATAGAGCTGATAGTTCCAATGTTCCTCATGCAGGCGGTAAATAGATACCCTCTAAATAGATGAGGTATTTCTCTTTGAAGCAAAGATTGCAGAGGTTGTTTATGTCGTCCAAAAATGGCCAAGCTCATGACATGGCATACAGAGGAACAACAACATGATGGTGTCTTAAGACATCTTGTTGACCCTTGCATGGAAACATTTTGACCGTCGAAATATTGACTTTGCAGATGATTGTTGAAGTGTAAGGCTTGGGTTAGCATATGATGGTTTTAACCCATTTAGATCGATGAACATAGTTCATAGCGCCTGACATGTTGTTCTCATTCCATACAACTTGCTGCTATGGATGTGCATTAAACAACCATTTTTTATTTTGTCTACACTTATCGATAGCCTAAAAGAACCTGGTGACAAAATTGATGTGTATATACAACCATTGATTTGGGAGTTGAAGGAATTATGGACTGATGGTATCTCTACATTTGATGCATTAACAAATCAAATGTTTTAAATGCATGCAACTTTGACATGGACAATTAGTGATTTTCTAGCATATGCAAACTTGTCAGCATATTCGAACTTGCATGTCCATGTTGCAATAAGGAAACTAGATCGTGTTGGTTGAAACATGGTAGGAAACAAACATATATAGGTCATCGTAGATTCCTACCTAGTGGTCATAAATTTCAGAAGGTTAAAGTATCATTTGATGGTACTTGGGAATTGAGTCTCAAACCGAGATTGTTGTATGGATCAGAGATTTTGCTACAACTAGAATCTGAGAGTATCTTAATCCAATACAAGATGGATGACCTCAAAGAGAGGCATAAGAGACAAAAAAGGAGAGAGCTGGACCTCACTCATAGTTGAAAAAAAAAAAAAAAAAAAAGCGAGAACATTTTTTGAACTGCTATATTGGAAGCATAATCAAATATGACATAACCTTGATGTGATGCATATAGAGAAGAATGTGTGTGACAATGCATGAAATATATGATATATATTTTGTGCAAGGTAAGGAAGCTTTTATGTATAATTCCTCAAGGTAGATTCTGATGGAAGTTGTGAGATGTAGGCCGAGTGTTGTGAGGAACTATATGAGGTGGAATGATTTGTTATGGAGTGGGTTGAGTGATGTGAGGTCCCAAAAAATGTGTGCTCTTTTTTCTACTTCTCTATGATTTTACATATAGGTTCGGTACTCATTACATATTTTGGACAGGTCTGTTTGAATCTGGTTTGGTGGGTTGGTGGTGGCAGCAAGTTGCGCCCTTCCAGGAGGATTCTAGTTGTTCAAAATTGTAATGGATTGATGGCTACTTCCAGCGCCTTGTTCAGCTATAGTGGTGTGCAAATCAGTTGTTTTAATTATTGTTTATATTCTGCTCTTCCTGGCTCTGTTTACATAAATAGTTGGGTTAGAGATGCTTACTCCTACGGGCAGTGTAGGAGGGTTTTTGTTTGGGCTGGTTTTAATTTGATTTTTGCTATACTTATGGTGTGGCTCGTGGATAAGAATGACTTGTGGAATTTGCTCGGCTATCTGCTGTCGGTGCTATGTGATGCTCTTCTTTGTTGGGTGCGACTTTTTGTGGTGCTGATTGTCGTTGTGTACAAGATCCCTATCCTTGTAGGACGAGGTTTTTGTACACTCTATATAGATCAATTCCAAGCTTTGGGTGCTATAGTTAGTTTTGGTTTTTGGTTGTTTGTTATGTAGTTTTTGTTGGTTTGTGTTTTGGGCTGTGCTTTGGTGTTGTGTTGCCAATGTGCTATTTGTTTAGGGGTTAGGGCCTGGGGTATGCCCCTTGTAATCTTGTAAATTCTTTGTTCTTCTTATATATTGCTTATTCACCCAAAAAAAAAAAAAAATATTGTCGACAATACTGGGGGTTATAGGAAAATCTAAGGATAATGTCAATGCTCTGCGCGATCTACAAGAAATGAATATTAGAAAATCCCTACACTTGTAGTCAAGAGGGTGGAATAAAGCTTATTTTCCACCAGCACAATTCACAATGACCAAGGATGAGAAATATTTGTTCTTGCAAATGCTTAAGGAAGTTAGAGTTCCTTACCGATATTCATCCAATATCTCTCGTCGTGTACGGTTACAGGATATAAGCATTTCGGGTCTAAAGAGTCACGATAGTCATATTTTGATGCAACTTCTTATTCCTTTGGGTGTACGAGGATTGTTACCTAAGAATGTTGTTCAAGCCTTGATTGAATTGAGTAATTTCTTTAGACAGTTGTGTTCCAAAGTAAATCATGAAACGGATCTAGAATATTTCCAAGGTCATATAGCACTAACACTGTCATTTGGAGAAAATATTTCCACCAGCTTTTTTTGATATAATGGAGCTTATGCCTATACATCTAGCTGATGAAGCATTGATGGTTGGAGCGATTCAATTTTGATGGATGTATCCAATTGAGAGATATCTTCTTACTTTGAAGCAATATGTGCATAATTGGGCTCATCCGGAAGGTTCAATGGCTAAAGGTTATCTTATGAAAGAATGCATGAATTTTTGCGCTCAATATCTGAATGATGTGGAAACTATATCTAATCGGCTCGTGAGGAACTATAATGGTGTGGATAATATGGGTCGTGCTATTGGTGAAACCACAACTTTCAACCATGGTCATACTTCTTATGTACAGTGTCATATATATATCTTGTTCAATATGAAAGTAGTTGAACCATTCCTAAAGTAGGTACCTCTTACTCAATA
Organism: Camellia lanceoleosa; assembly: GCA_025200525.1. Classification (NCBI taxonomy): domain Eukaryota; kingdom Viridiplantae; phylum Streptophyta; class Magnoliopsida; order Ericales; family Theaceae; genus Camellia; species Camellia lanceoleosa. Next base: position 156,541,775 of record CM045759.1, read on the forward strand.
TTTACCAAGCTTGTTTTAATTACATTTCAAATATTAATTTTTAATTGATGACTTTTCAACTTATATAGGAAACACCTTGAAGTACTTAAGATGAAAATGCCTCGGGTTTATGATCATGAACTCCAAAGTGAACATTCCAAAACTTTTCAGACTTGGTTTAAAGAACACGTATGTATGGACAAATCTAGCCATATATTATAACTTAGGTCAATTTGCATTTTGAATTTGCTTTCATGTTTTAAATAGGTTCACACTTTGCAAAGGACTGATAATGCCACATTTTCTGAAGAGATTAATATTTTAGCAAATGGTCCTCATAATAGAGCAAGAAGGTTCACTGGTTACATAACTAATGGGCTCCCTTTTCGAGTCAAGGCTATGGATGATCGTCGAGCCAGTCAAAATTGTGGTGTAGCTTTAAAAGCAGATACTATCAGATATGGTAGCCGGAAGGACAAAAATACTCGTGTGGGGGCTGTGTACTATTATGGACAAGTGATAAAAATCATTGAAATCCAGTACACCAATGCAATGAAGTATGTACTGTTCAAGTGTGATTGGATTGACAATCACGTTGATTAACTTCAACCATTGTTGTACAGAGATGATCAAATCACCAATGAACCTTTCATCTTGGCATCCCAAACTGAGCAAGTTTGGTATGTTGCAAACCCATAGAACCAGATTGACAAGTGGTTGTGAAGATGTCCCAAACGGGTTTATTTGATATGTATTCTACTAATCCAGAAACTGAGCCATATATGAGTCAACAATTATAAGAAAATATAATGGTTCGTAATGAAGAAGTTGGCTGGGTGAGAGAAGTTGCAGAAGGAGAAACTGTTGATGTTGAAATGAGAAAGAATTATGATGTTGAAATGAGAAAGAATTATGATATTTTGTAATAATTTTTGAGATTCTATAATGAGACAGTAAATTGTCATGCTTTAATGAACTACATATTTGAGCATTTTACATTATTTAACAATTTTATGTCTTTCTAATTTATTCATTATGTTTGTATTGTATTTACATTATTAACTCCAAAATATTCTCTATATTTTCAATTGTATTTTTTATAGATTGTTATGGCATGGAAGAGGAAGCTTAATCATCCCTCTCGCACTATGGCTATTGTTTTGTGTATGGAGACACAATCACCACTGTCACAGCCACCGATACAGCCACAACCACCATCGCAGCCACTGATACAGCCACCACCATCATCATAGCCACCGATACATCCACCACCATCATCACAATTGTCTCGACCAACGTCATCTTCATAGGCTACCATAGGTATACAAATTTGTTATGTATTTAAATTATTTCATTTTCACTATACATAATTTGGGTAATTTCATATACTAGGGACCGACGACTTCTTCACATCCCACCTTAGCTACAAGAGTATGTTATGTATTTAATTTATGCTTTGATTTATATGTTATTTACTATATTCTTATATAATTTGTTTATTCTTATAATGTATTCTAAATCCAGCGACTAATTCACAAGCCACCTTAGGTATAACAAATGGTTATGTATTTAATTACATTAATTCAACTACAAGTTATTTATTATCAATTTTTAGTTTGTGTTTTTTTTTTCTTTGTTCCTCACATGCCCTACAGTTTATATATCTTCCACCTGAGTTCGAGGATTCGCAAAAGGCATTAAAGATTGGGGTAGGGGCAAGAAGTTGCCCGTTGATTTTGATGTTGACTTCAATCCTATGGGAGATAATATGTCTAAGTTAACTAGCCAACTTGGGTTCATGGTACGTAATGGGAACATTGTTTCTCTTACGTACGTTGATTGGACCCAAGTGGCTATTGATGTTCTTGAGTCAATATGGGCAGCCGTTAAGGTAAAAGCATATTTAGTAAATTGTTTAATTATATTATTAATTGAACTAATGATTTAAATTGTACTATAAGATAATTTAGAAATTTGTCTGGAGGGGTACAAACCACGTTGCTTGAAAAAGTGCAATGACTAGTGGAAGGATCACAAAAGCAAGATCAAGAATAAGTATTATAAGCCTTTTAAGTCTCATCCTAACATAAAAGACATGGTGCCTCTGCAAATTGTTCCAGAACAGTGGTATGATCTTGTTGATTATTGGAAGACTAAGAAAGTAGAGGTATATAAAATAAGTGAATTACGAATCATGCAACTTTAGAAAAATTAATAACTTTGTATACTTTCGACTTACATTTATGGAAACTTTACAGGACATTGCAGTCACAATGCTAGAAGTCGTTCCTTTCATTATATTAATCATATGATGGGATGTACTTCATTCACTCATATTTGAAGGAAGGTATATATTATTTAAGTAAATATCAATATGCATGTAAATTACTTGGATAATAATTAATTTTTAAATTTATAGATGATTGCTAAAGAGTTGCCTATGGATAAAATGAGTGTTTGGAAATATGCACGCAATCAAACTGACCCTGATGTTAGGTAGACCACAGTATTTTCAAATCCTTAAATTTGTAGTTATATTTGATTTTGTTTGAACTATCTAATTATTTACATATATACTTGTTATTTTAATTTACAGGATGAGTTTGAGCACCAACTCTCTATGTTGCCTGAAGATTACTGCACTACTGAAGATGCTCAAGATTGTGTTTTCCATGACATGGTCAATGAATACAGCCATGGGGATATTGTCATACTTACGGCAAGGATGTGCCTCGGAGCACAGTGTATGGAGATGCATATAAGTCATCACAATCAGGATCTCATTCATCGATTGTTGCTGAGATCACCAAGCAGGTTCATATGGAGGTGAGATGAGCTGAGGGATGAGATTACAGATGAATTGAGGGAGGAGATGCGAGTTGAGCTTTCGACACAGATACGACAAATGAAAGATGAAATGTTGGCTATTGTGTCCCAAGACGGGAGCAGAAATCACAACAAACAGGTTTGGTATAAATTATGTTTTATAAATATCTAATTTCAGCAAAATTCTATTACTGAATATAAATACGATTAAAAAAGAATACCATGAATATCATAGGTACCGGATGCATTGAGTGGCCATCGTGAACCTATGAATTATGAGGCCGATGAGAACCCCCCTACACCACCACCAGATGATGAGGTAAAACCTTCAAACACATTGAAAACTTGTCATTTGTAAAAACATGTCGTTTATTTTTTCCGAAATAGTTGACTTACTAAAATGGTCAAACGACATTGGATGTCAAAGAAACTTGGCATACAAGACGAACTAGGCACAAATGACTTGTAAGAGAAGACGGAACTCAAAACCGATTTTCAGTTTTGAATCTAGAACGTAATTTCCATTTATGAAAATTGTTCTTTAGAAACATTTTTCCTAAACCGGTTGACTCACTAAAATGGTCAAACGGCATCAGATATTAACAAAACTTGACACACACGACCAACTAGGCACAAATGACTTGTAGGAGAAGACGGAACTCAAAACCAATTCCCGGTTTTGAATCTAGAGACTAATTTTTGTTTAAGAAAATTCTTCTTTAGAAACTTTCTTCCCGAATCGGTTGACTCACTAAAGTGATCAAACGACGTCAGATATCAATGAAACTTGACACACACGACTAACTTGGCACAAATGACTTGTACGAGAAGACGGAACTCGAAACTGATTTCCGGTTTTGAATCTAGAGCCTAATTTTCTTTTAAGAAAATTGTCCTTCAGAAATTTTTTTCCCGAACCAGTTGCCTCACTAAAATGGTCAAACGGCGTCTGATATCAACGAAACTTGACACACATGACTAACGAGGCACAAATGACTTCTAGAAGAAGACGAAACTTAAAACCGATTCCCGGTTTTGAATCTAGAGCCTAATTTTTGTTTGTACAAACTTATTCTTTGAAAACTCTTTTTCTAAATCGATTGACTCACTAAAATGGTCAAACGGCGTCGGATGTCAACGAAACTTGACACATACGACTAACCAGGCACAAATGACTTGTAGGAGAAGACATAACTTGAAACAGATTCCCGTTTTTGAATGTAGAGCCTAATTTCCGTTTATAAAAACTTGTTCTTTAGAAACTTCTTTCCCAAACCGGTTGACTAACTAAAATGGTCAAATTGCATCGAATGTCAATGAAACTTGACACACCGACAAACTAGGCACAAATGACTTGTAGAAGAAGACAGAACATGAAACCAATTCCCGGTTTTGAATCTAGAGTCTAATTGCCATTAAGGAAAATTGTTCTTTGGAAACTTTTTTCCCAAACTGGTTGACTCACTAAAATGGTCAAACGGTGTCAGATGTGAATGAAACTTGACACACATGATTAACTAGGCACAAATGACTTGTAGGAGCAGAAGGAACTCAGAACCGATTCTGGGTTTCGAATCTAGAGCCTAATTTCCATTTATGAAAACTAGTTCTTTACAAACTCTTTTTCCGAATCGGTTGACTCACTAAAATGTTCAAACGGTGTTGGATGTCAACGAAACTCGACACACAAGACTATCTAGGCAGAAATGACTTGTAGGAGAAGATGAAACTCGAAACCGATTTGTGGTTTTGAATCTAGAGCCTAATTTCTATTTATGAAAACTTATTCTTTAAAAACTCTTTTTCCGAACCTTGTGACACACTAAAATGTTCAAACGGCATCGGATGTCAATGAAGCTTGACACACATGACTAACTAGACACAAATGACTAGTAGGAAAAGACGGGATTTGAAACCGATTCTCGGTTTTGAATCTGGAACCAAATTTTTGTTTGTAAAACCTTGTCCTTTACAAACTTGTTTTTTTTTTTTTTGGATGGGTAAGTCATAAATTAAAGACAAAGTTTACACATTTACAAGGGGCATACCCCAGGTAATACAAAGAATCTCACACTGCCCCCTCCCCCCCCCCCCCTCGGCGCCCCGCCCCGCCCCCAAAGGAGGGGGGGAACTATGACAGATAAAATAAATACAAAACCTACTTAACATAACCCAAAACAGCAGGGTACCCAATAAAACAAATAGGTTTTTAAAATTTTAAAATTGCCCATATATTTTCCAAATAACCCCTATCATCCAGAATAATAGATGGAAATTTGTAAAAATATATGGGCAAAACAAAGAAACTAACCACGTCAGCTCATGACCCATGGCTGAACAAAAAAGAACCAAATTTAATATTCAACAACAGCCCCACATCAAAATAATACCAAAACCATGTGCAGAAGAACCCACGGTTTAGCCATCCAAAAACAGACCAACGTGCTTCACACGTGAACCAATGACAACTAGCAGCAATAATACACCAAAAGTGCAACTTTACAGCAGCCTACATTACAAAGACTCATCACACGTCAAAACACATCACAATTTGCACTATTGTTGCTTAATCCCACGTGCCCAAAGCTCGTGAGACACACTACATCTCCTTTCGTAACTCATGCATCACCTGCAGACACCAAGATCACCGGTGTAATTGCAGAAACCCGAACCCACCACCGGTGGCCGAGTTGGATACAAACCCAATGCAGAACCCACTAACCACTGCACGCCGGAGATGACGGTGTGATTTGCATCCAAAAACCGCCCACTCGAATGAAACCAAACTACCCTTCGCCGGCGTGAACAAACCCAAACCAAACCACCCCATTGCCGACCATTGCCGAAGTGGTTTAGGATCCCAAACTGCAAAAACAACTCTATCTTGGATATAAACCCCGAGTAGTGCTACAGATCTACTCACGTGAGGCTACCGAGTAGACCAAGGCGGAACACACCGCACAATCACGCCGGCCCTCCCATCGCCGAAGGAGAACATACCCAGAGCGGAAGTATCACAGGAAACCCTTGTCACTCCAAACACTTCACGACGGAGAGAAGTATCTTAGACCAAAGATCAAAGATCAACCAGCCCATAATCGCATCAAACCTGTAACTCACAGAAAACCGCCAGAACGCCGGAGCTGCAAACCCAGATGACGGAGGACCAGAGAGGGACAACCAAGGCACCAAGCACGAGGCCATAAGCCAAACCGTACAAAGTTCCGAATAACACCTTCGGTGAAGGCACACCAAGGAACGGCGAACCACCCATGACAGGTCTCACATAAGGTTGACAAAATTTCTATAAAACCAATAACATAGAACCAACATCTAAGCTCCATAAAAAAAAAAAAAAAAAAAAAAAAAGAAAAAAAGAGCCACAACGTTCCCACCATAATCACAGAGGAGCTAACAGATTTCCCATTGTTACATCTAGGGGGAGCTTTCTCTCTCTAAAATCTAGAGAGAGAGGCTCTGCTTTCTTCCCCTGAATTCTCCAGAATTTGTCTTATTTTTCTTTTTACAAACTTGTTTTCAAACAGGTTGACACTAAAATGCACAAACGACATCGAATGTCAATAAAACTTGACGCACTTGACTAATTAGGCACAAATGACTTGTAGGAGAAGACAAGAAACAAAAAAATAATAATTATATGTAATATAATTAATTAATTTCAAGCTTACAAAAAAAAAATGTAAAACATTTTATATTTATTTCAAAAAATAAATAAGATTGTAACATATACATGAATCGAGCGCGACACTATATATCTTCCAATAGCTTCTTCAACAATTCTTAGATCTCAGGATGGTGTTTCAAAATGAGCATTTGGCTTTTTCACTTTTAAGACAAAGACTTTGCAATATTCAAGCCCAATTGGAACTCCATCAATTTCACACAACGGATCGTCACTAATAAGAAGTCCCTTTGCCAATTGGACTATTGGTAGACATGAACTATCCAAAGAAACTTAATTACATCCTACAATGATGATAATACTATTAAAATTAGATATTGATTGAACACATTCCGCTACAATCTAACAATAATCGAATAAACACAAAACAAGAAATCTTGCCAAATAATTGTGCTTAAACACAAACACAACAACCCCTAGTAGGTCATCCTAGTAGACACGAAACATATGTGAGATTAACAACAAAAAGGCAATATAGGTGACACAAAACAAAGAACACATAATCAATGTCAAGAGGTTGAGTCTCGTCTTTTCTGACAAGTCATTTGTGCCTAATTAGTCGTGTGTGTCAAGTTTTGTTAACATCCGATGTCGTTTGACTATTTTAGTGTCATTTGGTTCAGAAAAAGAGTTTCTTAAGGACAAGTCTTCATAAATAGAAATTAGGCTCTAGATTTAAAATCAGGAATCGGTTTCGAGTCTCATCTTTTCCTACAAGTCATTTGTGCCTAGTTAGTCGGGTGTGTGAAGTTTCGTTGACATCCAGCACCGATTTAGCATTTTAATCTGTCAATAGGTTCGAAAAAAGAGTTTTTAAAGGACAAGTTTTTACAAACGAGAATTATGCTCTAAATTCAAAACCGGGAGCTTTTACCTATAAGGAGTTTCTAAAGGACAAATTTTAGTGTATTATGCTCTACATATAATACAGTTGGCTTTTACCTAAACTTGAGTCGATTCAATGCTTCTTTCTTGTAGTCCATCTCCTATATTCAATGTGATTACCTGTATTCAATATAGAGCACTAAGAAAATTCCTTTTGAAGGGGGAGAGAAAGAAGATTTTTAGTGTGCTCTACAACTAAGTGTACACCATTTAAATCTTCTAGTGAGATGCAATTTCTAGACAGAAAGGAAACAAATTATCATGCGAGATGATGAACGAAGAAAGAAAACAAAAAATTGCACTTGGCATCACAATTTCAACTCAAGAGCTGTGAGCAGTCTACCTCCTTTAAGCGGGAAGCACTCGAGTTTGGATTATTGGATTGGTAGATTTTAAGCCCAAGTCTATGGCATGTCAGAAGATATGTTGAGCAAAACAAGTTTGTAGAGGATCAAAAGATTAATATAATTTAGAATAGAATTATTATTGAGTAGCATTAGTTTAAGATTAGTGTAGTAAAAATCACGGTGTGGAAATGGATCAAAGCAATAAAAGAAGAAATGTGGTTGCAATAATTTATTGAAGGTAAGATCTTAGGATTTGATCATCTAAAATGGTCAAACATGTGCATTAAACACCAATAAATGTGCCAAGTGGAAGACAATAGGAAGGCAAAGCAAACATGGGTAGAGATAAAGGCAAAGTACATAATTGCAGCTAAGGCTCTTAGGTTAATCGAGTTTATGGTTCTATATTGAGCTATATGGCTTGATGGATTTATATAGTCAATCCCAAGATGGCTGGATTTAAGACTTTCATTGGCTAGTAGTATTATTAGACGCAACATTAATAAGTAAATTGTTGTGTCCAAAGCAATACTCATTTGAAGAAGAAGTATTTAATGGACTAGGTCATGGGACATACTTGTGAACATTGAGTCATCAATGAAGATCAATACATAATTGAAATAGACCTTAGTTGCATGAAGCGGGAGCGGGGGCGGGAGCAAGGAAGCGTGAGCCGATAGAAGTTTCTTAGGTTGAGAGTGCCTCGGGAAGCGGTAATATATATATATATATATATATTTTAATATACATTAGAAGTTTTTTTTATAAATACTTTTATTTTAATACACATTAATTATTTTATTTATTTATTATATTTTTTTAAATAATGTGTTATTGTTAATTTATTTTTATTTTATTTTACATATATGTGTGTGTTTTTTTTTATTAATATGTATAATATATACTCATATATATATATATATATATATTATATTTGTATGTGTTAATTTTTTTTTTATATAAATATATTATAAAGATTATATATATTAATATTTTTATTTTTTTATTATATATTTATATGTATATATTTTTTGGGTGGATAATTTATATTTATATGTATATATATGATATATATTAAATAATAATGTGTTAATGTTTTTTATTTTTTTATTTTTTTAAATATATATTTATTTAAAGATTTTATATGTTTTTATATATATATATATTTTATATTTAGTTAAAGATTTTATATGTTTTATTATCTTATATATATATATATATATATTTCACTTATATATTAGGTATCTATTGTGAAGGCCAGAGAGAAGGCAAAGGAGACGAAGGCAGAGGAGACGATCTGAGAGAGAGAGAGAGAGAGAGAGAGAGAGAGAGAGAGAGAGACAACCTGCCAGAGAGAGACGAACTGCGACAGAGATGAAAAACACAGAGAGAGAGAGAGCCGAACTGCGATAGAGACGAAAAACAGAGAGAGAGAGAGAGAGAGAGAGAGAGAGAGAGAGAGAGGACCTTCGAAGTGATGAAAGAAGAAGAAAAACAAAGCAAAGGACATACCAGACACAACGTTCAGGTTCTTCTTTACTTTCTTTCGTCTCTCTCTCTTTGTTGACCAACAAGCTAGGTTTTGTTCTTCTTCGCCAATGATCCCATCTTGGCTAGGATCGTGTTTGTCTCTTTACAGAAACGCGATTCCTACACGTTTCTTTCTAAGAAACGCAGAATTGTGTTTCTTACGAAGATTCATCACCTGTTAGGACGATTCCTGCAACTAAGAAATAGACTTGATGACCATTCATCAACAACTGCCTGCAAATTAAAAGCCATATTTCTTTACAATTGCAGCTAACTTGAAATTAAAAGAAACTCTAAGAATTATGTCCAAGAACCTCACTGGGCACTCATGAACCCAATGAGACAGTATACCTCTGTCATGAATGGATAGGATCTTATTTTCTTTGTTTAATTTAATCTACATTTATCATATTATATAAGCTTAAAAAATAAGTCAAGTTATGAATCTTCTTTTCTTTGTTTAATTTAATATGCAATTATTATATTAAAAACTTAAAAAATAAATTAAGTTATACTCTCTTTTTTTAGTGTGTGTGTGTGTGTGTGTGTGTGTTTGTTTGTTGGGTGTTGGTGGAAACAAGTCATACTACACAGTCTTTACATGAATCCGAACATACGAACATCTGGTGCTGAAAAATCTGATTCAGACTACGTGATGTCATTCAGACTATATTTAATGCAAAACAACAATCAAAGGCAGGACAAACTATTTAGTGTTGTATTACCCCCCAACAACGTCAAAGGACAAAACAATATTGCAAGTCATGATGAAAAAGTAAGATAAAATATCATAACTAAAACACTGTCAAGGGAGATTGAATCATTATACCTCAAACAAAGATTAAAGCGAGATCTCTGCAATACAAACAGTGGAAAAACATATATATATATATATATATATTATCAATCATCCTAATTTCTACAATTTACACATATAAATAAATAAATAAATAAATAAGCAATTCAAATAAAAGACCATAAATTACAATTATGAGTATCAAGTACCAACTAAACAATAACTAAAAATAAAAGAACAATAAATTTAAAGGACTGACAAGTTCTCCAAATCTCATTAACAAAAATAAAAAAATAAAACAATAGTTAAGTGTATATATGATTCATAGAAAATTATTGATGTTATTATCAATTTTATTATTATTATTATTATTATTATTATTATTATTATTTTTTTTTTTTTTTTTTTTTGAGTCCTAATAATATATACTTAGAACAGAGCAAGGTAAAAGTAGATGGCATGCATGTGGTATCCATTAGAAAATTGGTTCATGCCAATTTTAGTTGCTACGCTAGAGGTTAAAACGACAAGGTTGAAATATAAAGACCAAAAACTCTTTGGCAACTCAATGCACCATAAATAAATAAACAAACATAGGAAAGAAAAAACAGGACATGAATTCCCCTTCCCTTTTCACTTATATTCAAGCAAAAGCATAGGCAATAGGAAATCCTTTAAGCAATTTCAAAATGCAAGCTTGATTCAAACTGAAAATATGTTTGACAATCAATAGGACCCAAAAGTCTAAAGATTTAGTCCGTAACGATGATTTATCCAAAATACTAAACAAAATATATATTATTGCAAGGGGAGGCCAAGGTCAATCCACTTGGTTGACAAACTCACCACCATAAGAAGGACAAATCCTAGTTTCATAGGTTTGAAAAGAGTAATTTACGATATATATATATATTCCTGCAACATGTAGGTGACTATAAACCTTGTCAAATACGAAAATGTAAACACAGATTCAATCCAAGGTCAATCTCTTAATAAGCAAACAATCTTTTCTCAAGAAATATACATAGTATTTTGGAGGGAAAAAAAATAAAAATAAAATAAAAGTCAAGAATCAAACCTGTGTGTGGATGATCAGGAAAACCAACAGGTGCAGAAATTGCAATCAATATTAACAACAAAAATCGAACCAAGAAACACAACAAAGTGAAATTAAATCAAACTCAGGGGGTGTTTGTTTCAGCCTTTCAGAGCCAACTTATGGCTTTTAGCTTTGAAAAAGTTATTTTGGACTGTTTGGTTAAACTTATTTCAAACAGCTTCTGATTCTAACAGCTTATTTTAACTCAAAAAAGCTGATTCTGAGAAGCTGCTCACCCTTGCTTCTGATTATCAGCTTCTGCTGTGGACATGTTAATTTATGGTTATACTCTTAAATTTTTTTATTTTTTATTTTTTTAAAAATAGAAAAAGACTCAAATGGACTATAGATTATTATTATTATTTTTTATGAGAAATGTAGACAAACAAAAAATAAAAATTAATTGAAAAAGCTATTTCACAGCTTATTTAACAAACACTACTCAACAATTTAAATCTATAATCCAACAGCTACACCAAACAGATTAACAACTTCTGATTAAAGTCATAATTTATAATCTGTTAAGCTATAATCTATAAGCTGTTTTAACAGCTACACCAAACGGGGCCTCAATTTAATACTTATGGTGAAGTGTAGAAATCGAACCAATAGTTTCAGAAAAGTTGGACTGATCTATACCTCCTTGCTTTCAAAGGAAAGTCACAAAGACCATATGGTGCTACAAAGCTTGATGAAATCAAATTTGATGGTGAACCTGTAACGTAGTATCCATAGTTCCCACCACTGACGCTCCGACGAAGTCTCCAAAAACTCCACCCACGGCTCTTTCAGCTCCTTCTTCTCCTCCTCCTTCTCTCTCTCCTCTCTCTCTCTCTCTTGGTTAGGGATTTTTTGAATCTGAGAATGTAAAGGGTGTGTTCGGTTTTGTTTTAGGACATAAATTTTTTAAAAAATTTTGAGCAGGGATTTTAGAAATTTTTTTACTTTTGATTGTATATTTTAGAAATAATTTTGGAGTATGAAAAGTTGGAATGATTTGATATTTTGTTGTAATGAAGTGAATGTGCGTGAGAGAAAAAATGAAGAAGAGAGAAGAGAGAAAAAAATATTGATTAATGTGTAGGAAAGAGAAAGTAATTTTGAAAATTTCCAAAATCACTAAACCAAACAAAATTTTAAAAAAATTTCTCTAAAGCTACTCTCTCAAAACAAACCAAACAAGGCCAAAACATTTTAGGGTGAATTACCCTAACAGTTCTCATAGTTTGAAACTTGTGTTACTTTGATCCCTGGCTTTTTAATTGTGACATATTTAATCTTGAATTTTGAATGTTGTTTTAAATAAGGACAATTGAAGATATCATTACTTAATTTCAAGGACAAAATTGTCAATTTGATAAAATATAAACTAATTTGACAAAAATATATGTCAAAAAAATATTTTTGAATTTTTAAAAATTATTTCTACCCACCAAAGATAAAATTATGTAAAATTAATAAATCTTTTAGATATTTACTTCTTTTTTTTTTCCAAATTAATTTTTATTATATGTTTGGATGATGATTGTTTAATAGATGGTTGTTAGACTTTTAATGTATAATCATTATATTTAATATATGAAATGTTTTTAGTTTTGGATTTTTTTGATTTAATGGATTGATTTAATAATGATATCAACGTCGTCGCCATTTTTAACTTTCGGAAAAATAGCAACTAATTTAATGAAAATGAAAACAACCACATATTACATGATCATTATCCAAACACATAATAAAAATCAATTTGGTAAAATAAATAAATAAATAAATGTTTAAAAGATTTATCAAATTTACATAATTTTATCTTTAGTGGATAGAAATAATTTTTGAAAATTCAAAAATATTTTTTTGACATTTATTTTTGTCAAATTAGTTTATATTTTATCAATTTGACGATTTTGCCCTTAAAATTGAGCAATTGTATCTTTAATTGTCCTTATTTGGAACAAGATTCAAAATTCAGGGTCCAATGTGTCACAATTGAAAAGTTCGGGACCAATTACACAAGCCCCAAACTATAGGGACCGTTAGTATAATTCGCCCAACATTTTATAAAGGTTTTACATTTACACTTTGACCCATACTAGTTTTTAAAATTGTGTTTTAATCATGTCTCATTTTAAAATTTACCATACATACGAACTTTAAAATCAATTTTTCTATGTTAACTAAAGTCTATTTATTTATTACAGATAGTTTAAAAATTTTGGGGGTGGTTATTGTGACAGTTGCTTTTGCCAGACCGCTCGAGTGGTCATTTTGTCACTCGAGCAAAGATTCTTAGCTCTCAATAGTTTGCCATTTTGCAAGTGAGACCACTCGAGCGGTGAAAAGTGATGGCTCGAGCATAGATTTCATGCTCCCAATATTTTCACTATAACTCTGCAAAACTTATGGGACCTCGCATTTACCGCTCGAGCGATAGAAGTATCACTCGAGCGGTCTCTTTGAATTTTTGTTGGTCGCTCGAGCGAAGAAAAGTTTGCTCGAGCAGTCTATTCGGGGTAGCTCACTTAAAAAATCGGTCTAACTCATTCTTTCCTCACTTTTTTCAATTGCTCTCTCTCTCTCTCTCTCTCTCTCTCTCTATCTCACCCATTTCAAAACCCTAACACGCTAAACACTTGATTTCTTCAATTTTTTTCCTTAAATCCACTTTAGATTCTCCAAGAAAATGAAGAGTAAGTCGAGTCCAAGTTATCTACCAATTGTTTCACTTTTTCATCAGAGTTTCACATGGATTCTCATCTTTAGCCTCTACTCTTCAGGTAGGGGTGTCTTTAACTTGTAATACCTTTAATTTGGAACTCATATGTGGTAATGTCATCAAATACTCATTATATATGTTTATATATATATATATATATAGGTGGATATATATATATAGAGACTAATTTGTGTTAGTGAAGGAATTGTTGGACAAAAGTGAGAAATGTTTCAAGGTTTTTGAAGGATTTGTGCTAATATTGATGAATAATTTTTTTTGTGATGAATAATAGCTTGAATTTCATGAGATGGAGGAAAATCCCTAAGGTGGTGTTTGTTTTGAGGGATTGAGACATGGGATTAGACTAATAGACCCTCCGGACTAATAGTCCATTGTTTGGTTCAAAATTGTTGCTCCGGACTATTAGTCCCTTCAGACTATTAGTCCCAAATATGTTAGACTATTATGTCCCATGGGGGGGGGGGGGATGGGACTTAAATGGGACGATATGAGATTAGGTGGTGAAATGACCATTTTGACCCTTTACTATTTAATTATGTATTATATTTAGTAAAATTCAATAAAATTTAAATGTCTCAATTTAAAAATAAAATAATTTTATTTAATTTTTATTGATGTTTTATTTATTTAATTTTTTTAAATAATTTTTTATAGATATTTTAGTGATGTTTTATTATAAAATTTTGTTTATATTTTATTTAATTTCATCATTTAAATTTTAATAGATATTTTATTTAATTTCATTATTTAATTATAAACCCTAGTTTTGCAAATTGTTCAATAAAAATGGATTTCTCTTAATTGATTTCAAAAACATGAAAATTGAAGGTAATTGCTTAACTTTGAGGTTGAAATGTTTTTCTACATACGCCTTGTATTGGTGATGATTTTTAAATGAACTATTGTTATTATTGAAAGGTGAAATAATGAATTGTGTACATTGGAATCATTTTGGGGGAAAACAAGTCATTACAAATTCATGCATCATATGCATTATTAAATTTCTTTTGTGATTCAATGGATGGTACAAACAGTGGAAAGCTAAAAATGGGTAAATAGTCTATGAGTCCGGTTAGTGAGTCGGATGGTTTTGAGTTGTGTATTGTATTTGGTACCTGTGCGGGGAGTCAATGTGCCCAATTGCCCTGTCTACACAGACCGCCGGAAGAATGTGGGAAAATATTTTTGGGTGTCCACGCAGCCGCTATTTTTGGAGTCAGCAAATGTGGAAAAACATGGTTTTGGGTGTCCGCGTCCCCGTTGTTTCTAGAGTCGGCAAATGTGGAATGGAAAAATATTTTTGGGTGCCCATTGCCTCACCATTTCAAGGCCAAGAATGTGGGACTATTTTAAGTATACAAACCTATATCTCTGTATGTATTTTGACTTTCGACTCTTACTAGGAATGTCATAGTATATTTACCGCCCCATTTGAACTTAGGAAATGTTAACTTCCTACATATTGCTCATCTCATACTTATGCATAAAGCCATTCATACATATACATAATAAAATTTATCAAATGTTGCATTGCATGGTCATGTGTTTTTCAATTAATGTTATAAACTGTTAAGTGCATTACCTACTAAACTTTTGCTTACCCCAAAACTAACCAATTATAGGGAATGAAGACAAAGTGCCTCCTAAATGAATGTTTTGAGTTGAATAGAACTTTTAGGATGTGAAAGCTTGTGTTTGAAATCATATTATACGTATGCCAGGGACAGTTTTTGGGTGACTATGTGTAGACATGTATTTTGATGTAACAAGGATCAAATTTTGAGGAAAAGATGAACAACAGCTGATTTTGTTGTATCATTCCTTACTTGTTGAACTATTTTATTTTGTTTGTAAAAGTATTGAAATAATGTTGTAAAGTGTGGAAATAGTTCAAAAGGGAAGGACTGTGGTTAATGTTATATCACTTACTATTTTTTTTTTTCTTTTTGTTGTTGATCTTGTATTGGTAATGCCCAAATAAAAAGGGAAACAGGGAGGTTCATTTGTCGTTGCTATAAATTAGTATCAAAGCAACCGGGTTTGAACACTAGGAGCTCGTGTGAAGTGGCTTTACCACATAGGGCTATCATGTTAACAAGGGACATTAGTTGTTTTGCGTGTTTTACCTGTTTGTGTGACTATGTGGGCATGCAGTTAATCTCTTGGGATATGACTTGTGTCTATTGCAGTCATCGAAATCCTTTTGGAAAGCTACCTGATCAATGCTTTTTCCACTAAGAGGTCCTTTAGTGCCATTACATCTCTGTTTCTCTTTTTGGAAGAAATTGCTTGAATGTGATGTGGTTTAGTTCTGATTTGGTTTGTAAATCAACAAAGTTTTTTACCTTTTAGAGTAACTCTAACACTGCATTTCACTTAACAAAAGTATATATAAAATAATTTTACTTTTTAATTTTATCTCACAACTTTACCTAATATGTGTACTCCAACAACAATTGTTACTCATGAAATTAGTTTGCCTAGCTTTTAGAACTCTCTAAATGTAGTTATCCAAAAGGTGTGAGGCAAAATGTAGATCCATTCTTGGTGAGTTTGGGACTAGCAAAAAAAAAATAGAGTTTTTCCTTTTAGTATTTTTTTTTTTAAAAAAAAAATTGTGTAGAAAAAATTTACTTTTCAAGTCAATCTACTAGATCTAAAAAAAAACAAAAAACAAACAAACAAAACAAAAAATTGAAAAAAATCTTCTAAAAGGTTCATTAAAAATAAAAAAAGTCTTTCGTTTTTTTTTTTTTCCGTCTTAGTTGAATATAAAAATGAAATATTTTCTAAAAGGCTACCTATAATTTTTTCTTTTTTATTTTGAAAATTTATGCTAGACTCGAGAGTATTTTGTTGCAATTTCTACTTATAAAACATAAAAATTGAACATTTCACAAAATAGGCATTGAAAGTTGAGAAATAAGTGCATTTACCTTTAGTGCCCATTTCACAAAATAGGCACATTTCTCTTTCATCTTTATCCTAAATAGCATCCAAGTGGTAAACTCACAAGAATATTATAAAATTTTATGTTCCACAGTTATCTTAGTAGCTTACATGGATTTTAATGTGTACTATTTGGGCGTTGTTTTTATATATTTTTGAAGGGTGACACTTTTGCCAAGTAAATTTTAAATTTTCTACTTTTTTCCATGATATCTACTATGAAAATATGTCATGTTCCTAAATACTCCTATCTAGACTTTATGTCCCTAAATAATTTTTTTGAAATATGTCATGTTCCTAAAGTAATCTTTCTTTTTTTAATCTTCTTCCTTATTCATTCTAAATACTCTACCACTGTTGGTTGAATATGAATATATAGGAATATGTTAGTTTTGATGCTCATTTTCTTTGGAAAAATTCACAATAGTTTAAAGTTTGTAATATTTTATAGTTATTGTGAGGGGAGATTTGCATTGGATTGTACGGCCGAGCAATGATGACGGCAGACTTGACGGAGTGTTTGGCGCCGAGCTAACTTTCACAACGGCGCGGCCAGCAAAGTGACTTGCACGGTCGAGGAAATCGACCGGTCAGCGGTAATCTGCTTGGCGTTCTGCGGAGAACGTGTGCCCACGAAGCGGAACTCAAAATGCAGATGATGGTGCCGAGCTAGATGGTGCCCAGGATAAGCTTGGGACGCGGTTAGCACCGGTATGCGTTTAACCGGCCACAAGAGAAAGGCTGTGTTCGTATGACCGAGATGAATGGTTGAACGGTTGGAGGACGGCGTGCCTCACGACCGGTTGATCGACGTGAATCGACCAGGAGTAGCGCGGCCGAGGTGGTCAAACCAGATGATCCCAAGGGACAGTTCGGTGCAATGTAGCCCGGTTGAGTGCGCGTAACGGATCTCCCCCGCCAAGTGCTAGGCCGGTCGTGGTACCTCGGTCAAGGGTGACACCTGGGCCAATGGTGTGAAGGAAAGGACAACTGCTCCACGAACGCCTCAATACCGTTAGGCAGTTCAGTGTGTGTTGGTAAAAGGACAAAACCTTTACACGCGTAAGGTGGTGAGAGGCGCGCACTGCCACCTGTCCAGGGAAGGACAGCAGGGGTAGTGCGCGCACGACCTTGAGGCTGCATGGCCAGCCTAGAAATGGGGGAAGAGACGAAGGCTACAGGTATGCGAACTCACTCTCTCAAGCACTCTCTCTTTCTCTTCTCATTGTCTTCTTCCTCAGTGAACTGACTTGAGCGTCGGAGGGTTTTTCCGGCGCACCACCGCCGGGCAGCTCACCGTTTTCGTGTTGCAGAGACAGACGCCGTTACCAGAAGCTTGATGTTCAAGGCGTACGGAGAGCAAAGGATATTTCACCCCCGTACAATTGGCGCCGTCTGTGGGAAGTCTTTGATATTCAACCCTTGTTCTGTAAGCTTCTTCGAGCATTTCCATGGCCAACAACGACGAAGTTCCGCTGTCCGTCGTCGATGGTGTCACCCCAGAATATGTGCGAAAGAGAGAAGGCCCCCCTAATGTTCCAACCATGGCGGGACTGGAAACCACTTCGCGAGGAGCGCGCGACAAGCGCGAAAGGAGTCCAGATCGTTCACAGAGTCCAGAGGGCCGCCGGCGCCGGGGCGAGTCCCGTGAGGAGCGCCTGGAGCACAAACTCAAAGACCAAGAAGCCCTCATTCGTAGGATGGCGACGGAGATGGAGCTTCTGAAGCGCCAAGTGAGGGGGAAGGGTGTCGCTGGAGAGGGCAACCTCAGTGAGCGCACCCCCTCCCCTCGTTCTAGCAGTCGCCGCCAGAGGAGGACCCATTCAATCTCCATCACCAGGAACTATGGGGCGGGGGACTCGGACCAGCAAGGGGGAGGTCTTGCACGCGCGACAGCACTTATCGCCCCTCTCGCCCATCGTCGACGTCGCGATACTCAACCTCCGCCCGTTCCAGGGATCTCAGGGACGTGCTGGAGGAGAAGGTGTGCCTTCGGGAGGTTCAGAGGGTGCCAGCGCTCCAGAGACTGAGTGCCCAGTTCGTTGCAGTGAAGAAGTGATGATGCCGGCGCCCAGAAACGTGGCCCCAGCACTGGTAGACAAAGAGCTGGCGAGGCTTACAGCCACGCCGTTGTCCCCAGAGATTGAGAGCACCCCACTCCCTGCCGGATTCCACCAGCCAAAATTTACTTTGTACGACGGAAAGACGGATCCGTACATGCATGTGAGTCATTACTGGCAAGTAATGGCTGGCCACCGCCGGAACGACGCCTTGATGTGCCTCATATTCCCAGCAAGCTTGGGAGAGCTGGGCTTGAAGTGGTTCGAGAGGCTCCCAGAGGGGAGTATCGAGGGGTGGCAACAATTAGCGGAAGCCTTCGTCACCAGATTCAAGACCAATACACGAACGCCGAAGGAGGTCGACCACCTCCTGTGCGTCAAGATGGAGCCTGGGAGTTCACCAAGGCGCATAATGCGGCGTATTGGGAGACTTACAATGAGATCCTCGATCGCCCTACCAATCTGGCGATCACTAATACAAGAGGGGTCTCCCGATCGGACATAGGTCATGACTCACGATGCATCAGCCCACCACCATGGAATCTTTGATGCAGCGGATCAACGAACACATTCGTGTGGAAGATGATGCTGCCTCTGCGCCCGAGAAAGATAATCCGGTCGCGGTGGACAGAAGGGTAGCGGGGAAAGTTCATTCGGTCGGGCGGGAAGAAAACCGCCCTGGTGACCGACCAAAAGATCAGCATAGAGGAACCGGCCAAAATGACAGAAACAAAGGTCGCAGAAATGACCGGGCTGATGCACCTTGCGATGTAGCAGAAGATGCCAAGAGAAAACTAAAGGCGCGAACAGGGATTACCACGGTCTTTAAAATTCCCATCTACTGCATTTTGAGCGAGATCCGAGGGGAGCCTTTTGTCCGTTGGCCGGCCAAGCTGGGGAGCGCGCAGCGGGGCTTCAATCCAAAGTACCGTTGCACCTTCCATGAAGGACGGGGGCACCGGACAGAAGATTGCTTGCCGCTCAAACAGCATTTGGAGGAGTTGGTGGCGGCAGGGCATCTTGATCAATATATAGATAGGGGAGTCAAGGCCGCGCCGACTGGACAAACCGAGCCAAACGGAATGGCCGCCCTAGAGGCGCCCCCACAGGGTGTGATCAATGTCATCCACGGCATCATTGAACCAGCAAGGGTCTGCGAGCTGAGAGGGATGATTAAGAAAGTCGAGCACATGAGGGAAGTGCTCTCAGTCCAGCCTGTGGTAAAGAAGGGAAAAACCGAGGAGAAAGACGTCCTTTCGTTCTCTACCAAAGACCTGGAAAGGGTCCAGATGCCGCACAATGATGCTTTGGTGGTGACCCTTCGCGTCAAAGGCTTCGATATCAAGAGAATATTGATCGACCAGGGGAGTTCGGTCGAAATAATGTATTATGACGCGTTCAAACAAATGAAGTTGGAAGACAAGGATTTGGCTCCTGCAACATCTCCTTTGGTCGGCTTCAACTCGCAACCAGAATGGCCGATTGGAAAGATTATCTTGCCGGTCAAGGCGGGGTCGGTTGTGAAGCAAGTAGAATTCTGGGTGCTCAAAGTCCCATCGACTTACAATTTGATTCTGGGCAGGGGTTGGCTGCACGCCATGCAAGCGGTGGCTTCGACCTTCCATCAAGTCATGCGCTTTCCGGCACCCAACGGGCAAATAGAGGAAGTCTGGGGAGACCAGGTGATGGCCAAACAGTGCTTCGTCGCAGTAAATGGCAGCCGAGCGGCCAAAGGGTTTGTTCAGATGATAGAGGGGCCCGAGGGCAAGGAGGTCCTTGAAGACGTGGGCAGAAAGGCCGAGGAAAAGTCAGTCGAAGATTTGGTGGAAGTCCGCATCGACGAGAAACATCCAACTAAGTTCTTCCTCTTGGGATCGTCTTTGTCCAGCGCCGAACGGTCGGATTATGTCAATTTCTTGGTTGCCAACTTGGAGGCTTTCGCATGGACGCCTTACGATATGCCTGGCGTCGACCCAAGCTTCATCTGCCACCAATTGAATGTCTTCCCCAATGCGCGCCCAGTCATACAAAGGACGTGCCGTTCAGCCTTGCACCATGCTGAAGTGGTGGCAGAAGAAGTGAAGAATTTGTTGGAAGCCGGTGCGATAGAGGAGGTGCAGTACCCTCAGTGGATATCTAACACGGTGGTGGTTCCTAAGAAGAATGGCAAGTGACGAGTCTGCGTGGATTACAAGACTGTCAACCGTGCATGCCCAAAGGATAGCTTTCCTCTCCCTCGAATTGACCAGCTGGTGGACTTAACCGCTGGCCATCAGAGGCTTAGCTTCTTGGATGCATATCGCGGTTATCATCAAATAGCCATGTACAAGCCGGACAGGGAGATCACGTCCTTCACCACCCCCAGAGGCTTATACTGCTACAAGGTCATGCCGTTCGGATTGAAGAACGCCGGGGCGACCTTTCAGCGGATGGTGACAAAAATGTTCGCTCCTCTCTTGGGCCGAACTATGGAAGCCTATATCGACGATATGGTGGTGAAGAGCAAGGAGAAGTCTCAGCACCTCGCCGACCTAGCAGAAATGTTTGCCATACTCAAGCGCCACAACCTTCGCCTGAACGCCTCTAAGTGCGCCTTTGGAGTTGGCATCGAAATTTTAGGTTTTCTGGTCACAAACCGGGGAATTGAGGCCGACCCATCACAAATCAAGGCAATACAAGGGTTGGAGCACCCTAGCTCTGCGAAAGACGTGCAACATCTTGCCGGGATGGCAGCTGCGCTGAACAGATTTATCAGCCGGTCTTCGGATTGTTGCAGGCCCTTCTTCAAAACTTTGAAATCCAAGTTCTTTTGGGATGAGGAGTGCGACCGTGCTCTGGCGGACTTGAAATTGTATCTCTCTTCAGCATCTATTCTGGTTACACCTCAGCTTGGCGAGGAGTTATATCTCTACTTGGCGGTCTCTCAACATGCGGTGAGCGCTGTTTAGTCATACCGAGGGCACTCAAGATTTCATTTTTATGTGAGCAAGACTCGCCCCTACTAAACGAGGTATCTTCCCTTGGAAAAATTGGCGTTGGCTCTCATGATGGCGTCAAGAAAGCTGGCACACTACTTTCATGCCCATACAATAGTGGTGTTAACCGAGTTCCCGCTCAAGGTGCTCTTCGAAAAGGCGGACTTTACTGGGAGAATTCTGAAATGGGCCGTAGAATTAGGCCAGTACGACATTAAGTTCCAACCGCGCACCGCAATCAAGGCTCAAGCCCTTGCAGATTTTGTGGCAGAATTTGCCCCAAGAACACATCCAGTCTGTCTGGTTGATTTGGTTGGTGCGGATTTAGCACAACCCAAGGTTCTGACAACAGAGATGTGTGATGGCTCGCAAGCGGGAGAAGGGCAAACCTTGACCGCAGTAGCAAAGGCCGACGACTCATCGAAAGAAGAACCTAGCAAAGACGCGCAAGGAGACCAGATTGAGCCTACCAGAGACTTGGAATTGAGAAGCTCCCAGAATCCATCTGATTGCTGGAAGCTGTTTCTGGGCGAGATGTGGAAGTTGTTCGTTGATGGGGCATCCAATAGGCATGGGGCTGGGCTGGGAATCGTGTTAACCTCGCCAGATGGGCTAATTATTGAGCAAGCAATTACGCTCGGCTTCCCAGCATCCAACAACGAGGCGGAGTATGAAGCCCTCCTCACCGGTCTAAGAAGCGCGCTGAGAATGAAGGTCATAGCCCTTATGGTATTCAGTGACTCAAAGCTGGTAGTCAATCAAGTCTCAGGGGAGTATGAGGCCAAGGATGAAAGAATGGCCAAGTATCAGGCGTTGGTACGGGCAGAAGTCAAAAAGTTCGATGCCATCAGAGTTGAACAAATCAACCGCGAAGGAAACAGTACAGCCGATGAATTGGCCGGTCTCGCTTCCATTCAGACAACCTTTCCCAATCCCTTGATGATCGAATTTTTACCCCGGCCAAGCATTGAGAAACTAGAAGCAACCGAGGTACTCTGCGCCGACTTGGGACCCTCCTGGATGGACCCCATCGTCGCCTTTTTGAAAGATCGAATTCTACCAGAAGAAAAGAAGGCGGCCCACAAGATCCGAGCAAAGTCAGAGCGGTTTTGGCTCTCACCTTCCGGAGCCTTGTACAAGAAATCTTTCACAGGGCCGTATTTGAAGTGTGTCCACCCCTCTAAGGTGGAAGCCTTCCTCTATGAGATCCATGAAGGCATCTGCGGCAGCCATACTGGGGGTAGATCTCTAGCCTACCGAGCAATCTCACAGGGTTATTGGTGGCCATGTATGCAAAGTGACGCCAAAAATACGTTCACGATGTGAAAATGCCAAAAATTTGCTCACCAGATCCACCAGCCAGCAAGGGAGTTGCTCTCACTCACAAGTCCTTGGCCGTTCGCACTCTGGGATTGGATATTGTTGGACCACTCCCAGTCGCACCGGGCAATCGCAAGTTTTTTATCGCCGCCACGGATTATTTCACCAAGTGGGTGGAGGCCGAGCCACTGGCAACTATTAAGGAAAAAGACGTTAAGAAATTTGTTTGGCAAAATGTGATCACTCGCTTCGGTATACCCAGGGCGCTCATCTCAGATAATGGCACTCAATTCGATGGGAAACTCTTTCGCGGATTTTGTGAAGAGTTGAAGATTGAGTTCTACAATTCAACCCCGGCTTATCCTCAGTTGAATGGTCAAGCAGAGGCCTCAAACAAGACCATCCTGGATGGGCTGAAGAAGCGGCTTGAGAAGGCAAAGGGAAAGTGGGTTGAAGAGCTTCCTAATGTGCTATGGGCATACCGCACTACGCCGAGACGGTCGACCGGAGAAACACCATTCGCTTTGGCTTATGGTATGGAGGCCGTCATCCCATTAGAGATTGGCATGCCAACCATCCGCTCAGAAAGTTTCCAACCAGACTTGAACGATGAGACCGTGGCACTAGAGCTGGACCTTGTTGAAGAAAGACGAGAACGCGCATTGATCTACATAGCGGCCTACCAACAGGAACTATCCAAAAAATACAACAATGCAGTGCACCCTAGGCTATTCAAGATTGGGGATTGGGTCCTCAGGAAGGTGCTTGGCAACACGGTGATCCCTGGCGAAGGCAAGCTTGGTGCAAATTGGGAAGGACCATACAAGGTGGTTGGTCTCGCTGGCAAGGGGGCATACCATCTGAAAGACTTAGACGGCAAGGCTGTCCCCAGACCATGGAATGCTGCAAACCTTAAGATCTTTTACTTTTGAAATGTAATTTGTTTATGTTGCTTAGCTTTTTTAGACCTCTAGCCCTCTGGCATGTGATGTAAGAGATGGCAATGTTTTTACAATGAAAGTTAGTCCCATTTTGTTTGGTATTACATTTGTCCGATGATATCACAAGACACAAAAGGCAATTATGGATGCCAGGGGCAAGAACCGACCTGAAGGTGACCGGACTGTTTTCCTCGGAGTAGGAGCAGACCGCACAAACAGTTGCGTATGGAACAATGCGCATTAGGGCCGAGCTGGTTTTGCTCGCCCAGCGGGAATGTTGGCGGCATGACCAACCTAACTAAAACATTGGTGTTTTGCCCAATGTATGAGCCGAGCTGATTTTGCTCGGCCCATCTAGCATATTGGTGAGTTGTCCAGTATGAGAAGCGAGCTGATTTTGCTCGGCGGAATTGGCAATGCTGGTGTCTTGCCCAGCAATTATAAGGCCGAGATGAATTTGCTCGGCCGAAAAGAAGTGTTGGCATATTAAACTTAAACAGGCAGGCAGTTTTTGCTCGGCCGAATAGGTGTTGTCAACCGAACAAGGCCAAGGGGATTTTTGCTCGGCCGAGTTCAAAACATTTTATTAGGAAATCAAGGAATTGCAAGGTTAGGCTGACTATTTGTGCGGTCTCGCAGACCAGAAAGTCAAAATTACACGAGCCGAACAGAAATAACAGATGTACGAGCAAAAAGTTGACATTTCATTAATAGGAGAAATCCAGTACATAGGAGGGGCATTGCCCGGTTACATTTCAAAAAAAAAAAAAAAAACCGGGGCGAGCAAATGTAAAAGGAGGTCCTCAATCAAGATCAAGGCTTTGTTCAGTTTCTCCAACGGCCACCTCGGCAGTTAAGGGCGATTGCTTGGGCGGGTTCTCCTCGGCTTCGGCGTCAGTGCCATCCACTGCGACAACCTCCCGATCGATCATTTCATCTTCGACATTGGGAGATGCGTCGGGTGGAGTTTGATCGGTCAGTGTCTCGGTGGAAGTTTGCTCGGCTTGCTTCTGAGCGGCAGCTTCTTCCTCGGCCTCCTTCCTCGCCTCTGCAATGAGTCGGTTTTGGGGGGCATTGGCATAGGCCTGCATATAGTCCGGGATATGCGCGGCGGGGGGATGAAGGAACATGTCAGAATCACGACCAAGGCCAACTTTCTCCACGGCGACTTTCCAGCCGCACTGGAAAAAGATGTCCTTGGTCGCCCGGACTTGACGCTCGTATGTCTTCTCCCCCTGGGCGTAACCCTGGTCTTCCGCATCTTCCACGGCCTTGTGTGCTTCGCGCAGTTTGCGGAGCTCGGCTATGTATCGTGCCTTGGCTTTCTTCGTGGCTTTATTTTTGTCCTCCTCAGCCCGGTCGAGCTTCTAGCGCATTTCGTCTCGCTCGGCTTTGACGACCTCTTGCTCGGCCCTGAGCCTCTCTATCTCGACTTTCTGGGTTTTGTTTTCCGTGATAGCATCGCGAAGACTTTGGCGCAGCTTGATCATGCGATCATGAGCAAGATAATTCTTCTGCACGGCCTGCGAACAAACGAAAGATTGTTAGCATTTGGAGTCCGTGCAAAAAAACCGAACAAAAACTTGAAGCTAAAGGAGTTCTACTTACCAGCACTATTGATTCTGCTGCCGAGCGAAGGACCTTAAGGTCAGATAGCTCGTGCCTTCATGTCCTCGCAAGGCCAACCCCTTGGTCAAGTTGAAACCAAGTGAGTGATCCTTGTCCTCTGGACCGAAGTCTCCAGCTGAAATCGCTCGATGCCACGAATCATGGCGCCGCATCGGGCAAGCAGGCCCTTGCCCTTGGATTTGCGGGCGAGAGATTGCTCGGTCTGGTCGCCGAGCTCGGTTGAGGCGACTTCGGTGGAGTCTTCATCCACAAGGCTTTGCCCGGCCTTCTCCTTCCTTTGTCTTTTCTTTGGCCGGCCAGCCTGTTGTTCGCTGGCAGGCATCGCTCCTTCGCTTGTCCGGGGCGGAGGAAGTTCCCCACGCCTCGAGGAGGGACTCTTCCTCCCGGTGATCATGGACTTGATCCTCGATTTTTCCATCTCTCGCTTCGGTGAGAGGGACGAGTCTTATCGGTGGCAAGTGGGGATCTGGTCCAGGGGATGGCGCACGCAGGAAGTCGGTTACTCTACTTTTGCGCGGCGCCTGGTAGTTGTAGGTTTGCTCGAAACCGAGAAGTTTTGGTGCCAACCTTTCCTCCTCGAGTAACGCAAGACACTCGGATGGCCTCACGGTCGGCCGATGGTAGTCCGCCAAGTGTTTATCTGCAATAAGAAGACAAGTGTTAGGAAGCAAAAGATGGCAAAAAGGAATGCAAGAAGAATATAGTAGGTCGGTAGTGCCCAAATACTTACTGCCCAAATCTTTCCTAATGTACCAGCCCGGTATGGGCGCCTCGGTGTCCTCGTAATTACCGGATACCCAAAGGAAATCGTCGTCATTGGTTTCTTTGTCGGGGTTGCCCTCAATGAGTTTTGCTCGGCCCTTCCTGACTTTGAGTACCAGCAAAGCCCACTCTTATTTCTACTTAGACTGTATTGGTGGAAAATTTCCGCGAGGCCGAGATTAAGACCGAGCCTTCGGTTCAGCTCGGCGACGCCGTTTATTATCTTGTATGTGTTATTCGACACTTGGCTCGGGCAAAGCCTCGTCTGCCTCAAAAACTCGCAGATCAAAGGCTGCACGGGGAAGCGGAGCCCTCCTTCAACAATGGAAACGACCATAAAGGGGCACCGGTCTAAGTCGCCCCATGGTGTGTCTCCCTTTTTGGCGAGTTCTAAGATGATGTCATCAGGAATGTTGTACTCCCTTCTAAATTCGGCCATCGCACCAGGCGAGCTTACCATAAATCAGTACTTCCCCATTATCTCGGTCTTATTTAATTTGGTGTGTAACTCGGTCAAAAATGTAGTGTGTTTGCTCGGTCTTTGAGCTCGACCAACAATAATGCTGGATTGGACGGTCCTACTTGTTCTCAAGATATTGAAAAATAAGTCCAAGGGTTAGCACGGCATATATTGCCCGGCCTCTATTGGAAATAGCTCAGAAAGGTTCTAGATGTTTGGCCGGCCTTCCACCTACCTAGGCGTCAGATGGTCGATTTAGCCTTCTTTTTTGGTCTTTGGTTTCTACTTGGTCTAGGAGTTTTTGATCGGTTCGGTTCTTATGGAGGTTTTAGCTGATCAAGGTATTGGCCTATGATTTCGGCCAGAGTCTTGCTAAACCTATCCGCCGATCTAAGGTGCATATAGCTCGATTGTGACCTCATACGGCCACAAAGCTTTTTGCTCGGTGTAAATCCTTCCATCGGATCTAAATGAGCCTTTGCTCGGTCTAACCCGGAGTTCATCTCATTCATCCAGTTCTTCCTAGTTCTTGGTTCATTCGTTCTACCTAAGGAAAGGCCAGGGGCACGAAGGCCCCCTCTTCTCTACCGTTTCCATTTTCCTAGGGTGTGCAAGATCTAGGCAAGGGAAAAACAATCCCAATGGTGCAAAACATGAAGAACAATAACGAGAAACATCAAAAGCACGAAAACAGTAGCTATGTGGCAGGAAGAACGGATTTGGAGGGCACAGGAGCTTACCTGAAACGAATGAGGAAGGAGATGGAGCTCGAGAACCTGGTTGTAGCGTCAGAAACGGCGAGAATGAACGAAGGCAGAAGCAGGGGAGGCAGTTCTCAGAGGGTATGGAGGCTAGGGTTTTGGGTTTGTCTGATAGAGAAGACGAACTAAATGTGAAGGGTTTAAACCCTTCGAATAGGGTTTATTGATGGGGGGAAACCCCAAGCGGCAGACCATTTGAAATCTCAAGCGTAGGCGGATGCACGACCCAATGAAGCGACGACACGCGTGCATCGAGAACGCATTGTCGATGCGGTATCACGACCTTTGATGGGACTGCAGAGATAATGACCGGCCAATTGAGATAGCTCGGCGACTGGAGTGTCCCTAATTGAGATTGCTCGGCGCAGAAGTGTAACCAATTCAACCACGACTCGGCGGCGGACATAGCCTTGTTCGAGCTCGGCCTGGCAGGGGTGCGACTCAATCACAGCTCGGACACATTGGTAAACCCAATCACGATAGCTCGGATGGGTTTAAGGGGCAATTGTGAGGGGAGATTTGCATTGGATTGTACGGCCGAGCAATGATGACGGCAGACTTGACGGAGTGTTTGGCCGAAGCTAACTTTCTACGGCGCTGCCAAGAAAGTGACTTACGCGGTCGAAATCGGCCGGTCGGTAACATTGGCGTTGTTGGTATGGCGTGCCCGACGAGAACGGAACTCAAGGCTGCAGATGATGGTCCCGAGCTAGATGGTGCCCGGGATAAGCTTGGGACGCGGTTAGCGCCGGTATGCGTTTAACCGGCCACAAGAGAAAGGCTATGTTCGTATGACCGAGATGAATGGTTGAACGGTTGGAGGCCGGCGTGCCTCGCGACCGGTTGATCGACGTGAATCGACCAGGAGTAGCGGCCGAGGTGGTCAAACCAGATGATCCCAAGGGACAGTTCGGTGCAATGTAGCCCGGTTGAGTGCGCGTAACGGATCTCCCCCGCCAAGTGCTAGGCCGGTCGTGGTACCTCGGTCAAGGGTGACACCTGGGCCAATGGTGTGAAGGAAAGGACAACTGCTCCACGAACGCCTCAATACCGTTAGGCAGTTCAGTGTGTGTTGGTAAAAGGACAAAACCTTTACACGCGTAAGGTGGTGAGAGGCCAAGACCGCCACCGTCGAGGAAGGACAAGAGGGTAGTGCGCCAAGACGACCTGAGGCCGCATGGCCACTTAGAAATGGGGAAGAGACGAAGGCTACGGTATGCGAACTCACTCTCTCAAGCACTCTCTTTCTCTTCTCATTGTCTTCTTCCTCAGTGAACTGACTTGAGCGTCGGAGGGTTTTTCTGGCGCACCACCGCCGGGCAGCTCACCATTTTCGTGTTGCAGAGACAGACGCCGTTACCAGAAGCTTGACGTTCAAGGCGTACGGAGAGCAAAGGATATTTCACCCCCGTACAGTTATAAAGGTAAATTCATGATTTAATTGTTAAGCTTCATTGAAGGGTTTATTTAATATAATTCGAATTTTCTAGCTAGAGGATCATGTATATTTTTGGATCTCAATTAAAATATTATATTGTCTTTCGTCTCTCTTTTATTTTTATTTTGTATTTTTTATTTTTTAACCTTTATAATTAACATTGTTTCCAACTGGTTTGTTTTCTTGATGGGAACTCAAAGCAACATATTCATCCAAAAATGAATATTAAACACAAGGTAAACTTTAATTGCTTTTTGATTTTTTTTTTCATACTCATTTTATAAATTTGAATTTAATTATTTGTTGGTTTACAATCTTAAAAAAATCTTATCCATTGTTTAGTCATGATGTGTAGGCATAAAAATAAATAAGGTAAAATTATAACCTTTTTTTTTTTAAAATATTTGGTCAGTCATGTAACTTTTCTTTTCTATGAAATACATGTCTCACATTCCTTTTTTGGGTTTCCATTGAACAATACTCTCAATGAGTTAGAAGAGTGTTGGAATTGCCTAGACTCTTGCATTGGGAAAAAATACACAGATTAGTAGGTACTTGGATTATTTTTCTCTTACAAGGTTGTCTTCCACTATCAACTGAATTTTGTTTTATATCATGGTTTTAGTATTGAATTTTGCTTTTTCTTTGGTTGTTTTCTTTTTCTTATTGTATCAAACATGATGTTTTCACTACAATAGGTTTTTAGGTAGCTACAATTTGGAGGTTTGTATGATTTGTTGTCATTCTCAATTTCACTCTCTATGCTATTGTTTTCTTTCTATTCATTTATCTACTTTAATAGTGCAGACGCATGTCCATTCACTTGAACATGGAATGACAGGTTTCAATTGACCATAATAGCTGAATTGCTTTAAACAGTGATGTTGGCATTTGCAAGAGAGTTTGAAGTTATTATATTGCGTTGTAGATATCTCAACATTGAATCATCTATCATATCAATTCTTTTTTATGTAGCATGCTACTTTCTGTCTACCAAGTTACTAACCTAACTTTCACAATTTGCATTAATTTCTCACAGGCCAGTGGAAGCAAGAGCTAGATGGTGATAATCATGATCATGTTGCTTAGAGCTTTAGAGCCTTGAATAGATAACCATAAGTGATGATGTACTTGGATGAAGAATATAACTCTGTTTTGTCATATCACTTGAATTGTGAAGCTTTGTAAATTTCGAAAATTTAGGAATCATTGTTATTACATTGTTCTGTACTTTGTATCATTGTCCAAGTAGAGAGATTGGACAGTTGTCTCATGTATCATTTTAGATGGTCAAAATCAATTTTAAACATTTTGTCGGATCTTATACAGCTAAGATCAAGAAGGCAGCTTTTTTAAAGTATCTTGAATATTTTGGTAAGACTGATTATTTCTTTCTAAGATCAAATGGTGAGAGATTGCTTTTTCACCTTTAAATTCCCTCTCAAATGTGTCATGTTTGTTGATAAATTCCACCTTTAAAGATCTCTCAATTTGTTGTATCTTGCTTCACTTGAAAGCTCGCTCCACAAACCTTTATCCATCTTTCCTCTCTTTGACCATCTGCATTTTATCCCATTCATTTTCTCTTGACATGTGGGTATGATCTATGTTTGATCTTGAGGGTTCATTTCTTTGGGATTGTGTAGTTTTTTTTTTTATTATAGATATGTGTAGCTCATTTATTGTTTCAGGACTCAATTTATGGGTATGTGATTATTTGTGACTTTTGGTGCTTATATGTTGACAGTTTTGTGAAATAATCGATTTCAATGTTTTCTTTGGTGGGTTTTAAAGGTAGAATTAGAGAAAAACTTGACACTATGATAGTTTTTTGACCTAAACAAAAAGAGTGACTTTAATTTTTTTTTTTTGTTCTTATTTTTTAATTCATAGTTATTTATTATTATTATTATTTTTAGAGGTCTGTAGTTATTGATTTTTTGTTTGTTTTCTTATTATTATGCTATTTACTTTAACCAAGAGGAGTCTGGTTGATGGAATTACCTAATTTTAATTTTGGTGTCATTTTGAAAGGGAAAATGAGTAATACTGAATTTTCAAATTACTTTCCAATTAACTTTTTAGTTTTCTTCTAATCGCATTTTCTATTGGCTTTTACTTGTTGATCAGATTTTTATCTATTTTGTGTTTGAGTGATCTAATGAAAATTATTATTTTTGTTTAGGACCACTTAATTGAGCATAGTCTATTGATTGCCTTTTTTTTTTTTATAGCAATTACAGTATTAATTTTTAATCATAATTGTTTTCGAACTCATAACCCATTTGATATATTTATTTGAAATCATACAAACAATTCATGATACGGTATGCAAGAATTGATAGAAAGCATGCTTAGATTTTTCTTTTTTCCTTTCCTTTTGGAATGTTTTTAGGCACAAGTCATTCACTAATTGTCTTATATGAAAATGAATTAAAATAGTGAATGACCCGTGCCTAATTGGGGATAAAAAGATCTTAGTATCTTTGTAGAATTTGCACCAAGATTGCTTACGAAAATTGTAGGGCAAGTCATTTTTTTTATATATTTTTATTTCTTCGCATCTTGATTGTAACCCATTAAGTATTTTCTATCCGTGACACTTAATTACTAGAATTAATTTAGGAAAAATTGCAAATCAGTGGTAAGGCCAAAAAAAATTGCAAAATCATGGCAAACTTTATCACTTAAATTATTAAAGTTGATAAGCTTTACTATTGATTTGCAATTTTCCTATTAATTTTTAGATTTTATTATCGATTTTGCTATCAATGGTTTTATTTTGAAAAATGGAGAGACGAGTTGACTTTTTGCTATTCGTTTTAAATTCTCAAAAGATGTACAAGTGATTTGGAAAAAAAACATTTGACTACTATGTATGGTTGCAACTTTTTGTAAGGTTGCTATTTTTCGTACAAGTGATTTAATATTTTTTATGGATGTACAAGTGATTTAGTATTTTCATGGATGTACAAGTGATTTAGTATTGCTCAAAAAATGTACAAATGATTTAGTATTAATCAAAAAATATTGTTAATTGCTCAATGACCCAATGTCTAGCTTTATATTGAACTGCCTAGGTATATTAGTTGTTTCTCAATTTAATTAGTTATATCTGAAAGTTTTCGTAACATTTGTAGGTTTTTGGTTGATGTCAGATTGTGTTGGGAGTACATTTTTCCCATGTCACATTGTTTGTAGGCAAGTTAAATTATTATTATTTTTCCTATATTTTTCTTACGTAGTTTTAGGTTTATAATTTGCAAAGAACTATTACAATGTGATTTGCAGTAGTAACACCAACAGGTGTATATTGCTTGGTATTTAAATTAATTTTTTTAGATTGCAGAGCACTGGTCGGTGTGCATTTCAATTTTAATTTTCTTAGATTGCAGGACAATAGCTGGTGTGCATTGGTCGATATTTAATTTTAATTTTTTTTTTTTGAATTACAGAATACTGGCTGGTATGCATTATTTGGTGTAATTTTTTTTGGATTATAGAGTGTTAACAAATGTACAATACATTGATTCGTATGTTTTGTTTTGTGTTTACAATTTTTTATTAACTTGCTTAGCAAGGGTGCTTTTATTTTTAATGTTTGCATTGATATGAAGTTTATATTTTAGAGTCATAAAGTTTTTTAATAAAAATGAAATGTTTATGATTGCGTTACTTGCCGTATTTTAAATAGTTGATTGGGAAATGTTTATTTTCAAAATATACAACCAAAAATATTTTCAAGTTTTTTTAATAAAAAAATCTTTTCAAAACTAACCAAACCTTCATTTATATTTTGACTTCAAATTTTTAGCAACAAATGGGATAAATTACCTTTTTACCCAACAATTTTATATTTAATTACATTTTGATCTTATCATTATTTGCATCGTGCCTTTAGGCACGGGCATACACTAGTATATATATATGAGCTACATAAGCTCAAATAGACTCAAATACATGATTTGGCTGAGATTTTGAGAAAGGGAGAGGAAGAACTCAACACCTTAAAGAGATAAAGGAGAATTTGTAGAGAATTTGTGGAAGACTTGAAGATTTTAGCTAGGATTGCACTTAAATTCAACTCTAGGTACGGAAACCACACTCAATTCCTGTAGATAATCCATATAAGAAATGAATTCACCAAGCTATGAGGCCACTTGCATGGATTTAGAAGGTATATGCTAGGATCGTCTAGGTTATGGAAGAATTGAGCATGATTGTACACATGCATGCATGAATCACCAATTTGAGTTTGAATTTCATGAAATTATCAACATGCATGGAACCCTCACCCATTTATTTGAAGAGTTCTTTATGTTTTCACACTTTTCATATCATTTGGTCAAGTTTTACAAAGAGATTAAAGAGTTCATCTCTTGCATGGCTTCAACTTCATGGTTTAAGCTTGAACTTGAAACTTGGAGCATGATTTTGAGAAATTGGTTTCAAATTGACTATGTTTTCATATTCTGTAATGTTTTTCCATGTTTTTATACCAAACATGCAAGCTTTGAACAATTGAATTCATGTTTTGAGTTTCAAACACAATTATGGAAATTCCAGAATTTGACCAATTCTCTCGAGCGAGGAAAGTGTCGCTTGAGCGTAAATTTCAAGCTCCCAAAAGTCTTGTAGACAATTACACAGTGGCTCGAGCGACAAAGTGTGCACTCGAGCGAACCCACGTTTACTCAATGTTTGGCTCAAGCGACTATCAAGTGACCATCGAGCGTAAAAATCAAGCATCCAATACTTTTATAGTCTTTACAGATGGCTCAAGCGACCAAGTGTGCACTCAAGCTCTTCATTTGTTAATTGATGGACTGCTCGAGCGACAAAGTGTGCACTCAAGAGAAGACCCTGTTTTCAGCAACTTTCAAAAATCTTTCATAAATGCATCATCGTATCCTCATGCTGACTAAGGCATTTTTAGACATCGATTAAGGCATCAATAATAAGGAATTGATGTAGAGACATTCAAGCAGAAAATTGAATCGAGATTATATGTTAAAACGAAACGGAACCTCAATGTGTTTTTGTTATGTATTTTGTATAGGTGGAGGTTCAAGGCCTAGTGACGATTTAACCCACTGTGAGTAGTAACTTTATAAAGATATGTTCAAGTTATCTTTATTTTCAAAATAGTTATTGTTCTCGAAATCGATATATGCTCGATTGCATAGTTTATTGAAATGTTATTTACTCATAATGAATGAAGTTCTGTTTTGGAATTATAATCGTGGCATTCTTTAGTGAGGCCCTTGCTTGAGGGAAATAATACCATGGCCCATTGTTTAATAATTCCTTGCCTAGGGAAAATAATAACATGGCCCTTTAGCCTTAGCCCGGGGGAAACAATACTGTGACCCATTGGATTAATTGAAACACAGAGATCTCTGATGTTAGACCGTCATGATCACATTGAATATGGAACATTGAATGACCTTGTGCTCCTATTGATTGACCTTTGTGGTCCCATTGTTAGTGAAATATTGTTACTGATTGAATTGATTATTGCTATTGTGCTATTATTGCATCATTGTGAATTGAATTAAAATGAAAATTGTATTGTAATATTATCGAACTTCATTCAATTAACTCCTTTATTCTGTTATTACTTACTGGGCCCTAGCTCACTATCTATATGCATATGTAGGTGAGCAAACTGAGCATCAAGGTTAGAGAGAAAGCCTCGAAGTCTACCCCATTGTTAGCCTTTTTGAAGAGTTTTCCGAGAAGGGGCAAGCTTGGGCTCTAGCAGAGTGATGCGAAGTCAAAACCCCTTTTTGTTATGATCCTTTGTTATTACTGCTCGCGGTTGTTTTATGTTTTAAAGCTATGGATATTTGAAATATGTATTAAATGTTAAAAGTCTATTGAATGAATGATTATATATATATAAAGAATGGACGTGTAATTATAATATTAGGATGTTTTCATATACGCAAAGCTCAATGGATTATCTTTATGTTTAATATTGCTTCCGCTAAGCCCCATATTATATTGAGATTGATTTATTATTGAGGTCATAGGTAATCTCAGGACTATTGGGCGGTCATGATGCTAAACATGTAGCGGCGGGTTTGGGTCATGACAGAATGGTATCAGAGCACGAGTTATATCTCACTTACTTGTCCATTGAGCTATATAAAGTCTATAAAGACTTCAGGATTGCATACATGCATATTTGAATATTAGGGTGAGACAACTTGTGCAATTTAAATATGTGAAATTGTATGTATATATTGGGTGTTGCATCACCTATGGGGGGATCTATGTTATGTTCATCTATATATGTTGCATGTGAATTGTTACTCAGAAATGTTGTTTTGTATGCTGATTTAATACCTTTAGACATGGGATATTTTGATGTTATTTTGGGTGTGGATTGGCTATCTAAATAGCATGAAACCATTGATTGTGCTTTAAAACGAATAGTATTCTGACCTCCCTGATAGGATGAGTTTTATTTTGAGGTAAAGGGTGTAGTTCCACCGCCATATCTTATATCTGCTATGAAAGCCCAAAAGCTAATAAGTAAGGGTTGTCAAGGGTATTTGCGTAGTGTAATGACTGAAGAGACCATGGACATTACCTTAGACAGTATACCAGTGGTGAGGGACTTTCCTAATGTGCTTCCCGATGAATTGCCTAAACAATTAGTTGATAGAGAAATTAAATTTACAATTGATGTAATACCGGGTACACAACCTATCTCCAAAACTCCCTACCGCATGTCCACTACTAAAATGAAGGAGTTCAAAATTCAGTTGCAAGAATTGCTTGACAAGAGGTATATTCCCCTGAGTACATCGCCGTGGGGTGCACCAGCCCTTTTTTTGAGAAAGAAAGATGGTACTCTCTGCCTATGTATCGATTATCAGATACTTAATAAGGTAACTATGAAAAACAAATATATGGTGTCTCATATTGACAATTTATTTGATCAGTTACAGGGGCTCCGATGTTTTGAAAAATCAACTTGAGATCAAGATATCATCAGTTGAAGGTAAGGGCTGAAGATCAAAGACTGCTTTCCGAACCAGGTATGGACACTATGAGTTTTTAGTTATGCCTTTTGGAGTCACAAATGCACCTGCAACATTCATGGATTTAATGAATAGAGTTTTTAAACCCTTTTTTGATGAATTTATTGTTGAGTTTATTGATGACATTTTGATTTATTCAAAAAGTAGAGATAATCATGAACATCACTTAAGAATGACCCTCCAGATACTTAGAGAAAAACAATTGTATGGGAAATTCAAAAAGTGTGAATTCTTGTTAGATAAGATTGCATTTTTTTGGACATGTCATTGATAAAAATGGAATTTCTGTTGACCCTCATAAGATAGAAGCAATTATTAATTGGCCTGCCTTGTCTAACATGATCGAGGTCCGCAGTTTTATGGCATTGGCAGGTTATTATCGCAAATTTGTTAAAGACTTCTCAAAAATTGTTGTACCGTTGACCCAATTAACTCGAAAAGGAGAACCATTTATGTGGACAGAACAGAGGGAATCAACTTTTCAAGAACTGAAAACAAGATTGACCACAGCTCCAATCCTTACTATACCCTTAAGAACTGAAGGATTTGTAATTTATAGTGATGCATCTTATAAGGGTTTGGGTTGTGTTTTAATGCAGAATGGCAAGGTGATTGCATATGCCTCTTGACAGCTGAGACCACATGAGAAAAATTACCCAACACACGATCTAGAACTTGCTGCAGTGGTCTTTTCATTGAAAATATGGCGACATTACTTATATGGGGCCAAATGTTAGGTGTACATGGACCATAAAAGACTGAAGTACTTTTTTATGCAGAAGGAATTGAACATGTGACAAAGGCAATGGCTTGAATTAATTAAGGACTATGATTTACAGATCCATTATCACGTGAGAAAGGCCAATACTATGGCTGATGCACTTAACAGAAAGAATGTGGGAGGTTCAGCTTGTATGCTTACAGATCAAAAAGAACTTCTGCAAGAATTTGAAAAGCTTGAATTGGAAGTGGTGCCTTATAAGCAAAATGGCTTGATAGCTACAATAATAGCATAACCGGCAATTATTGAAGAGATCAAACAGAAGCAAATGAATGATGAGTTTTTGAAGAAAATTTATGATGAGTTCAAAACTAAACCTAAACCCGAATTCACAATTGAAGACTCCGTAATGAAATTTTAGGGGAGACTTTGTGTTTCTAATGATACGGACTTAAAAAGAAGAATTCTAGAGGAAGCTCACAAGTCAATGTTTGCTATGTACCTGGGGAATACCAAAATGTATCAAGATCTAAAGTTAGTGTATCGGTGGCCCCATATGAAAAGAGAGATGCTGATTTCAACTCCAAATGCCTACAATGTCAACAAGTAAAAGTGGAGCATCAAAAACTGGCAGGCTTGCTTCAGTCTCTCCCTATTCCGAAATGGAAATGGGAATATATAACCACGGACTTCATCATCGGTCTACCTCAATCATCTAGAGGTATGAATGCTATATGGGTTATAGGATATAGATTGACAAAGTCTTCTCATTTTCTTGCTGTGAAAACTGCCTTTAATGCATTTAGACTCGTTACTATCTACATTGATGAGATTATTCGATTACATGGGGTTCCAATATCTATTGTGTCAGATCGGGATCCTAAATTTGTTTATAGATTTTGGCATAGTCTACAAAATGCAATGGGGACAGAGTTAAGGTTTAGCACATCTTTTCATTTACAAACTGACAGACAAACAGAGAGAACTATTCAGACTTTAGAAGACATGCTTCGTATGTGTGTACTAGACTTTCAGGGCAACTGGGAAACATACCTACAATTGGCAGAATTTGCTTATAATAATAGTTTTCACGCTAGCATCGATATGGCACCATATGAGGCATTGTATGGTAGAAAGTGTAGATATCCATTTTGTTGGACTGAGGTTGGTGACAAGGCTGGCAATGTCAACACTGGTGCAGTAGTCAATCTCACTTTCAGTTCTTAGAAAGTAGATTCCCTTTCATCATTCCACTCAAATGGTTGTCCTTTGCATGTGAGTTGGGTAAGAGATATAGCTATTTTTGAAAAATCTTTCACAAATTGTCTGTAATATCCGGCTAAGCCCATGAAGCTTTGGACTTCTGTTACATTCATCAATGTAGGCCAATTTACGATTGCCTCAATCTTCTATGGGTCTACAGAAATCCCATCTTTATTTATGACATGCCCTAAGAAGATAACCTCATCCAACCAAAATTCACATTTCTTTAGTCTGGTATATAATTTCTTTTGTCTAAGTTTTTGCAAAACAATCCTCAGATGTTGTTCATCATTAACACTATTTTTCGAATAAATCAAAATATCATCAATGAAAACCACAACAAATTCATCAAGGTATGTTTTGAAAATCCGTTTCATAAGGTCCATAAATGAGGCAGGTGCGTTAGTCACTCCAAATGGCATAACAAGAAATTTGTAGTGACCATACCTTGTTCTGAATGCGATTTTCTCGACATCTTCTACTTTCACCTTCAATTAGTGGTATCCGAATCTCAAATCAATTTTTGAAAACACTTGTGAACCCTATAACTAATCAAATAAATCATCAATTCGGTTCAATGGATATTTGTTTTTGATCACTACCTTGTTCAATTCCTGGTAGTCAATGTATGAACGTAAAGTCCTATCTTTCTTCTTTACAAATAACACCGGTGCGCCCCATAGTGAAGTACTTCGTCGGATAAACCCTTCTTCAAGCAAATCTTGTAACTATTCCTTCAATTCTTTCATTTCAATAGTAGACATTCTATAGGTTGTTTTTGAAATAGGTTGGGTGCCTAGTACGACATCAATAGTAAATTTTATTTCTCTAACAACCAATTCCCCTAGCAGTTTATCAGGAAATACATTCGAAAATTCTCTAACAACAGGAATACTATCCATTTCAACATTCACAGATTGTTCAATCAAGATACTACACAAGTAACCCTGTCACCCTTTCCTAAGCAGTTTACATGCTTTCATTGTTGAAATCAGATAAGGTGGAGGCACTACCCTATTATCCACAAATTCAAATTCATCATGTCTTGGTGATCTAAACACAACTCATTTTCTTACACAATCGATAGTGGCACAGTATTTAGATAACCAATCCATACCCAAAATTACATCAAAGTGGCTAATATCCAAGGGTAACAAATCCATATACAAGGTAGCACTGCCAATTCACATATCACAAACACAATACACAGATGTACACAATACAGATTCCCTAGATGGAGCAGATACACATAACAAATATGGCAATGATTCTAGGGGCTTATTCAATCGAGATGCAAATATAGTAGACACAAAGGAATGCGTTGATTTGGAATCAATTAACACAAAAGCATCTTGATTGCATATAGAGATAATACCTGAGATGACAACTTCAGTATTTTGTGTGTCACCCGGGACAAGTGCAAAGACACTCCCTTCTCTCATTATGTCTTTGATAGCAGCAGGCCTTATAGTATTCCCCGGTTTTAGGATGGATCCGGTTGAACTAGTAGTTGGTTTTCCACTTCTTTGTTGCTCAGTTTGGGTGCAATTCCTTGCCATATGTTCCATTTCACGACATTTGAAGCAAGCCCCAAAAATAAGGTAGCAAACCCCACGATGTTTCTTACCACACTGATTACATGTTGGTGCCATATCTCTAGTGGAGCCTGAAGTACTTGAGGATCCCGTATTTTGCTTTTTCGACAATCTCTTCTATGAGAAAAAGCCCTACCTTTTACTTTTCCAATCAGTTAGTGGTTTACTCTGATTGGCCATATTAGTTTCTAACATTAAAGCTCAATCTAGCACATTAACATAAGTGGGTAGTTTCAATATGTTCACTCTTTCCAAAATATCATTGTAGAGACCACCCTCAAACTTTCTTACCTTTTTATAGTCGGTGTCGACCATATGTGGAGCAAACCTAGCTAATTCAGTGAACTTGGCCTCATATTCAACCACAATCATATTGCTTTGCTTTAGCCCCTCGAATTCAAACACCTTTCTATCACGAACACACTGTGGAAAATATTCTTCATAAAAGAGTGCAAGAAACTGTGCCCATTTGATGCCATTGTTATCATCTCAAATTAGCATCCACCACCTTCTTGCTTCATCTTCCAGTGTAAAGGTGGCCCAATTGTACTTTCTGTGTTTAAAGACATGGGAACACTTCAAATAGTTTTTCAATACCAAGGACCCAAGCCACAGCCTTTAATGGATCTAATTTCCCATGGAAAGTTAGCGGTTTCATTTTCTTGAACTCCTTGGTGAGAGCTATTGTTCGGTCATCATTTTGTAAATCTTGTGCAGGTTGTACTGGAGGCAAGGGTGGCGGTTGTTGCCACTGTTGTTGTCTCAGCATTTCTGCCATATCCTGCATCATCCTCTCCCTCCTATCCAATCGAGCAATGGAGGATTCTTCTAGCTCATCGACTCTTGTTCTCACCATTATCTAATGAGACTTGCATTATAATTCATACAGAAAGTAAATACAATATTCATGTACAGAAAGAGCACGTACATACAAACAGACAACAATTCATATATCATGTAGTCGCATATTTCAAATCACTTTAGCATATTCTTAAGACATTCAAGCATATAGTTATTATATGAATGCAACTTAGATCTTGTCTAGACACTTTCTATTGTTTATTTGGACAAGTGTGTAAGTTATTAATCGTGCTCTAATACCATTCTGTCATGACCCGAACATGCTCCTATGGATTAGGATCATGAGATTACCTACGGCCTTTGATAGAAATCAATTCATATTTAATAATAGAGGGACAAAATGCGGAAGCAAAACTTACAAAGATTGTCCAATGAGCTATGCATACATAGCATAATAAAAACTTTTCTCATTCGTATAATAACTCACACGCACAATAGTTTAGAATATCTAAAAATAAGTCCAGGATCATTCAAAAGTAGTCTAAACCCAAAACCAAGGTTATATACGAGCTTGTTCAACATGACCACAAAAGAACAAAAGAAAAACAAAGCAAAAGTAAAGCATCTTGCATGAGGCAACCTTGGTTAACTTCTCAAAACTTGGTTTTCTCACATATCACTTTGGACATCCGCCGCTCACCTACAAACATATAATAAAAAGTGAGCTAACGCCAAAGGAATAATACCAAAGCAAAGAGGTTGTATGAATGAGATTCTCAAATAAGTAGTCGAAACTCTTGTGTAATGCATATAAATCATTATCAAAGCAAAATGACCTCGGGTCCATTCCATTATGCTCAAAGCATATCAAAGGGCAAAACGACCTTGGGTCCATTTAATAGTCATGCAAAATGACCTTGGGTCCAACATTCTTATATTCATATTTATGCACATATTCATATCCATGATCATGATCACATCCGTATTCATATGCAAACGACCTTTGGTCCATTTAACAATCATACAAAACGACCTTCGGTCCAATTCGTATATAAGATGACCTTTAGTCTATCTTATTAAACATTCCAAATGGCCTTAGGCCCAATCCATATCCTTGTCAACCAAACGGCCTTGGGCGCATTTTGTATTCATACATCAATCACCTTATAGATTATATTACGAATCAAAGATAGAATACTCATCCATAGTACAAATTCATAGGTTCAAAAACTTACCACAAATGTAACATTACGAAAATAATACATACACAAAAATATCTTTACTAAGATGTTACTCACAGTGTTCAGATGCTTGATTCATCCTCGCAATTAACCCTACATAA
Organism: Camellia lanceoleosa; assembly: GCA_025200525.1. Lineage (NCBI taxonomy): Eukaryota > Viridiplantae > Streptophyta > Magnoliopsida > Ericales > Theaceae > Camellia > Camellia lanceoleosa. Next base: position 156,583,737 of record CM045759.1, read on the forward strand.
TTCACAACACATTGGGTCATAATACAATTCAATCCATTCTTTAGTTCGCTTAATTTTCTTAGGCTTCTTTTATGATCTTTAATTCATTTAGGATGCTTAATGTGTGTCAAAGAATACTTAGAAATGAAAAAGAATGGAAATTGAAGCATAAAATAACTTTTCAAAAGTTCCTGCAATAGTACCCTTCGCTCTAGTGCAACTTTGGTTGCTCGAACGATCTGCAAAGCTCTGCAGAAGTACTGATTGCTTGAATTTTAGGCTTGAGCGCAAGTTTTGGTCGCTCAAGCCATGAGCCGTTCAAAACAAGGTTCGCTCGAGCGCCAAGTTCTACGCCGAGCCACCGTCATATTGTCTGCAAAAAAAATACTGGGAGCTCAAATTTTACGCTCGAGCGACACTTCCGTTGCTTGAGCAAATTGCACGAATTCTGAAATTTCCAAAATTCTGTTTGAGCTTCAAAACATGGTTTTCAATGTTATAACTTGCATCTTCTTTTTTTTTTGGGTAAGTAAGTTATAAAATAAAGACAATGAAATTTACAAGTTTACAAGGGGCATACCCCAAGGACGTCCAACAAGAAATAAAAATAAAACCGATTGCCTAACCAACATGAACTACCACTGCACCCCTAAGAAAGGGGATAAGCAAGAACAACAGAAAACAAAACAAAAAACTCTGCCCATATATCCTTTTAGACCCCAAGTAACGCCTACCATCAGAGATAGTAGATGGGAACTTGAGGTGGATATATGGGCAAAGATACAAATAAACACCACGGAGCTTATAAACACAGCAACACACTCACAAAGCAACAACCCGCAAGCCGAAACAAAGATGATAACCAGCCCCACCTGCCTCCAGTCTCTACTGCAGATAAACACACGGAATCCAATAATCGTCCCACTCCTCACAGCCGTGACATCCAAGCCACTTAACCAAAGCCGTAACAGAGGAAAAAATCTATTCCACGAGAAATCCCAACAAAGCCATATGAAGCTAGCACGATCAGTCACCATAAGCCACGGACTTGGGAGTTGTTGTGAAAAAACAATAGCCCTGCAGCAACAAACCAATGCATAGCCAACAAAATCATGAGAGCAATCATCACATCCCCCAGTCCCTTCCTTAGTAGATCACAAGCCTCAAACCCCACTAAGCGGTGCCCTTCACTCCATGTCATGCGTGGCAATACGATCAAGTAGGATGGGTCACATGAAGACAAGAAGCAACCAGAAAATCGGTAGCTATCCTCCCGCTCATCTCCTAGTCTCTAACTTGGCTAGTTATCGAGCCACTATTCCCTATAGTAGTGACCCCTCAATCACTCTTGGTGGAGATGGTTCAAAACCACCCTCATATCGAGTCACATGAGGATCACACGATTAATCAACATGATGAAATCAACTACAAATGGTCCGTTGCATTGTGACTAAAAGAAATTTATGGGCTCACCAACCATATAAAATATGGATTCTGTCCAAAAAATCAATGAGCCCAAAATCCAAAAGTCCAAAATGAACCCAAAAAGGGCCCATTAACCTTAATAAAATCGTGGGCCAACAAAAGATACCCATGAATTATAATAATGTTGGGCCCCACTTCAAACCAACATTCTAAACCAAGAAACCCACTAAGTTACACGTTTATATATATATATAATAAATATATATACAAACTCACACGATTAGAACTATAATTCTCAAAATTGAAATACCCTCCACCACATGCAAAACGGGGGACCCACCAATTCAGCACATGCACTGGGAACAACCACCAATATATAGAATAAGGATGATTAGACTATTAGCCATCCCATATTACCCATCCCAACAAGCAACACACTGCCCCAGAGAGCAAACAAGTCTGCACGCCGAACACTCTCACACGGCACCACAGCCGTGGTCACTCGCAGCAATGAGCGTGAAGCTCAAACCATTTGCACCAGTCTACCATCTCCATGCGATGCCGGTAATATGTGCAGACTAGCGCTGGAGACAAACTACCACCTCTTCACAACAACCATCCATACATGACGTACCCAAGACCAGCGGCACGTGTAAGGAAAACCGGCTAGCATGGCAACTTCGGTGAAAAAACACCAAAGGGGCGTTTCACCACCCTATAACACCTCGTAGCTGGGGTTGACTTCTAGCGACACAACCACCTCCGACGAGCTCGGGAGAGTCTACGCCGATGGTGTCCCTCATAAGGAGTTGCTCTCAGCTTCTATAACAGAGTTACCAGAGTCCAGCAACTGCAGTACTAGTTCCCAATCAACAGATCATATTGAGACTCATACAACAGAAATTAAATCCAACAGAGGCTCCTGAAGAAGTGTTCTCAGATTCAGGTATTCTCATGCATGCTTAGTTAGTTAATTAGGCTAGTTTGTTAGTCTGTTAGAAAGCACGTGTGCATAATTCTTTGTTAATCATGTACACAGGTTCTGTTATAAATACTGTGTAAGTGTTGAGATTTGAATATAATAAAAAATATCTTTACATCTCATATCTTCTTTATGGTATCAGAGCCACAGTAAGCTCAAACGAGCAATCATGGTGGTCTCTTCATCTTCATCATCTCTTCCACCAAATCTTATCTTGCTTATCACAAATCTGAATTCGTTAGTCAATGTAAAGCTTGATTCATCTAACTACATCATTTGGAAGAATCAGATTCAGAATCTATTTCAAGCAACCGAGTTACTTGGTTACATTGATGGATCAGTTCCATGTCCTTTAGCCTCAATTCTCGATTCAAATAACAAGACAATTGAGAATCCAGATTTTCGTCAGTGGAAGATTATCGATGCACATCTTCTCAGTTGTTTAACATCAACGCTTTCTCCTCCTATTTTTTCATCTGTTTTGCATCTGAAACAAAGTGCAGAGGTATGGCTTGCTCTTGAGAGACGATTCACTACTCTGTCAAGGTCTCATGTTCATCAGCTTAAGAACAAGCTTCAAGCAATCAAAAAGAAGTCACAATCTATGGAGGTTTATCTGCATCAATTTAAAGAAATTTCCGATCAAATCGCTCTAGCTTCTCATCCTCTTGATGATGAGGATCTAGTTCTTATGATTTTAAATGGATTGCCTGATGAGTACAATTCCTTTAAAACTTCAATTAGAACTCGATCGACTGGAATTACTCTTGAGGAATTATCTTCATTACTGAGTTCTGAAGCAATTCACATTGAGCAGTCCTCTCATTCATCTTCTTCCATTGGTTCAACTGTTGCTTTTGCAACCACAAAGGAATCAGGTTCTTCTCAGAGTTATACTTCTCCGACATTTGGTTCTGAATCTGGTAATCGTGGTTATCAATCCAATTATCGAGGCCGTTCTTATAACAATGGTTTTAGAGGTGGTGGCCGATTTTCTAGAAATAGAGGTCGCAGAGGCGGCAGAGTTCAGATTTTTTGTCAAATTTGTGGCAAAGGTAATCATACAGCTTTGGAATGTCGCAATCGAATGAATCCTGCCTATCAGCCATCACAGTCTGGTTATTCATCTGCTGCTGTGAATTCTACCTATCAGCCGTCCATGTCTGGTTCTTCGTCTGCTGGTGGTCTTCTTCCTACTCCTTATCCTGCTTACTCTGCAGTCACTCAAGCAGCTTCATCTAGTCCCTGGTATCTTGATTCGGCTGCTACCACACATATCACCAATAATCTTGATCATCTTCATCTCCATCAACCTTACCATGGCACTGATCAGGTTGTTGTTGGTAATGGTAGTACTCTTCCCATTCATAATTCTGGGACTGGTATCCTTCCTACTCCTTCTTTTCAATTTCAATTGACCAATCTTCTTCATGTTCCTCACATCTCTTCTAATCTTGTTTCTGTTCATCAATTAACCAAGGATATTCATTGCAGTGTATTATTTGATAGTGATTCCTTTGTTGTTCAGACAAAGTTTCAAAGCCATCCTATGTAAAGGCTATTATCCTAATGGTCTTTATCGTTCCTTCCAATTTTTCCCCACATGCTCACATTACTTCTGCTCTGCACAAACATGGCATCAACGGCTCGGCATCCTCTCACGCCAAGTTTGCACCTATTGCTAAAGACTTGTCTCTTGTTGTCGCAAATTTTCCTTCGCCTTTGTGTAACGATTGTTGTATTGCTAAGAGTCATCGTTTGCCTTTTTCACTTTCTAATTCCAAGTTAATAAACCCCTATCATTAGTTCATAGTGATGTATGGGGTCCATTTACTCATGTTTCTTCTCCATTTAAGTACTATGTCTTGTTTGTGGATGATTTTAGTGGCTTTACTTGGATATATCCACTGCATTATAAAAGTGAAGTCTATGATAAAATTCTTGTGTTTAAAGCATTTGTTGAAAATCAGTTTACTACTTCTCTTCAAATTTTTCGTAGTGATGGTGGTGGTGAATTTTCCTCTACTAAATTGCTTCATTTCTTTCAAGCTCATGGGATCTTACATCAAACTAGTTGCCCTCACACTCCCTCTCAGAATGGTGTTGCTGAGAGGAAGCATCGGCATATAGTGGATACTACTATTGCCTTACTTCAACAGTCTGGTTTGCCTCTTCAGTACTGGTTTGATGCAGTTGCTACAGCCACCTATCTTATTAATAGACTTCCTGGCAATCGAGATTTTCCTCTTAGTCCTTATGAAATTCTCTTTCATACTCCACCTAATTATCATTTTCTCAAAGCATTTGGCTGTCGATGCTATCCTTGGCTCAAGCCTTACACTGCTCACAAATTTCAACCTAAATCTCTTCCTTGTATTTTCTTAGGATATCATCCTTCTGTCAAAGGATATCGATGTCTTGATCCTGTTACTAACAAAATTTATCTTTCTCGTCATGTTGTCTTTGATGAGAATCTCTTTCCTTTAGTTACTACTCCATCTTCTCCTTCTTCTCCTCCTACTATGTCTCACTTAACTTCTTTTTTTTGCTTTTCCTCTATTCCTTCCCTTTCCTCTTCTTCTCTGATTCATCTTTCTCTGCCATTCCTTTCACCATCCATCGATTTATCTCCTCTCAGAGCTCCTCCTGCTCTCAACCGATTCCTCTTCCTCGATCGCTTCTACCGATCATCATTCGATTCATCTCCTTCGCAACTCATTTATCTCCTCCTTCTCCAATTCCTATCTCTTCCATTTCTATTCATCTTCCTTCTCTTCCTTCTACTTCCAACACGCATCGTATGATTACTCGCTCCAAGTCTTCCTTACCTGCTCTTGTTTCTACTACCAGTTCTGCTGCTATAACCGAACCTTCTACTACCAGTTCTGCTGCTATAACTGAACCTTCCTCTTATCAAGTTGCTCTTCTCTCCAAGGACTAGTTTCAGCTATAGCGAGAGGAGTTCTACGCTTTCGAGGGCAAGTGCACAGACTTTGGTTCCTCCTTCTTCTTCTCAGCATGTTATTGGCTGCAAATGGGTCTTTCGTATTAAAAAGCATGCTGATGGTTCCATTGCTCGCTTTAAGGCTCGTCTTGTAGCAAAAGGTTACCTTCAGGAGGAAGGTGTTGATTTTCATGATACATTTAGTCCCGTGGCAAAACAAATTTCACCCGCTCGATTTTATTGTGTCTTGCTCTTCATTTTCAGTGGCCTATTCGTCAATTAGATGTGTCCAATGCTTTTCTTCATGGCCATTTATCTGAGGATGTTTATATGACTCAATCTCCTGGGTTTGAAGATCCTATTCATCCTTCATAAATTTGCAAGCTCAATAAAGCTCTTTATGGCCTCAAACAAGCGCCTCGCGCTTGGTATACTACTTTCTCTTCTCATCTTCTTTCTCTTGGTTTTCATAATAGTGCCTCTGATACTTCTTTGTTCATTCAACATACTTCCACTTCTCTTACTTTTCTTTTAGTTTATGTTGATGACATTTTGATCACAGGTACTAATTGTTCTCATATTACTTCTTTGATTTCTCAACTTAATTCTGTGTTTGCTCTCAAAGATCTTGGTCCTCTTTCCTACTTTCTTGGTATCCAGGTTACTCATACTTCTTCTGGTTTATTTCTTTCTCAACCTAAATATGCTACTGATATTCTTACTAAAGCTGGCATGCTTGACTGCAAACCTTATTCCTCTCCTATGTCTCTGAAACTTTCAACTTCTGCTGCTTCTTCTCTTCCCTTTTCTAATCCTTCTCTTTACAGAAGTTTGGTTGGTGCTTTGCAATACCTCACAATTACTCGGCCTGATCTTGCTATTTCTGTTAATCATGCCTGTCAATTTATGCATGCTCCAACTAATGGTCATTTTTGTGCTGTTAAACGGATTCTTCGGTATCTTAAAGGCACCCTCTCTCATGGTCTATGCTTCACTCCTGGATCTTTTGATCTTCAAGTTTTCTCCGATGCTGACTGGGCTGGTGACTCCTCTGATCGTCGGTCTGTTTCTGGGTATTGTGTGTTTCTTGGTCCTAATCTTATTTCTTGGGCTGCAAAGAAACAACCTACAGTTGCTCGCTCTTCCACTGAGGCTGAGTATCGCTCTTTAGCTCAGGCCACCGCTGAAGTCTCATGGCTTAAAATGCTTCTTGCTGATATGCATGTTCCTTTATCTATTCCTACAGTCTGGTGTGACAATCTCTCTGCCATCTCCCTTGCTTCGAACCCTGTTTTTCATGCTCGGACAAAGCATATCGAGGTTGATTATCATTTCATTCGAGAAAAGGTGGCTCAGCACTTGATTCATCTTCACTACATTCCTTCCTCAGATCAAGTTGCTGACATTTTAACTAAGCCTCTCTCTCCTTCCCGATTTCACTATTTGCAATCCAAACTCATGGTCTTCCCTTCGCCCATCAGTTTGCAGGGGCATCATAAGGAGTTGCTCTCAGCTTCTATAACAGAGTTACCAGAGTCCAAAGAATCAAGCAAAGATTAGTTCCCAATCAATGATCATATTGAGACTCATACAATGTAAATTAAATCCAACAGAGGCTCCTCAAGAAGTGTTCTCAGATTCGTATTCTGCAGTTAGTTAGTTAATTAGGCTAGTTTGTTAGTCTGTTAGTTTGTTAGTCTGTTAGAAAGCACGTGTGCATAATTCTTTGTTAATCATGTACACAGGTTCTGTTATAAATACTGTGTAAGTGTTGAGATTTGAATATAATAAAAAATATCTTTACATCTCATATCTTCTTTAGTCCCAACATGTCGTTATGGCAAGACATCTACGGCAACAACGGCGACAAAAGCTCAATGCCAAACATCCATATCAAATCACAAGAGCACACCAAAGATCGGAAAAAACTCCTGCGTGGTAGCCAAGTGCAAAGCCAGACCAAATCAACTCAGAACTCCAATCACCATAGCCATTGAAGTTTGACGTCACCTGGGGACACTACGCTTTGACTATTATTGAGAACAAACCCAGTGCCCCTTACACACAGTCACCATGACAAAGCACAAAACATGGACTCCAGCAACAACACCACGATAACGGACTAACACAAACCGGCAGATTAATCCGGTGATAACGCATCTGCAGCGCCACCAAACTAGACGCCACCCAATCATTAACCACCAACCACGCACATGTAGTCCCACTGAAATAACTTCAGACGACCCATACACTTAAACGTTGCAGACCCACTTCCAAAGCCTTGGAACGCAGCACCTAAACTATCTCACAATATGAAATACATGCTCATTCTCCATCAGAACTGTGTCAATTCTACAAGATTGAAGTTCAAATCATCGTGAATTCATCATGCAAGTCCCAAATCATTTCAAACTTTTCTTGATAACTTCAAAACTCATCCAATCAAGTTCCATAACTTCAGGGATTATGCATGCATGTGAAATACAGTCCCTAATTCCATCTCAAATGGTACAAATGATACCCAAATTCATGAGACTCAACAAAATTATGCATGCATGTGAGATTTGGCACCAAATTCTTCATGTTAAGTTTATATCTTACATTAATTCACCAATTCTTCTCACTTGGAGCCTTCAATCCTTCTAACTTTAGCAAATTCTTGTGCCTAGCTTCCCAAATCTTCAATCACTAAGTCAAGTCTTCAAGAATTTGGTCCTTCTCTCTCTAAATCAAGTGTTCTGTCTCTCTAAAGCTCTCTTGGCAGATTTTTTAGCTCAAAATATGAGTTAAGCCTCTTAATTAGCATACATATAGGCTTCATTAACTTAAGCTAATTAATCAAGGCTTAATTAAATTAATTGAAGGCTTAATTAAATTAAATTGATTTAATTAATTCAGTCTGAATCAAATTTTAATTAAATTTCACTGTAGGCTCTAAAAATTATGCTAATCACAATGGTACATTCAATTTCAGTTTTTGTTGCTTCTACGGCCTTCAATTTCAATTTATTACGTATCACCAAATGTATTTCTCTACAATAGACAGATATAAGTTCAAAAACACACATAATCACATGATTAGCATCCAAATTCACATTGAACACATAATCACAAGTATAATTGAGGAATAACAGTACAACACAGAACAGGGTTATCACAGATTGACTACATCCAATCTTTACCTTACCGTTAGGGTATCAAGGGTTTGTGATTCTTAGTGATGCATCTCATAGATGTTTGGGTTGTGTTTTATTGCGAATGGAAAAGTGATTGCTTACGCCATTCGACAACTTAAACCGCATAAAAAGAACTACCTGAAACATGATTTGGAGCTTGCCGCCGTTGTATTCGCATTGAAAATTTGGCACCACTACTTGTATGGACCTAAGCGTGAAGTGTATACTGACCACGGAAGTTTGAAGTATTTCTTCACCAAGGAAGAGCTAAATATGCGACAAAGTCGTTGGCTTGAATTGAACAAAGATTATGATTTTCAAATTCGTTATCATCTGGGTAAATCTAATACAATGGTTAATGCCTTGAGTAGAAAGAATACAGGAACCTTGACATATCTGCTTACTGACCGAAAAGAGCTTCTACAAGATCTAGACAGACTTGAGATAGAAGTTGTGTATTATGGACAACACAATATTTTGGCCGCAATGTCCACACAACCAGTTATTATTGAGAAAATCAAACTGAAATAGACAGAAGATCAATTTCTCAAGAAAGTGTGTGATGAGTTTGAAACTAAACCTAAATCGGGATTCACTATTGAATAACAAGTATTGAAATTCCAAGCAAGACTTTGTATTCCTAATGATGTAGAATTGAAAAGAAGAATTTTAGAAGAGACTCACAAGTCAATGTTTATTATGCATCCAGGGAATACCAAAATGTATCACGACTTAAAACAAGTATACTGGTGGCCAAACATAAAGAGGGAAATTGCCGACTACAATTCCAAATGCCTCCAATGCCAATAAGTAAAAGCTGAACACCAGAAACCAGCAGGTTTACTCCAGTCTCTTCCCATTCTAGAATGGAAGTAGGAACATATAACCATGGAATTCATTGTTGGTCTACCTCGGACATCTAGACGTATAAATGCTATTTGGGTTATTGTTGATAGATTGATGAAATCTGCTTATTTTCTTGCTATGAAAAGTTCGTTTAATGCTTATAGACTTGCCACTATTTATATTGATGAGATCATCCGATTACATAGGGTTTCAGTACCTATTGTGTCCAATAGGGATCCTAAATTTATTTCTAGATTTTGGCAAAGTTTACAACAAGTAATGGGTACAAAGTTGAGATTTAGCACGCTTCATCCATAGACCGATGGAAAACCGAGAAAACTATTCAAACATTAGAAGATACGCTTCGTATGTGTGTTTTATAGTTTCAAGGTAGCCGAAACTTACTTACCATTGGCATAGTTTGCTTATAACAAGCTTCGCTAAAGTATCGGCATGGCACCTTTTGAAGCGTTGTATGGAAGAAAGTATAGGTCTCTAGTTTACTAGATCGAGGTTGGTGATAGAGCTTTGTATAGGTCTAAACTTGTGCAAAAAAACAACTGAAAAGATAAAGATCATCCAACAAAGGCTCAATACTGCCCAGAGCTGACAGAAAAGTTGTGCTGATCAGAGAATAAGAGATTTGAAAAATTAAGTGGGAAAGACTTGGCCCTATTGCTTATCATATTGCTTTACCTCCAAGAATGGAACAGATGCACAACATTTTTCATGTATCAATCCTCCGCAGATACCTTAGATATCCATTCCATGTCATAGATTACCTCCAAATAGCGCTTAATGATGACATGATCTACGAAGAAAAACCAATTCAGATTATTAATTGACAAGTCAAGCAGTTGAGCAACAAATCAATTGCTATGGTAAAAGTTGAATGGAAAGAACATTATGGAAAGGAGGCTACATGGTAAAAGGAGGATGAAACGAGACAACACTAGCCAGAGTTGTTTCCAAATGGAGGTAACTCAAGTTTGGAGGACCAAACTTCCTAATAGGAGAAGACTGTGACAACCCCGACCTTCATATTATTTTTATATATTATTTTATTGAGCATATTTGCATGATTATCTTCTTAATTGATGTTTATCTTCTTTTTTTTTTGTGAATTATCTGTTAGAATACCGATTTAAAATTCAAAATTGAAAGCGCAAACAGATTCAAAAACTGAAATTGAGTAATTCAATAGGCTAGTTGGAATATTTAGAACCACATAGTAAGTTTAATTAAAATTTGTTTCGGATCAAAATAATTAGAATAAATTAATCATAAATTATTAGACTTAAGCCCAATTGATTAGTTAATCTCATTTAATTAGCTAAGCCTTAATCTACCTATATATATGTGCTAATCAAGCTTAGGACTTCATTTCTACAACTCTTGAGCTGAAATTTGAGACAAGAAAAGAGAGACAGCACTAGTAGAGAGAAGAAGAATTCAAGAGAGTTTGAAAGGATTAAGCTAATCTAAAGCCAAATTCAAGCTCTAGGTATAATCTTTACCCTTTATTCATGAAGATAATCCACATAGGAATATGAATTCACCAAGTTGTGGGACCATTTGCATGAATTTGAAAGAAAAGAGTTAGAATCATCATGAACATAGTGAGTTTGAGTGAATTATACATGCATCCATAATTATCCTTCTTTGAACTTAGTTTTCTACAAATTCTTGCATGCATGGGACTTACACATGTTATTTATTGAGATTCTTCATGATTTTACACTCAACATCTCATATAAACATGTTTTGTAAAGAAAAGAGTTGAGTTTACTACATGCATGACAAGAACATAGTGTTTTGAACTTTGTTTTGAAGAATCGAAACAGAATTTGGGTCCACGGTCTCATAATTTCCAAGTACTCATGTTTTATAAAGAGTTTCTAAGCTTTTGAGACTAACCATGCAAGCTTTGAACAAGAAAATAGTGTTTTTGAACTTCAAACTCAATTCTAGAAAACCCAGAATTTGCCCAGTTCGCTCGAGTGAAGGAACCTTGGCTCGAGCTAATTTCGCAAGCATTTAGTATTTTTACAGACCTTTGGCAGTTGGCTCAAGCGACCAAGCGTGTACTTGAGCGAACTCACCTTTGTTTAGAACTTGGCTGGAGAAACCATCGAGCACATATTTTGAGTAACCAGTACTTTTGCAGTCAAGCCACACTGCTTAACCGACCAAGTGTGCACTCAAGCAAAGACCCTGTTTCCAGCAAATTTTGACCAACACTTTTAAGTACATATTTGCATCCTCATGCCCTTTTTTGGCATTCTTTAGCATCATTTAGACATCCTTAGTAATGGAATAAGCTAGAAACACATGTAAGAAAATTGAATTAAGATATGCCATTTGTTATGAACGTGTGTTTCAATGTGTATTTGTGTTATGTGTTCTGTAAGTGGTCAACCAAGGTCTAACATCAGTACTAGCACATTATGAGTTGTATCTTTCTAAAGATATGTTGTTAAAATGTATTTTGATTTATTGCAAGAATGTTATTTTGAAAAGAATGAGTGATTGTCCCTTTTGAAATGTAATTGTGGCATCCTTAGTATAGAGTGTAGCCCTTACTTGGGGGTAACAATACCATGGCCCTTTGCTATAAGGCCATTTCCTGAGGAAAACAATATTGTGGCCCTTTGCTATAAGGCCTTCACCCGGGAGAAACAATACCATGGCCCTTTGTTATGTATGCACAGAGATCTCTTATGTTGACCTAAGCGGTCCCTTTGCTTTTTTTTTTTGGGTGAGTAAGTCATAAATTAAAGACAATGAAATATACAAGTTTACAAGGGGCATACCCCAGGCACGCCCAAACAACAATAATAAAAAACGATTACAAAACTAATATAACCCAATCCTGCAAGAGCGGGAGAACAATCAGAAAAAACAAAACCCACAATTGCCCATATATCATTATTCCCCAAGTAACCCCTACCATCAGAAATGATAGATGGAAACTAGGGATAGATATATGGGCAAAGATACAAATAGACACCACATAGCTTATAAACACAACAAAGAAACACACAAAGCAACAACCCACAAGCCCAATAAACAGATAACCTCTCCCACATGCCCCCAGTCTCTACCACAGATAAAACACATGGAACCCAATAAGCATCCCACTCCTCACTGCCGTGACATCCTAGCCACTTAACTAAAGCAATGACGGAGGAAAAAATCTATCCCATGAGAGATCCGGACAGAGTCACATGAAGTAAGCAAGATCGGTCACCATAATCAATGGCCTTGGGAGTTGTAGCGTAAAACAATAGCCCGCCCAGCAACAAACCAATACATAGCCAAAAATAGCATGAGAGTAATCGTCACATCCCCCAGTCCCTTCCTTGGTAGATCACAAGCCTCAAACCCCACAGCAGTGTGCCCTTCACTCCATGACAAGCGTGGCAAACAATCAATTAGGATGGGTCACATGAAGACAAGAAGCCACCAAAAATGATAGCTAACCTCCGCCTCATCTCCCGCCTCTAACTCGCTTATCGAACCACTATTCCCCATAGCAGTGACCCCTCAATCACTCTTGGCGGAGATGGCTCAAAACTAACCTCATATCGAGTCACATGAGGATCACACGATCAATCAACATGAGATATTCGACTATAAAAGATCAACTGCATCGTGGCTAAACAAAAATATATGGCCCACCAAAAATAAACAATCTCAAGCACCACGGGTTTACCAGCAAGTAGCAAACCAAACCATAACCGTGGATAGAAAACCCATAAAATAAAATACCCATGAAGTGCAAAAGGGCCCCACCACAATCTGCATAAAACCCAATTGCCGTGGATCAAAACTTTCCACTGCTGCACTCCATAAAAAACATGCTGCCCATTCCAATATACCGTGGGTCTGACCCACTCAACTCCAACAAAGTCAAAGAAAGCCTTCCCCACTTGGGCCACAAAAATAATAAAATAATTGTGCCCACACGTGGTCATCAAATACCCATTATCAAAAGCCATCTGAAATCGGCATCAACAAGCATGTGGGCCACTGTTAATTTCCTTATAGATTTACAATCCCACATGTGGCCCACCAAACCCCAAGTTACAAAATGGCGGCAGAGGCACTAATCAAACCAAAATATATATATAAATAAAATATATATAAAATGCTGATATAGCGTTACCTTCCCAACACACATCATGCACAGCCTATAAAAACACAGACAGGCCTTATCACACGGCACAATATACAAAGCCACTCGCCTAGAGAGCGTGCAACTCACCAGGCTTCAACCTCAGTAAAAAACAACGACAAAACACTGCTACGCCAAGATGACGAAACGTCACGAAGTCAACTCCGGTGACCAAAGCGTGCAACCCATTTCACTAAGTCTACACCAGCAACTCGCCGACGTCAAATCTGCAAAACCCACCCAAAACACTACTCCGGCAGAACTGGTACATAAACCAAAACACCACCGGCCCAACCATGATGACCACCGCCAACCACCATGACCAACGAGAATCATTATCGCTTGCACTGCACAGTTCACCTAAGAACCTGCAGTTCATACTCAGAGCTCCCCAAGAGCCATGAAACAAGCACTTGGACAAAAAGAACCACGAAACCCGAACATGGACGAAGGTCACCCGAGCTTTAAACAATGGAAACCCAGATGTGAGTCACCAAGAAAACCCAAATCCGTCAAGGATCTCTACCGGAACTTTACAGGTCCGAACACATACTCACTCACACATAGATTAACGAGTGGAGGAGCTAAACTACCTGGCCGAAGCTGCACCAGGGCCTGACCACCATGAAAATAGATGTGTAACCCATGCTCACTATCACTCAAATGATGAGTATAGGAGCTAACCAACTGGCCAGAACAGCACCAGATCTTCACTATCTCCGGGGGGGAGCTTTCTCTCTCTAGGTTCTAGGTGTATTACTCACTGGGCTTTAGCTCACCCCCTTCTCCTATATATATATATATGTAGGTGAGCAAGTGAAGCATTGAGATTAGAGCAACCTCAGGAGCCCACCCTTCTATCAAGCTGCTTCGAAGTGCATCCGTGCCGGGGCGTGCTCGGACTCAAGAGGAGCCGAGCTGTGCCAACCTTTTTGTTTAGTTTCTTTGGTCTTTGGACTGTTTGTTTAGTTTCTTTAGTCTTGGGACTTTTGTTAATGATGGATCTTTCGTTTGTGTGTCTAAGATGTTATGATGTATCTTTGTGTTTATATCTATCAGGAAGGTTGAAGTTTTAATTACTTATGGCTTTTCATGTATGCACCACTCAGTGGACATGATTGTATTTTAAAATTGCTTCCGTAGTGCCCCGTTATTATTAATTATCAATTTTGTCTTTGAGGCTAGAGGTAATTTGGGATTACTAGCCGGTCACGGCCTAAACCTCTAGAGGTGGGTTCGGTTCGTGACAGCCTCCTTCTTATCTTCTAGTAACCTACCATCCTTTATGAACTTGACAAGGGGGTTCATCTATTTTGGACCTAGCTCAATGCACATCGCTTCATATTCCATGATCATGGGCTCAGCACTTGGGCCTAACAAGTAGTCAACTATAATGGTTTTGGGAGAATCTAATTTTATGACTGAGGCCGAGTTTGCTAGTGCATTTACATAACTATAGTCTTCTCGGCAAACTTGCCAAAGTCAACAACTCCTAAACTAGGTTAACAGCTGGGTGACTTCTTTGACATAAGCCATCATTCTTTCATCTCGAGTGACATACCCGCTCGTCACCTGGTTGACGATGAGTTGGAAGTCATAGTAAATGACCACCTCATCGGCTTCAACTACTGTTGCCAGCTTTAGACTGATGATCAACGCCTCGTATTCTGCCACATTATTTGAGGCCTTGAATCCCAATCTGATTGATTATTCCAACATCTGCACTTCTGGCGAAATCAAAACTATTCCTTCCCTCGCTCCTTGTCGATTTGAACTATCATCGACAAGGAGTCAGAAGGACTCGCCGATGTAAATATTACGCGGTTTTGGTTTTTCAAGCTTTTCCTTTTAACCTTCCTTACCTTCTGTCTGCTTGGGGGTTTGGAGCACAATTTGTGTGCCTTCTGGTTTTCTAGTTCCCTTATCCCCCCTAGGCCAAGGTTCATAGGCTTGGGTCTCGGCATCACATTCGGCGTGAACTCAATAACAAAGTCAACTAAGACTTATCTTTGATTGTTGTCCTTGGTTTATATTCTATGTCATACTAACCTAGAATGACAAATCATCATGCTATCCTTCTTGACAAGTTTTCATACTACAATAGAGACTTCAAGGGATGCTTAATTAGCACTATGATCGGGTGAGCCTGGAAATATGATTCAATTTCTTTGTCGCCATCACTAGAGCCAATGCCAACTTTTCCAATGGCAGGCGTCTCGTCTCTGCACTTGCCAGGGTCTTACTCACATAATAAACTGCCTTCTGTTCTCTTACATCCTCTTAGACTGCCACTACACTGACTGCATGGTCTGATACTGCAAGGTACAAAAAAAACTCTTAACTTGAGACTGGAGTTGATGGTAAAGAAGGGAGGTCAAGTACTTCTACAAATCGGCTAAGATTGCCTCGCAAGCTTCTGTCCATCTAAAATCTGTGGCTTTCTTCAGTAGCTGGAAGAACGGTATGTATTTATCATAACTTTGACTTATGAATCAATTCAAAGCCGCTACTTTACTTGTTAGTCTCTATACTTCCTTCACCGTTGTTAGGCTCTTCAGGTCAAGTACAACCTTGATCTTGTCATGGCTTGCCTTAATTCCTCTCCTTGTTACCAAGTATCCCAAGAACTTACCTGATCCTACTCTAAAAGCACACTTTGAGGCATTCAGTTGAATCTAGAATGCCTTCAAGATGTCAAACACCTCTTTGAGGTCGGCTAGATGGTCTAATGACTCTTTATTTTTCACGACCATGTCATCAATGTACACCTCAACTATGCTACCAATGAGATGCTTAAACATCTTGGTCACCAGTCTCTGATACATTGCCCCTGCATTCTTCAATCCAAAGTGCATGACTCTATAACAATAGAGTCCCTTAAGAGTGATGAACACAGTCTTCTCCTCATTTGGGTCATACATCTCAGTCTAATGGTAACCTCGTTATGCATCTAGAAAGCTCATTCTTCCATGCCTCGAGGTGGCATCTACCAACTAGTCTATCTCGAGAAGGGAAAAGTAGTCTTTTGGGAAAGCCTGATTCAGACTTGTGAAATCCACATAGACTCTCCACTTTTCATTTTTCTTTTTGACTGCCACTGTGTTGGACAGCTATGTCGGGTAATGGACCTCTCGGATAGCTTAGGCTTCTAGTAACTTCTGCACCTTTTCTTCCACTGCCTCCACATGAACCGTGGTAGGTCTTTTAGCTCTCTAATTATTGGTTTTGCCAATTTGTCAATGTTTAACTTATGGCAAGTGACCTCAGGGCTGATCCCCGACGTCTCATATTGTGTCCATGTAAACACCTCCACATTCTCCCTAAGACAAGCTTCTAATTTCCTTATAATTTCCTTTCCTCCTCCTCGGCTAACCCAGAGCTGAGAAAGAAAAATCGTTATTTATCCCCTTTGCTTACTAGAATCTTCTTTAAAGGCTCCTAGCTCTTGTCGGCTGGCTCCTTGCCAACATCTTTCAAGACCTCTTGGTTTTCGTCCTCTACCTCCACGATCTTCACATCTCGGACACTACAAGTGTACTTCATTGCTACCATGGGGTAATTTTTCACCTGAACCTGGTCTCCTCTAACTTCCTCTATCCCAAATTCAGCTAGAAATTGCAGCAACTAGTGCAGGGTTGAAGGGATGACGTTCATTGCATGCAACCAAGGTCTTCCGAGGATTACATTGTACAGTGAATGTGACAACCCATTTCTATGTTGTACTGTTAACCTCTAATTATGCTTGTGATTATTTGGTTAATATGATTTTGGGTGCTGCTTATATGATTATATGTGTTTTTTAATTTATATCTGTCCACCGTAGAGAAATGGGTTCTATTCCCTGTATAACTTGAAATTGAGGGTCATAGAGGCGACAAAAACCAAAATTGACTATACCATTTAATTAGGTTAATTAAATCAAAATAAGCCTTAGATTAATTAAACTAAGCTCTAATTAACTAGCTTAATCATGAATTAGTGAATTAAGTTAACCTAGCGTATATACATATGCTAATTAAGGTGCTTAGCTCATTTTTGAGGTCAAAATTCAGCTTGTAGAGAGAGCATTTTAAAGTGAGAGAAGTGTGATTCTAGAGAGAGGGAGGCTCAATCTTCAAAATTTGGCTAGGAACTTGAAAGATTGTGTGTAGGAACTCTAGAACTAGCTTGTGAAGAGTTGATTGATTATAATTCATGAAATTAAGCTATCAAAGATATGAATTTAAGAAGATTATGAGAGTTAATGTAAGAAATGGCTTAAAGATGATGAATATGGAGGTCTAACATACATGCATGCATCAGTTTGTTATGTTTTCTTATTTTTGCACATGAATGTTGTAATTCGTGTAGAATTAAGAGTTGTATCTCACATGCATACATGAGTTGTTATGTTTTGAAGTCCAATTTTAAGCTTCAAAGCTTGTTGATGCAAAGTGTAAAACATTGTCATTTTCAAGTATAGAGTTTAAGGTTTGAATCTTGTTAAATTCATAGAGTTTTGACCTATGGGTTGAAACTAGCTTCAAATATATGTATTTGGGAGTGTTCTTGCATGTTTGAGTAAGTCATGCATGAATTTGGAGCCTTGCAGTTGTGTTTGAATTTGGAGCCTTACAGTTGTGTTTGAGTGAGTAATGCATGAATTTACAGTTTATGTCTCACTTTTCGTTCTTTTGCATTTTTGAGCATACTTAGGCATACATTGAACATTCTGATTGACCTAAAGAAGTAGAAAGAAGCCTAAGAAAGATAAATGGATTAAAGAAAGGATTGAATTGTGTTGTGACTCGATTTTCGTATGTGATATGAATTGTGTAGGGCCAATCACGAGGATGAATCAACCATCTGAATACTGTGAGTAATATCTTAGTAAAGATATTTTTATGATGTTATTTTCTAAATACTATCTATGTGGTAAGTTTTCCGAACTCATGAATTTGTAATCTAAATGAGTATTCTATCTGTCTGATTCGTAAAAGACTTGAAACATGATTGATAAGCACGAAAGTATAAGATTGGATCAAAGGTCATTTTGTATGAATACACAATAGGCCTAAGGCTGTTTTGGTATGATTGATGAGAATGTACAGTGGGCTCGAAGCCGTTTGGTATATATGACAAGGACACAGAATGGGCCCGAGGCTATTTGACAAGGACACGGAATGGGCCTAAGGCCGTTTAGCATATTTGACAAGACAGATCTAAGGTTGTCTTACATATGAATTGGACCAAAGGTTGTTTTGTATGATTGTTAAATGGACCAAAGGTCATTTTGAACAATTAAGTGATTGGACCAAAGGTCTTTTTGAATGTGAATACGAATATGAACATAATCTGATTATAAATGGACACATGAATATGAATTTGGAAACGATGGACCTAAGGTCATTTTGTACATACGATGTGAAGAACCGGATGGTCATTTGTGTATGGATCCATTAAACATGAACATGTTCTTGAACTTGAATACGCGCATAAATAAGAATATGGACATGTTGGACCCAAGGTTGTTTAGCACATATGTTATGATTGGATATGTAAAATGTTTGGACCTAAGGTCGTTTTGTCTCTTCATGGGCTAAGTATAATGGATTGGACCCGAGGTCATTCCGTTATGATTTGCTTAAGTCTGTTATGAATGAGAAGTTTGCTTCACGTGTGTTAAGTACAAGTTGACTTGTTTATATGCGAATCTCATTCATTAACCTCTTTACTCTGGTATTATTCACTAGCTGTTATCTCACTCTTTATCTATATGTATGTAGGTGAGCAGCGAGATGTCTAGCCCGAGCCCTAGTGAACTTGTAAGAGAACTGAGTTTTGTGGAGTCAGCCAGGATGCCTCACTCAAGAGGCTTTGTTTTTAATCCTTTGGTCTTTTAACCCTTTTATTTCTTTTGTTGGTTGCTTGACCATTTATGTAAATATTGTATAAGCTTTGGGCTACATGTGAAAAAATATTTGAATGGTCTTGGGAACAAGAACTCTGTAATCATCAGTTGTGTGAGTTATTATATACATATGTGAAAAGTGTTTTTTTTTTTTTTTTGTCTCTCACGCTTATTGGACAATTTTTACATATTTGCTTCTGCTTTTGGCCCTTATTGTTACAGGTGATTTGATTTCTGTTTGAGGCCATAAGTAATCTCATGACTACTGGTCGGTTATGATCTTAATCCATAGAGATGGGTTCGAGTCATGACAGAGTGGTATCAAAGCACGAGTTAATAACTCATACACTTGTCAAAATGAGCAATACAGTGTCTACAAAAGACTTAAGTTGCATTCATATGATGAATATCTACTTGAATGCATTAAGAATATGCTAAAGTATTCTGGAATGTATGACTACATGATATATGAACTGTTATGTATCTGTATATGTGTGCTCTTCCTGTCTATGGATATTTAGTACATGATTTTTGTATGCAATATAATACAAGTCTCATCAGATCATGGTGAGAACAAGAGCTGAGGAGATAGAGGAATCCTTCACTGCCAGACTGCTAGAATGGAAAGGTTGATCCAGGACATGGCAGAAACATTGATGTAACAACAACAATGGTAACAACGCTACCTCCACTCTTAATACAACTTGTACAAGATTTGCAGAATGATGATCGAACAATAGCTCTTACCAAGGAGTTTAAGAAGATGAAACCGCTGACATTCCACAGGGGAGTGGATCTATTGAAGGCTGAGGCTTGGGTCCTTGGCATAGAAAAGCTATTTGAAGTATTTCTATGCCTCGAAACACAGAAAGTATAGCTGGCAACATTTACACTTCAAGACAAGGCAAGGAGGTGGTGGATGTTAATCTATGAAAATAACAAGGGTATTGATTGGGCGCGATTTTTGGAGATCTTCTTCAACAAGTACTCTCCGCAATGTGGCCGTGATTGAAAAGTGGCTGAATTTGAGAAGCTTAAACAAGGCAACCTAACTGTGGCCAAACACGAAGCAAAGTTTATGAATTGGCCCGATTCGCACCGTATATGGTCGACACCAACTATAAAAAGAAAAGAAAATTTTAGGGTGGTCTCCGTAATGATATTCATGAAAGAGTCAATGTGTTAAAACTGCCTACTTACATTAAAGTATTTGATCAGGCTTTAATGTCAAAAACTAACATGGCCAATCAGAGTAGACCAGCAACTGACTAGGAAAGTAAGAGACAGGGCTTCTTATCAAAGAAGGGATCATCGAAAAAGCGAAATATGGGATCCTCAAGCACTTCGGGCTCCACCAGAGATACAGCACCAACATGTAATCAATGTGGTAAGAAACACCATGGGGTTTGTTACCGTATTTCTGGGGCTTGCTTTAAAAGTGGTAAGGTAGGACATATGGCAAGGAATTGCACCCAAACTAAACAACAAAGAAGTGGAAAACCGGCTGCTAGTTTGACTAGATCCATCCTAAAACCGAGGAATATCACAAGGCCTACTGCTACCAGAGACACAATGAGACAAGGGAGAGTCTTTGCATTCATTCCAAGTGATACACGGAATATTGAAGTTGTTGTCTCAGGTACTATCTCTATATGTAATCAAGATGCTTTTATGTTAATTGATTCTGGATCCATACATTCTTTTGTGTCCACTACATTTACATCTAGATTGAATAGGCCCCTAGAGTCATTGTCATATCTGTTATGTGTATCTGTTCTATCTGGGGAATTTGTGTTATGTACATCTGTGTATCGTATATGTGATATGCGTATTGGTTGTGCTACTTTATATGTGGATTTGTTACCTTTGGACATTTGACATTTTGATATAATTTTGGGAATGGACTGTTTGTCTAGGTACTGTGCCACTATTGACTGTTTAACAAAATAGGTTTTGTTTAGACCGCCAGGACATGATGAGTTTGTGTTTGTTGGTAATGGTGTAGTGCCTCCACCTTATCTAATTTTAGCAATGAAATCATGTAAACTGCTTAAGAAGGAGTGTCAGGGTTACTTGTGTAGCATATTGACTAAGCAATCTATTAATGTTGAAATAAACAACATCCTTGTTGTTGGAGAATTTCCAGATGTATTCCCGAATGAATTGCTAGGAAAATTGGTTGACAGAGAAATAGAGTTTACTATTGATGTTTCATCCGGTACCCAGCCTATCTCAAAAACTCCTTACAGAATGTCTACCATTGAAATAACAGAATTGAAAGAACAATTGCAAGACTTGCTTGAAAAGGGGTTTATCCGACCGAGTACTTTGCCATGAGGCGCACTAGTTTTGCAAACCCTTAAAGAAAAGAAGTTGTATGCTAAATTAAAGAAATGTGAATTTTGGTTGGATGAGGTTGTGTTTTTATGCCATGTTATCAACAGAGATGGGATTTCAGTAGACCCACAGAGGATAGAGGCAATTGTGAACTGGCCTACGCTGACAAATGTAACAAAAGTCCGTAGTTTCATGGGTTTAGCTAGGTACTACAGACGGTTTGTAAAAGATTTTTCAAAAATAGTTGTACGTCTTACCCAACTTATACGTAAAGGACAACCGTTTGAATGGAGTGATGAAAAAGAATCCACCTTCCAAGCACTGAAAATAAGATTGACTATTGCACCAGTGTTGACACTACCTTCAGGTATAGAAAATTTTGTGATTTTTAGTGATGCATTTTACAAGGGTTTGGGTTGTGTGTTAATGTAGAATGGAAGGGTAATTGCTTATGCCTCCCAATAATTGAGACCACATGAAAAGAACTACCTAACACACGACTTAAAATTGGCCGCAGTTGTGTTCACTTTGAAAATCTAGCAGCATTACCTATATGGGGCGAAATGTGAAATTTACACATATCACAAAAGCCTAAAGTACTTCTTTACTCAAAAGGATTTAAGCATGCGGCAGAGTAGATGGCTTGAGCTGATAAAAGACTACGACCTCCAAATTCAGTATCACCTGAGGAAAGCCAATACAGTTATTGATGCCTTGAGCAGAAAATCAACGGGGAACTTGGCTTGCCTGCTTATTGAACAGAAAGAAATCCTATACGACTTTGAGAAGTCCAAGATTGAATTAATGTTACATGAGCAAAGTGGGTTGACAGCCGCCATTGCAGCCTAATCGGCAATTATTGATGAAATCAAGATGAGGCAAAGAGAGGAAGAATTCCTCAATAAGATGATTGATGAAATTGAAGTGAATCCGAAACCTGGACATAATATTGAAAATAAAATGTTGAAATTCCAAAACAGATTGTGTGTTTCGAACATCCCTAAGGTAAATAAGAGAATTCTAGATGAAGCTCACAAATCAATGTTTGCAATGTATCTAGGTAATAACAAGATGTATTCGGACTTGAAACAGAGTTACTGGTGGCCAAATATGAAGTGTGAAATTGTAGAGTATGTGTCTAGATGTCTTCAATGCCAACATGTTAAAATCAAACATCAAAAGCCAGCAGGTCTACTTCAACCTCTCTCTATCCCGGAATGGAAGTGGGAGCGCATAACCATGGATTTTGTTGTTGGCCTACCTTGAACACCTAGAGGTATGGACTCTATTTGGGTTATAGTTGATATACTGACTAAATCTACACATTTTTTGCCCATGAGAACTACTTTTGATGCATATAGATTAGCCACTATATATGTTGATGAAATTGTTCGTTTTCTTGGGGTTCAAGTGTCTATTGTGTCGGATAGAGATCTAAAATTTGTGTCTAAATTTTGGAAGAGCCTACCGCATTCCATCCGCAAACAGATAGACAATCAGAGCAAACCATACAGACTCTTGAAGATATGCTCCGAATGTGTGCTTTGGATTTTTAGGGAAGTTGGGAAGATTACTTGCCATTGGCTAAATTTGTATACAATAATAGCTTCCACTCCAATATTTGTATGGCACCATATGAAGCCTTATATGGTAGAAAGTGTAGATCACCGATCTGTTGGACTAAAGTCGGGGATAGGGTCTTACTTGGACCTGAACTATTGCAAACAACTACTGACAAAATCAAAGTTATCCAACAAAGGCTCAAGACAGCACAGAGTCGACAAAATAGTTATGTGGATGTCAAAAGAAGGCCTCTTGAGTATGAGGTTGGCGATCATGTGTTCATTCGCATAGTTCCGATGAAAGGCCCATCAAGATTCAGTAAGAAGGGTAAGTTACCACCCCGTTACATTGGGCCGTTTCAAATTTTGGAAAGACTTGGGCCGGTTTCTTATAGAGTTGCTTTACCACCGGGAATGGAGCAAATGCACAACGTGTTCCATGTATCATTGTTGAGGGGTTATCTCTGAGACCCGTGCCATGTCATTGATTACCATCGAATAGCCCTTGATGAGAATATGGAATACGAGGAATGGCCAGAACAAATCATCGACCAACAAGTGAAACAACTAAGAAACAAATCCATTCCAATGGTAAAAGTGGAATGGAAAGAGCATTATTGAAGGGACGCTATGTGAGAAAAAAAAAGATTAGATGCGACAATGCTACCCATATCTATTTCCGAACAGAGCAAACATAGGTTTGGAGGACCAAACTCCCTAAAAGGGGAGAGAATGTGACAACCATGTTCTGTGTTATACTGTTAACCTCTAATTATGCTTGTGATTATGTGCTTAATATGATTTTGGGTGCTACTTATATGATTATATGTGTTTTTGAATTTATATATGTCCACCGTAGAGAAATCTATTCTATTTCCTGTTATAATTTGAAATTGAGGGTCGTAGAGGCGACATAAATCAAAATTGACTATACCATTGTGATTAGCATAAATTTAAGAGCCTACGATGAAATTTAATTAAAGTTTGGTTCAGACTAAATCAATTAGATTAATTCAATTAAAATAAGCCTTAGATTAATTAAACTAAGCTCTAATTAACTAGCTTAGTCATGGATTAGTGAATTAAGTTAACCTATCATATACATATGCTAATTAAGGTGCTTAGCTCATTTTTTAGCTCAAAATGCAGCTTATAGAGAGAGCATTTTAGAGAGAGAGAAATGTGATTCTAGAGACAAGGAGGCTCAAATCTTGAAAATTTGGCTAGGAACATGAAGGATTGTTTGTAGGAACTTAAGAACTAGCTTGTGAAATTGAAGACTCTAGGTAAGTCATTACCTTATAATTCATGAAATTAAGCTATCAAAGATATGAATTTAGGAAGATTATGAGAGTTAATGTAAGAAATGGCTTAAAGATGATGAATAGGGAGGTCTAACATACATGCATGCATCAATTTGTTATATTTTCTTATTTTTGCACATGAATCTTGTAATTCATATAGAATTAAGAGTTGTATCTCACATGCATGCATGAGTTGTTATGTTTTGAAGTCCAGTTTTAAGCTTCAAAGCTTGTTGATGCAAAGTATACAAGATTGTCTTTTTCAAGTATAGAGTTTAAGGTTTGAATCTTGTTGAATTCATGGAGTTTTGACCTATGGGTTGAAACTAGCTCAAATATATGTATTTGGGAGTGTTCTTGCATGTTTGAGTGAGTTGTGCATGAATTTGGAGCCTTGGAGTTGTGTTTGAAGCTCAAACAGAATTTTGAAAATTCCAGAATTTGAACAGTTTGCTCGAGTGATGGAAGTGTTGCTCAAGCGTACATTTCGAGCTTCCAATACTTTTGCAGACATTGAGGGTTGGCTCGAGCAACCACCCTTTATTTTCAATCTTGGCTCGAGTAACCAAAAAGTTGTCTTGAGCGTAAAATGAGAGCATCTAGTACTTTTGCAAACCAAGGGGTTCACTCAAGCGACCACTGTTAGGCTCGAGCGAAGTGCCCTGTTTCAGGAAACTTCGAAAAGTTTTTTATGTCTTTTGCATTTTCAAGCATACTTAGGCATACATTGAACATTCTGATTAACCTAAAGAAGTAGAAAGAAGCCTAAGAAAGATAAATGAATAAAGAACGGACTGAATTGTGTTATGACCTTATTTCTGTGTGTGCTATGAATTGTGTAAGGTCAATCGTGAGGATTAATCAGCCATCTGAACACTGTAAGTAATATCTTAGTAAATATATTTTCATGTATGTTATTTTCTAAATACAACATGTGTGGTAAGTTTTCCAAACTCATGAATTTGTAATCTGAATGAGTATTTTACTATCTGATTCATAAAAGACTTAAAACGTAATTGATAAGCACGAAAGTATAAGATTGGACCAAAGGTCATTTTGTATGAATACACAATGGGCCTAAGGCTGTTTGGTATGATTGATGAGAATGTATAGTGGGCCCAAGGACATTTGGTATATATGACAAAGACACAGAATGGGCCTAAGGCCGTTTAGCATATTTGACAAGATAGATCTAAGGTCGTCTTACATATGAATTGCACCGAAGGTCATTTTGTATGATTGTTAAACGGACCAAAGGTCATTTTGAACAATTAAGTGATTGGACCAAAGGTCCTTTTGAATGTGAATATGAATATGAACATAATCATGATTATAAACGCACGCATGAATATGAATTTGGAAATGATGGACCTAAGGTTGTTTTGCACATACGATGTGAAGAACCGAATGGTTATTTGTGTATGGATCCATTAAACGTGAACATGTTCTTGAACTTGAATACGCGCATAAATAAGAATATGGAAATGTTGGACCCGAGGTCGTTTAGCACATATGTTATGATTGGATATGTAAAATGTTTGGACCTGAGGTCGTTTTGTCTCTTCTCGGGCTAAGTATAATGGATTAGACCTGAGGTCATTCCATTATGATGTGCTACATGACCCGAGGTTGTTTTGTCTATTAGCTTACTCTTTATTTATATGTATGTAGGTGGGTAGCGGGATGTCCAGCCCCAGCCCTATTGAACTTGTAACAGAACCAAGTTTTGTGAAGTCAGCCCAAGACCCCTCACGGCTTTGTTTTTAATCCTTTGATCTTTTGACCCTTTTGTTTCTTTTGTTGGTTGCTTGACCATTTATGTAAATATTTTATAAGTTTTGGGCTATATGTGAAGAAATGTTTGAATGGTCCTAGAAACATGAACTCTATAATGATCTGTTGTGTGAGTTATTATATACATATGTGAAAAGTTTTATTTTTTTTTTTTTGTCTCTCACCATATATGCACAAGCTCATTGGAGAATCTTTACATATTTGCTTCCTTTTTTGGCCCCCTATTGTTACAAGTGATTTGATTTCTGTCTGAGGCCATAAGTAATCTCATGATTACTGGCCGGTTATGATCCTAATCCAAGAGGCGGGTTCGGGTCATGATAGTGACGGAGTGTCTATCACAATAAACTTCATCACCAATGTCTTTGTCCTTGCCTACACATTCAAACTTGTGGACCCTAGCAACCACATCGGTGATCCCTTAAATCTAGCTATCAGGCTATCAGATGGCTCCAGATAATGAAGGAACTTGCCAAGTTCCTTGTAACACCTGGCGTTGGGCAAACAATATCCTTCTTACCTGACATCCTCTGATCATGAGGGTAACCACCAAAGCATCATTATGTGGATGCTGAACAATTTTCAAGTCCTCATCTATAAAAGAAATCATTGGTCCCTGACATCCCTCAGTCCGTGGTTTCTTCTTTTGAACCTGATACACGTGCCATAAGTGTTTCACCCTCTGAGTCTCTCCCCTGATCTCGTTTGCACTCACCTTTGAGTGGATTACATTAATAACCAGAGGTTCTTCAACCCGAGGTGTAGTGGTTGGTGGGGGTAATACTTCTGCTAGTGCCCTTATTTTCTCTTCATCGATCAAGTCTCTCAGCTGTCTCTCAGATGCCCTTGTTTGACAAAATCTTCCAAGTGCTGCTTCAAAACCCAACATCCCTAGGTCATACGCCCCGTCTCATCATGATATGCACATGACCTGGTGTGAAACCTTCTCATTGACTCCCTTGGGACCCTTTGTGGTGGTCCGTAATAGGGTTGGTCCCTAATCCTCTCCAAGATCCTATAGATTGGGATCTTGAAAATGGTGCTAACAGCCTACACTCCTTCAATTTTGACTCCCCATTGTCATTGCTAGTTCCATTTCGGTTTCGTTTGGGCCAGTCGTTCCTCTTCTCTTACTTAATTGTACTTCCTCACTTTGATCTATTATCATCCTATGCCCTGGCACACTTCTCAATTCTCGCCATTAGATCCTCCATGGTTTTTAGCAAGATCTTTGCCAAAGATTACTGAAGTGGGCAATCATCTTCCAAGTCGTTCTTAAAATAAACAACGGCTAACTCCTGGTTACATCTTAGAATCCGGTTGTAAACCTTGTAATATCTCTTGGCATAGGCCGTAAGGCTTTCACCATTGTCTATCTTTGAAGCCAGTAGTGAGTCCACCCTCAGTGGCTGTATGTTGTTGGTGACAAATCGAGCCACGAACATCACAGCTAAGCCTTCCTAGTTTTTGACTAACCACTTAGGCAACTTCAGGAACCAATCTGGTGTTATTTCTCCTAACATCAATAGGAACACCTTACACAACAGCGAGTCATTCCCGCTTCACAAAGACATAGCATTTAAATACAAGTTGATATGAAAATTAAGATCGGACTTACCATCATTTACCTAGAACCTCGGCATCGTAAACCTCTTTGGCACTTCTAAGGCATCCAACTCCATCGAAAACGGTGACTTCGACTATGCGATGGATGTCACCTCGGGGGCATTCCTTTTTCTCTGAAGGAAGTTGCACAAGTCTTTCTTTGATCGCCTTATTGCTCTGCTATTAACCGACTTCGGTACACTATTCCCTGTACTTGCATGCATCCTCTTCGACCTGTTAAGATCCAACGTCTTTTCCACATGGTGATCTTGCCCATTCATTTGGCAATCCTCTGATTTAGGACACTCCCACTCATTGAGGCTCTACTCTTCCAATATGTTGAGATCGCCGTGGTGAGTTCCAAGTCTTCCTCCCATTGATATGCGCCATGGTCTATCCTACTGGCTGGGTGCCGACGTCTGCAGCAATCAACAATGTTGCTGACAATGGCAATGCTAGGTACATTACCTTGATTGACATTATAAAGTTTACCATCGTTTGTAAATCCGCCAATTTGGCTGCCAAATCTTTCACCTCTTTATCCCTCCGTATGCACCTATCCTTTCAAATCAGGAAATCACTCTCGTTGTAGTACTCTTTTGGGGCCTGATCCTACCAGTCCTTGTTCCTCCTCCTTGGGCTGTTATGGCCCTTGGCTACATTATTCGCTTTTGGGTTCGCCTCATGTACTTCTTCATAGTCTTTCTCCTTTCCTCTGTTGTTAAGACTAGCGTGCTCCTCTTCCCCGCTACGCACATCGTCTCCGACTTGATCTCCTTGTTCGATATTGGCCATCTATTCCTACTAAGTTCTTACATACAACGCCAAATTGTAGGTTTTAATTTTTGACCTCATAACCAAACTAGATCTCATAGCCGAGATCTAAAGAACTTATCCATAGAGCACACGGACAAATAAAAGAGCCCAACACATGCACAAAAGAAGACAATAAACCCCACATTAATGTATAATTATGTTCTATTATTATTTGTAAAGAAATACTATTATTTAAATTATCTAATTATACTTCTTTAGTATATGCAATACTCATATAATTTTATTGTTAAAACTGAGAAATCGGATTTTGATATCAATTTAAACACACAATGAAACAAAATATTTTTTAAATATAAAATAGAAATTTAAATATGATCTTTTGTTAATTTATATTACTTATAGGTATATTTTATTTTTATAGTGACTAATATATTTTAATAACTTAATAGATTAATTGATAGTTCAAAATATGACTAAGTTTATTATTTTGCATTGTGTGCATTGCAACATTCTTTTAAATAATTTTATTATGGATGTAAACATAAACTTACACATAAATAATTTAACTTAAATTTTTGAAAAATATTTTAATTTTTTTTTTTTTTAATATATTCTGTCCCGTGCATGGTCATGGTCAACGGCTAGTTAAAGAATAAACTTACGTCACATAATTAAACCACCAAAATAAATAAATAAATAAATAAACATATCAACACACCGGAGCCAACCTCTAGTCAGAATAATGAGAAATCAGGAAACCTCAACGAAATGAGGATTGGGGAAATAAGAGCATTTCCAATGATCTGTTAAATGGATTGTTAAAGGCAAAACATAATTGGTGTGGAAAAATTGTATGTTTGATTTGATTTTGAGAGAGTAGTTTTTAAAAATTATTTTGGGGAGAGAGTTTAGAAATTTTTTTGGTTTGTTTGGTTGTATATTTTGAAAGTAGTTTTAGAGTTTGAAAGTTTGGAATGATTTGATATTTTATTATAATTGAGTAGATGTGTGTGAGAGAAAACGTGATTGAAAAGGAGAGAAGAGAGAAAAAAAAAGTGATTGATTAAAGTGCAACAGAGAGAAAGTGATTGTGGAAATTGTTTTGTAAAAATTACAAACCAAACAAGTTTTTTAGAAAAAATTTTCCAAAGTCACTCTACAAAGCCAAACCAAACATACTAGTACTTAAACAATTTGTTATTGGAATTATTAAAAATAGTAATTACTTTATTTTGTGTCAAATTTGGCACATGTTTTATCTGAAGTTGTCAAACACAACAAATTTTGGACAACCGTCGGGACAACCACCCGAATGACCCACCTAATGTTTGTAAAAGTTGCCAATTCAGATGACCACTTCAAAGTTGGTTAAGTTAAACAATAACAATTTGACCATTGGAGCAACATTGCTATCCTCTTGTTATTTTACATCGTTCATTGTTAAATTATAACTTTAGCTTTTATTTTACCTATTCACCATTAGAGAAGCTCTAACAATTTGGTAAGTTTTCAAAAAAAGGGTTATTTACATGGACTCTCTTTGAACTATTGAAAAATATCAACTTGGCCCTCAAATTATAAAAGAGTACAAATAGGCCCTCTAAACTATGAAAATATAAAAATAGACCCCCAAAACTATAAAAACGTATCAATTGGACCCCCTAATGGAAGGGGTCAAAGTGAAACACGTCAATAGTTTAGGAGATCCATTTGTATACTTTTATAGCTTATGAGGTAAAGTAATACTTCTCAATAGTTTAGATGGTTCATTTGTACACTTTTACAATTTAAAGAGTGCGAGTGTATTTTTCAATAGATTAGGTGCTCTCCATGTAAAAATAAATAAATAAATACAAATCAATGATAAACTTTATCAATATTAATAATCCAAATTTTAAACTTTTTCATGATTCTATAATATTTTTTTTGAAAATACCACTAAATGATAATTTTTCCATGAAGATATCCCTAATGGATTCTAGGAAAATACTATGGTGTGCACCCTTTTAGGAGGGCACACTATATGCACCCCACTACAAAATATGTAACTTTACTACAAAATTTCATAATATCAACCACAACATGTGTAATATCGCTACAAATTGGCGTAACAAAATGTCCACAATTTTGTGATTGATTGTTACAAAAGTTTGTAACTTGGTTACGACATTTTTTGTTACGCCAATTTATGGCAAGGGTACGCATTTTGTGATTAATGTTACAAAATTTTGTAATCAAGTTACTCATTTTATGGTTGGGGTGCATATGGTATGAACCCAAAAAAAGGTGCACACCATAGCCATTCCCTACTAAAGGATTTTTGTAATCACATCGCTAGTTTGGACAAATCACATTCTACATTCAATCCATCCGAAATGTAGCATGCCATATTATGGAAATCAAATCACATTTCACATTTCACATTCAATCCACCCAAAATATAGAATGCCACATTGCACATTCAATCAACCCTTATACCACATTTCAAAATTCACATTAAAAAGAATGAGAAAATTCCCTCATTTTTAATTGCTTATGTCACATTTCAAAAAAGTATACTAAAGGATTTGTGTAGTAATATTGCTGGTTTTGACAAATCAAATTCTACATTCAATCCATTCAAAATGTAGCATGCCCTTTATGGAAATCAAATCAAATTTCACATTTCAGATTCAATCAATCCTTATGCCACATTTCAAAAATCGCATTCCAAGGGAAAAAAAATGAACCCAACACTCAATAAGGGCAAAAACGTCTTAACGTGACACAATAATATATTAAAAATGATTTCATAAAAATATTTCCAAATGAACCTGACCTACCAATCTAAAAAAAATTTTGAAAAAAAAAAGAAGACGTATATAGATTTCTGAAGTGAGATCCTCAAGTAAATTTTTTTTTTTCAATTATTTTTTGTACCATAAAACTAAATATTAAATTTTTAAAATAAAAAAATTATAAATAGCTCAGTAAATTGTAACAAAGCAGAACCTTTAAGCCAAATGTGACGCCCCTATTTCCTCATTTTAACTGACAGGTTCTTATAAATCCGCATAATTAAACTATAAAATAATATATATATATATACACATCTTAGCATGTTTTTTAAAATGTGACATAAACAACTAAAAATAAGAGGGAATCTTCTATTCCTTTTTTTATTTTTTAATGTGGTTTTTGAAATGTTACCTAAGGGTTAATTGAATGTGGAATGTAGAATGTGATTTGTCCAGACTAACAGTGTGACTACAAAAATCCTTTAGTGTTCTTTTTTGAAATGTTACATAAATAACTAAAAATAAGGAAAAAAATCTTCAAATTGATCCTATCATAAAAACATTAATAAATGTGTCAATTTACATAAATAAGAAATTGTGTATTCATTAAAATAATTGTGAGACTAGTTGTTACACAAGTTTTAATTTTAAGATTTACTAGTCATGTCATAAAAATAAAAAATAAAAAAACTAATTATTGAGTGGGTGTTTAAAGTTAACTTCTATAGTACCTTTCTATTGATTTTTTTTTTTTTTTTTTGGAGGGGTGGTCCATAAAATGATTTTTTTTTAAAAAATTTAAAAAACTACACTTGAATTTTACACCACTAGATCAATTAGAAACATAAAAAATAAAAAAACGATTTTTTTTAGGACCCCCCAAAAATAGGCAAAAATAATTAGTATTTTTTTGGTTAATTTTTTTTTTTTTTACTTGAATTTATTTACGCAAGGCAAGCCTAAAAAGTAAAATCTTTTGATATAATTTTGGGGAAAAAAATCACTAGAGGCAAAAGAATTGAAAAAAAAAAATGCAACTTTTGTACAAAATACTGTCTTATCTGCTAAAACCGCACCGATCCTCATCAATCCACACCGCGGTTTAAATTTTAAAATTTATAATTCATCTTCGAAACCGTTCCACTACGCTCTAATTAATACATATATATTTTTTAACTTATAATGAAATATCAAAATAAAAATGAATGTAATAAAAATTTAAGATGTGAAATTGATTACAAATTAATAGTTATATATATGAAAAATATTATGTAAAATTTATTTATATTGTATATATAAAAAATATTGTGCAAATTAATATCATATATTATACAGAGATTTTATAATTGGTTAGAATATTCTTCAATCCGCCCAAATCATAATTTACCAATCCATCAATCCGCTATTCGGCTCGAACCGCTCACACCCCTAAAAACTCCCCTGAGAAGCAAGGGAACAGATGTTTTCTATCTTTTAGCTTCATATTGTCAACTTTTAACTCGCGAAATGCTGCACAACACAGAACAGGCCCAAAATCTGTGATTCATTGCTAATGTGCTTTGGGGTTGGCACGTCTGCAGCTTGCCCAAGTTCGCATTTTCTAAAGCATGTTTTCTGTTCCTTAAGGATTTATATAACACACACAAAACAAACAAACAAACAAACAAACAAAAATTGCCAAAGGCAACAAATTTGAATCACATTCCTGCAAGTGAAAAACACTATGGCCACTGTAAAATTCAAGCAATTCATGTATTTCTGTAGTCTATTGCATGGAAAAACAAAAAAGACAACCTTTATCTATATAGACTATATTACAAAAATCACAGACCAACTGTCTACCCCACATTTGTCGCAGGAAAAACAACGAAAATGAAAACAAAACAAAGAAAGTGGTAA
Source organism: Camellia lanceoleosa (assembly GCA_025200525.1). NCBI lineage: Eukaryota > Viridiplantae > Streptophyta > Magnoliopsida > Ericales > Theaceae > Camellia > Camellia lanceoleosa. The sequence goes on from CM045759.1 coordinate 156,617,211, forward strand.
ATATTGTCTGTCCACACTGACAAATAAGCACGTGACAAAGAATCAAAATACACATACTATTGGCGTGTGCTTGACAAAAAGTGCAACTCGGACGAGATCGGGTTCAAACAACTTTGCTGACAGGAACACCAATTTTGCAGCTTACACGTAGAGTTTCTCATTGTCAAAGCTATAAACATATAACCTGCTCACCACAAGGAAAGGCAGACCCTGCAAAATTATATTAGTTTTAGAGCCAGCTCTGGCGGTGACAAAGATTCATGAAGCATTTATACCCAAAAGCATCCAAGAGACCTCCTTAAATGTTCCAAACTACCACAAAATGGTCTACTGTAAAGTGTATAAGGTAAGCGAGAGTAGAAATTAAGGGCCAATAACTACAATATGGTGGAACTAGAATTTTACTTTCTGAGCCACATTTTTTTTTTTTTTTTCCTTAGAAAAAGAAAGCAAAAGAAAGATAAATGGAAGAGGAAGAAAAAAAAAGATGGCACTTAACCAACATCAGGGAAGACACCAAATTTCAGCTTAATAGAGGCCCAACATTCTTAGCTCCGTGACGTGGCTGGGATCAAGTTCTTGGAAATCCTTATTAGCTTCTCTGTCTTCTACCACATACTCCTGAACATAAAAAATTAGAAATCAATCAATTGAGAACTCAAAGAATCAATAAGGGGATTAATGCTTGATGATTTAACTGGGACATTAATTGTACCAATATCTCAGTAACTGAAAGAACAAAGTTGGATAAAAACTGAAACAATGTCTCTCTATCCAAACTACCAAAGTATGAAACTGTCAGGGTTAAAGTATGAAATTGTATCACCAAAATAGTTAAGTTTAAAATCAAACAATTCACGCACGAAACACACAAACAACCCGAACCGATGAATTCCCAACTGCACCAATCTTGATTATTCCAGAGCAAGGATTGGGTTACACAATTTATTGTGATATGTCACGGGATGAGTTGGGTTGTGTGTTGACATCAATTGAAGACACACAAGAGGAATTACCTGACTTACGACTTGGAGCTTGTGGCTTTGCTTGAAGATTTTGAGAGACACTACCTTTACGGCTAGAAATTTGAAGTGTTTTTCAACCACAAGAGCTTGAAATACATGTTTTCACAAAAGAACCTTAATCTATGTCAAAGATGGATAGAATTCATGGCTGATTACAATTTTCACTTGCATTATCACCGGGGAAAGGCGAATGCAGTTGATGCTTTGAGTAGGAAATCTGTTAGTCATCTAGGTGGCGTAGCCATTCGAGAACAGGAGATGTTTGGAAATCTCAGTGAGTTTGATTTACACTTGGCAAATTCTAAGAGATTGCAATGTTATTTACCATTACTCTGCCAACTCTTGTTAGTAAAGTTTTAGAGGCCCAACAACACGATGTAGAGACTAAGGCCATTCGAGACCGCATTTCCAAGGGCGAGGAGGAATGGGGATTGACCATCAATTCAGACTTTGACTTTGATAGTGAGGTACATGGATCGGATGCTTGTATTAGAGTCTTGTCATGATGACACTTTTAGAGTGTTTCAGCATTCACATCTAATAGTGCATCCTTCTTGTCATTTCGAGATGTTTGACTTGTCAACAAGTAAAGGTCTAACATCAAAAACTCGCTAGATTATTACAATTATTAATAGTAGCTGAATGGAAATGGGAGCATCTCACGACAAAGTTCGGACTTCTGAGGACCATACAAGGGAATGATGTTATTTGGATAGTGGTGTACCGTTTGACAAAGACTGCACACTTTATTTCAATGCAACCCAACGATACTGTAGAAGATGTTAGAATATGTGTTAGAATCTTCCTATTATTTGTTTCCTTAGATTATTCTGTAATTCCTCAATCAATGTAATTCCTTCATCAGGGCCTTTGGGCTTTCTTTGTAACGATTGGTTGATTAATATAAAGGGAGTTATATCATTATCACTCTCTGTGTCGATTTACCCTCAAAGCAAACATGGTATCAAAGCTTTAGGGTTCTAAACCTAGCACCCATCATTGTCTTCTCATCACCCAACACCAATCAAAGAGCACCAACTACAACCTAATCAATTTTTTTTTTTTTGATAAATTACAACCTAATCAATTTCGACACCTAACTATCTCCTACGACTAATTGTACCTGGTTTTCGAATGCTCCTCATGCCCTAGGAGGGATCGTGACACTTGTCAGAGCCCTTCTGATCTTCGTCGCTTGTCTCCCAGGCCTCTGTCTAGTTCATGATTCACCCTAGGTCGTCTGACTCTGCTTCGTGCTTCAACCCAGATCAGGCTATTCCTTATGCGACATCGACTAGCTTGTCTGGTCACTCTCTCATCTTCATACAACTTCGATAGGCTAATATAGACAACCTATGGTCTGATTGGAATTTGTTTTTATTCTCGTTCTCTTCACTACAACATTTTAAACTTATAATTGGGTCACTAGGACTGCTATTTTTATTAAAGCTTTACCTTTTATTATTTTATTTAATTTTTGAGCTTATAAATGGCCCCATTAATCTGAATGTTATGCTCCCATTGTGATCTGTGTTGAGATTGCTTGCTTATTCCATTCCCTCTTTCCATTATTGTGATTAGTGCTGTGATTTTTTGGTTATGTTAGTGGCATAGACATTGCTGACCCATCTAGTGAATCCACTACTTCTCACCCAGCTACAGCGGAGAATCCTAGTCCAGTTATGACTACTACTTCTGAGAACCTCAACCCTAGCCTAAAAATCACCTCCTCTCTGTTTAATGGTCAGAATTATCTTGCATGGTCTCAATGTCTGCCATTTTTCCTAAAGAGTAAAAGGAAGATGGGATATGTAGATGGAAGAGTTCAAGCACCAGGTATTACTGATCCTGGCTATGATCAATGGGAGATTACCAACTCTTTGATCATGAGGTGGCTCATTCATTCCATAGTACCAAAGACTGCCTAGGATGTTTGGGATGCAGTAGCTGCTACATATTCTCAAACGGGAAATTTTTGTCAATCATTTGAGTTGCACCTATCTATTGAGCGCTCAGTTCAGGGGGCGCAGACAGTTCTTCAGTATTACACCTTTATGACTAATAGTTGGAAACGCCTAGATCATCTCCTAGATTACAAGCATGTTTGCACCATTGATTCAGTTGGTTACCGAAAGTTTCTTACACAGGAGAGGATCTTCAAGTTCTTAGAAGGCCTTAATATGGAGTTTGATCCGGTCCAAAATTGTATCCTTGTTATGAATATTCTTCCATCTCTTCAGGAGGCCTTTGCTTATGTCCAGAATGAAGATCATCGTCGTTCTGCTATGTTACCTCCGACTTCTACAGACCGTTCAGCATTACTTTCTACACCTTCTCGAGATACGGCTGGTTTGCCACTTTCTTCTTCTCATCCTTCCGGGAAGGATAGTTTGTTCTGTGATTACTGTCACTGGCCAAGGCATACCCGTGAGATTGTTGGAAGCTTCATGGGACTCCATCAAGGCGCCGAGGAGACTGCTCTAGTCATAGAGGCGGTCGTGCTAGTCAGTCAAGAGGACGTGGGTCCCACTCTCGTGTTCATCAATCCAGTACTATAGAGATACATGATTCAGTTCTGGTTATGCAGACATCTGAGGGACTCTCTGGTATGTCATCCTCTGAGTTTGAGGATACTCTACGCACTCTACTTGATCGTTGGTCTCCTATTTTTCCAGGTGCATCTTCTGCTTTTTCTTTTGCTCATTCAGGTAACTTAGCCTTCATCTTCTAGTGTTTTCTTATCCCATAAGGCCTTGCCTTGGGGATTATTGATTCTAGTGCCTTAGATCATTTGTCTAGGTCTTCTGATCTCTTCTCAAACTATACCCCAGCCTCCGGTCAGGATAAAGTTAGGATTGCAGATGGTACTATTTCCTCTCTCTGGGAAAGGTTTAATCCATGCCATCGCTTCCCTACCTTTGTCTTCTGTTTTACATGTTCCTAATTTTTCTGTTAACCTATTATTGTCTTTGAGTTGTCTTACTCGATATTTGAATTATAGTGTAACCTTTTTTCCTGATTCTTGTCTTGTTTAGGACCTTATCACGAAGAAGACAATTGGCAATGGTAGAACAGAAAATGGCCTCTATATCTTAGATCAAATTGACCAGCAGACTCATCATTCCATCCAATATCCACCACAGAAGATCGGCGTCCAGGGCATCCGTTTTTTTTGTTACTTAGACATTTATTTCCTTATGTTTTTATTAAAAATAAAGTCTCTGAATTTCTTTGAGTCATGCCAACTTGGCAAACAATACCGAGCTTCTTTTGCTTCTAATAATAATAACTTGGGTGTATCTCATGAAAGAAAAAAGTGAGATTTTTTCTATGTTTCAGAACTTCCACAAGATGGTTAGTACTTAGTTTGGGGCGATTGTCAAAGTCCTACATTCTGAAAATAGGGGTGAGTATCTTGATTTGGGGTTGGCTCAATATTTTTGGGGTACTTACCAATTAGTCCATCAAACATCTTGCATTGACACCCCTAACTAATAAATTTAACACTATAAAATAAGAGAATGATAAATTTATCACTAAAAATTTATTCATAAAACAAAGAGTTTTTCTATTTATCACTATAAAATTAATAATAAAAAAAATTCTCATAAATTTATCTTTAACCATCTTAATAAATTATATCAAATAGGACTTAATGGGTAATAAGTCTCCAAAGTAGGACCTATTGGGTAATAAGTCTCCAAAATAGGACCTATTGGTAATTTACCCAATATTTTTTCACTCATGGCATTATCCATCAAACATCTTGCATTGACACCCCTCAACAGAAGGGGGTTGTCGAGTACAAGAATCGACATTGTTTGGGTTACTCCCCCACTCTTCGTAAATTGTTTGTAAATGATTTGTGTCCATGGATGTCTTTTTGAGTCTCACTCCTACTTCTCCTCCAATCTCGCATCCCAGTCCTCTCTTTAGGGGTAGTCTTGGAGTGAAGCGAGCCCTGTTACTTCTATTATTCCTAGCTCAGTATTGCCATCAGATGTACCTGTTATTCTTGGTCCAATACCACCTCCAGTGGTACCTATTACTAGCAATACAGAATCCGATGTTGCCAAGAACAAAGAAGGGCAAGTCTATGTCAGGGATAAGGAAATGCAGCAAGTTACTTGGATACAAGAGACCATTTCTGATCAATCACTGCCATCTCCTTCTCTTGATGGAGGTCCAACTAATCTTGAAACTCCTGATATTGCCTACCTCTGAGCCTGAGCCTATTGATCTTGATACACCCATTGCCAAGAGAAAGGGTGTGAGATCTTGCACTCATCATCCTATTTCTATCTTTGTGTCTTATTCTTGTTTGTCCTCTTCATATAAAGCCTTTGTCAAAAATTTCAATGTTAGAATACCTAATCATTTTCAGAATGCTCTTACTACTCCTAAGTGGAAACTAGCCATGGTGGAGGAAATAAAAGCACTTCGTAAGAATGATACTTGGGATTTGACTGAGTTACCTAGGGAAAAACGAACTGTTGGATGCAAATGGATGTATACTGTAAAGCATTAAGGCAAATGGTTCAATTGAGCAGTATAAAGCTCGGCTTATGACAAAGGGTTTTACTCGGACCTATGGGGGTGGACTACCAAGAGACATTTGTTCCATTCGTGAAAATGAATTCAATCAGAGCACTTCTCTCTCTAGTAACTAATCTGGATTGGCCACTTCATCAGTTTGATGTAAAGAATGCTTTCCTAGATGGGGACCTAGAAGAGGAGGTGCATATGGATATTCCTCCTAGCTTTGAAACTCTTCAAACTAGGGGTAAGGTGTGTCAACTTCAAAAGTCTTTACATGGCCTCAAACAGTCCCTAAGGTTTGGTTTGAGAGGTTTACTTAGGCGATGCTGAAATACGGTTTCAAACAGAGTCAAGCTGATCATACTCTGTTTGTTAAACATTCCTCTCATGGTAAGACTATAGCTCTCATTGTGTATGTAGATGATATAGTTTTTACAGGAGATGATGTTGAGGAAATCCCTTTGTTGAAAAAGTATTTGGCAAGTGAGTTTGAAATCAAAGACTTGAGGAACCTGAAATACTTTGTGGGGATTGAAGTGGCGAGGTCCAAAGATGGAATTTTCATCTGTCAGAGAAAATATATCCTTGACCTATTAAAGGAAACCGGGATGCTTGGAAGTAAAGCCTGTGACACACCACTAGAGCCTATCAGAAACTTTGTGATAATAAGGGGGAAGCAATCGTTGACAGGGGGAGTTATCAGAGATTAGTGGCTAAACTCATTTACTTATCCCATTCTCGTCCTAATATTACCATTGCCGTGAGTGTGGTTAACCAATTTATGTACACTCCTCATGAAGCACACTTGGCGGGAGTTACGAGAATTTTAAGATACTTGAAATCTTCTCCTGGAAAGGGCCTTTATTTTTCTAAACATGATCATCTTAGTATGGAAGCTTATACGGATGTTGATTGGGCAGGATCAGTCATTGATAGGAGGTCCACTTCAAGGTATTATATCTTTGTTGGAGGAAATTTGGTTACTTGGAGAAGTAAGAAACAAAATGTGGTTGCCTGGTCTAGTGCAGAAGCCGAGTTTAAAGCTATGGCACAAGGTTTGTGTGAGCACTTGTGGATCAAGTAGTTGTTGCATGATCTAGGAATTGAATAGAAAGACTCCATACGACTATATTGTGATAATAAAGCTGCTATCAACATGGCTCACAATTCGGTTCAACTTAACAAAAAGCATTTTGAGATTGATCGTCACTTCATCAAAGAGAAACTCACTAGTGGCACAATATGTACTCCATTTGTGCAGTCTGGTGAGCAATTTGCAAATATCCTCACTAAGGGAGTTGGGAGTAAACCATTTCATGATATTCTTAGCAAGCTAGGCATGAAAGATATCTTCACATTAGCTTGAGGGAGAGATATCTTCCTATTATTTGTTTCCTTAGGTCATTCTTTAATTCCTTAATCAGTGTAATTCCTTGATCACAGCCTTTGGGCTTTCTTTGTAATGATTGGTTGATTAATATAAAGGGAGTGATATCATTATCACTCTCTATGTCGATTTACCCTCAAAGCAAACAGAAGATTGGTGTTCTTTATGTTCAATATTTTGTTAAATCACATAGTTAAGTAACGATCGTTTCGGATAAAAATCCTTGTACACCACATGACTTTGTCAAAGTCTTTACTCAACACTCCGGACTCAGTTGACATTAAGGACTTGGAAGGCGTTCCTAGGGCACACTTCAAGGCGCGCATCAATGCAATGCGTTCCAAAACGTATCAAGGCGTGTTTTTTTTTAGTGCAACACCAACAAGTCGCATCTCTCGATGAGGTGTTAGCCTCACATGCGCATATTGTGCTTCTCAGCATAATCATCAAAAGCTCACACTTTTTGTGATGAGACTAATATATATATATATATTGAATCTTACCTCTCTTGTACGCAACTCAATGTAAGGAAGAGACAATTGAGCTTCTCTCTCCAAACGACTTCAAAAGAGATGACCAATCTTCTTTGTTTTGCCTTTGACTGCAACTGAGGTTCTCCGATGTCGACTTCGACTGAGAAACAATCGACTAGTTCTCTATTTCTAGTTTTTGCTCTGATTCTGTATTTCTATCGATTTTCTCTCTCTATTGATGGATCTCTCTACGAGTCTCTTTGATTGCCTCTTCGTTTTTGTTGGTGTCTCAAAAAGAATTTATTAAATGGCTGTTATTACTTTTTTTACTTGAACTTCTCTCTTCGTTTTGATGAGTCAATCTAGAAGCATTAATTAAATGGCTTTTTACTTGAACATTTCTATCTGTTTTGGTGGATCTATCCAAAAGTATTTATTAATAGGTTTTTATTTATTTTTTATTTGAAGTTGTCTCTATTTTGTTGGGTCTTTCTAACTCCCTCTTTGTTGACCATGGAACCTTCAATCATTTATTACAAGAGAATGGCCTTTATTATTTACTTTAATATTATTTTATTAAAGTTAATGGTCTTTCTCTTCATTAATATGTATGCATGCTCTTACAATGCTTGAAAATATTAATTTATTTTGTTTTTATGTCTAAAATAATTTTTATGAGTTTCACATGTTATTCTATTCTTTTTAAATATTTGTTTATGATTTATATTTAATTTTATATTTTATAAAAATAAAAAGTTCAATACTCGAAAGGCTTACACCTCAACGCCTCGCCTTATCAGGGTAAAAACACCTTCCCTTCCACTTTCGTCTTTGAAAACATTGGTTGACATTTTGTATAGTTATTCACCTAAAAAGGACAATTTAGTACGGCATTTGATCCTCGTATAGACGGACAATTCGAGCATGCCATTCAAGCCTTAGATATGGTTCAAACATGTGTACTTGATTTCCAGGATTCCTGGGAAAGACACTTACCATTAGTAGAATTTGCCTACAATAGCAGTTATTAAACCTACATTGGCATGGCACCGTTCAAGGCATTATATGGTATACCGTGTTGATTGCCACTTTGTTGGACCTACGTTGGAGACACCAATGTCAACCAGACTTGGTGCAGGAAACAATGGAGAAGATTGCTTTCATCCGACAACGATTGATTACCACCCAAAGTCATTAGAAGAGTTATGCGGATCAAAAGAGATGACCATTGGCATTCGAGGTTGGGGATCATGTCTTCATACGGAAGGTTTCTAATATGATTTGGGCATAGTGAAAAAAATTCTCCTCGATTCATTGGGCATTTTGACATCATTGAGAAGGTTGGCGTGGTGGCATATTGTCTTGCTTTGCAACCAAAGCTAATTGGAGTTCACGACATGTTTCACATTTCGATGCTATGGAAGTACAAGTCAAATCCTTCACACGTGCTAGATTAAATCAATTTAAGAAGTTGACAAGGATGCATCACATGAGGAATGACTAGTACAAATTATGGAATTGCGAGAACAAGTCATGCGTGGAAAGACTATTCCTTTTGTTTAAGTGTTGTTGAGACGTCACGGGGTCGAAGAAACAACTTGGGAGCATCAAGTAGAAGCTTGTTATTAAGTACCCGGACCTTTTTGAAGGTTAGTTGCCCTTAATTTCCCTTTGTTCTTGTGTACTCGTGATTCATAGGCAAAATTTCCTAAGGTGAAGAGATTGTAGCGACTCAGGTCTTAAAATTGACTTGATTATCTTATTTTTTAGGAAAACTTACGTGTAGGCATTAATAAGTGAACTTATTTTCCAATAAGTCCTGTGAGAATTAATGACATTTTTCATCAAACATTATTAATAAACGTCATTAATTGTTAATTTTCAGCAACAGTTTAAAAATTGTCACAAAAAATAGAATAATGTTATATACACCAATTAGTGTACTAACTAGTGTAGTAATTAATGATGTGGCATAATTTAAGAAGTTTTTGGTATTTGTGATGTGATTAATAAGTAGGGTCAATAATAATATCATAACTAGTGTTGGTACACTAATTAGTGTATGTAGCACCACCGCAAAAAATATCACTTATTATAAATTTTAGCGACAATTTAAAAAAATCGTCACAAAAAAAACTAATTTTTTAACTTTCAGCGACAGTTTGAAAAATTCATCACAAAAAAATGTCACTAATTGTAAATTTTGGCGACAATTTATAAAAACCATGACAAAAAAGAGTCGCTAATTGTCAATTTTTAGCAACATGCAAAAAATCGTCACATAAAATTATTTTTAGTGACGATTTTACTAAGACTTATTTTCTATAGAACTTGATGAAAATCAAGTCCAACTATTAGCACCTATTGGTAGTTTATCGTATTTTTTATCCATTGTGTTGTATTCGGGTTGTTTGGATCCTCGTTTAGTGTTGGTTTTACACTTCAAACTGTTAGATTAAGTCGAGTTTGGATTTTTGGATTGGAGGAGCAACAAACAAAGTTGTCCTGGGCAGGTTGATCAATTGGTTGGTGTCAGATTAACAGCATATGCAACCTACTCTAATCTCTGGTTTTTGGGAATTTTTGACTTGGAGCCGGTCGACTGAGCGAATGTTCGGCCTAATATAAGTCACAATATCTTTAGTGAAACTAATGCCTTCAAACCTGGTGCTTACATCACTCAGATAGATATCTTGTTCATTCATTTAAACCACCCCCCCCCCCTCTCTCTCTCTCTCTCTCTCTCCCCATTTACTCTCTTCACTCTCACTTGATTTGGTAAGGCCTAAAGTTGCTTTACTTCTCAAGCTCTCTCTACTAACCCGATTGGAGTTGGTTTTCAATCACTTCTCAAGCTAGAGTTTGTGAGTTCTTCATTTGAGGTAGGGTTTACTTCTCTCTTTGTCAATGTGGGTTTTATGGTATATGCATGGTAGCTTATTTATACAAGACGATACTCATTTTCTCATGCATTCATTGTAACAAGTAGTTTCTAAATGATAATTATAAATAGATGAAATTCCCTCTCCCATTGCATTATCTTGAGAAATATATCATTGAGCATTGTGTTAAATAGAAAAGCCCAAATGTTTCAAAACCCCAGTACATGATTTGAAATAAAAATGTGGATATTGTTTTGGAAATGTTCATAATCATGAAAGTAGGTTGGTTTGAAATGAGAATCGGAATTACGATTGTATTCATGGAAATGATCAAAACTGGGAATTCACCTTAACTAATTGGATATATATTATGTAATGGAATAAAACTTGTATTTCGGATGAACCCTGCAAAACAGAAACAGTTGTTTTGAAATGAAATCTGGTTTTAAATCTTGTTACGTATTATGTATCGCCTTATGATCACATACATTGTTGATTCATATTGTTAGAGTAGAAGCATTCTCTACTGGATTATATGTTCAACCCTGGTTTAATTTTTTTGAGGTGTTGATCATGGACCATAGCCATGAGTTGGCAAGGAATGTGGATGTGAGCCCTCAAGTTCCTTCGTTGTGGCCTAGGGCCTTGATTTTGTAAGGCCGTGAGCCTTGTTTTGTAAGGGTATATCCCTATTTGGTTGATGTAAGCCCTTGGGGCATTTAAATACAGTGAATGATTATTTTGTGACATGTATATTTTGAAAACTCATATAACTTTGAATGTAGAATGCACGTTAGTTATCGGGATCCTGGAATATATATGTATTAGAACTAGGGGTGGGCAACATCCATCCGATTTGCCAAAATCAAATGACCCAAACCTATGTGTCACAAAATGGACAGTTTCAATGGCGCAAGTGGACAGATGCAGATGCGTTTTTCTCAATCCACCTAAATTCAGACGGATAGCAGATGGAAAGCCACCCCACCCAACCCAACCCGATCCGCCAACACCACTACAAAAATGAAGTTATACTTTTATGCTTTGTATGTTAAAAAAATGATCTTTTGTAACAATTATATTTGCTATATATGAAATATGAAAATTGAGTCTTTATTTTTATTATAAAAAATAAACAATAAAAAATTTTGGGCGCAAAATAGTAAAGAATCGCTTGAAAATAGTTCAAAAAAAGGCTTTAAAAAGTAAAGCCCAGACCGCCAAATCAATTTGCATCCACCCCGTCAACCTACACAGCCCGCTCAAACCGTATCCACTAATAAAACTAACGAATGCAAATTATTTTTTCCAATCCACCTAAGTTCGGATGAATGGCGGATGAGAGGCCAGATAACCTAACCCAGTCCGCGAACACCCCTAATTAGAACAAGTGAGGTTACGGGATTCCATTTCAATCTAATGAACCTTTTCTTCCTTCTATTTTCCTTTGTTCCATTTATTTCCCTAGACTTTCCGATTTATTCTATTTCTCTATCACGGCTTCAGATCTTGTGAATCCAATGCGTGACACGAGCGCCTTGCTCTCATGGGCAAGCAATGAAGTAATTGGTTGGTTGTATGAATGTTCACTTGGAGATAAGCATGTCTTCAGGCTGCATTTGAAGTGCGAGTCTTCTTTCATGGAGCTGTTATTGCTTGACAAAGCATTGGCCCTACATATTCGAGACGGATGAAGATTCAACACTTGGATAGTCAGAAGAGTTAGGTAGGCTTGGCTAAGGTGGAGTTCAAGAGCCTCACTCAAAAAAATTATAAATAAATAAATAAATAAATAAACTTATTCTGCTGTGCACTAAAAAGAGTCAGCCTGTGACCCTATGTCCATAACCCAGCCATCCAAAAATATGCACGACATCCTCCCCCACTTATTCGATACAAAACAATTTTCCATCCTTGTAAGCAAATTTTGGTGCGTACAAGAGCGCTGCAAAATGTCTCCACTCTCCTCCCAATCTTTATACATTATGTTTAATACTAACCAACATCACCCCATAGCTACTTTATGTAAGTGGTAAACGTAAAATATTGTCCTAGCATTAGGAAAGAACACTTGGAACTTGAAAGCTAAGATAATATATAATATAATGAAATGAAAATATTTCCATCGACAGTTCTAGGATTTTTATACCGACAATCTCAATTTCCATATTTTTATAATCTAATCAAGAGCTTTTTAGTTGAAGTGCGCTTTCCAGTCAACGAGAATGGATTCATCTACAAATTATTGAAATGCTCAAAGGTTGAGGTACTAAACCTTTGTCAATTCTTGTTTCGCCAAAACATGGTAGTGACGCTCGTTGATCCTTTGTCCACAAATTATTGCTATAAAGAAACCATAGAGCAATCCCACCAGAACGATTGCTAAAACTGCATAGTTAGACAAAAATATCAAGGATAATTCTATTCATACAAAAAACTTAACAAGAATGATGTGGCAATACCATTATTGTAAATAAATACATCTTCAATTGTGTTTTGTTTTGAAGTAAAAAATCCACAATGAGTTACATCATTATGTATGAATTTTTTTGTTTGTATAGCATTACTCAAATATTAATAACTAAAAATGTGTAAAGTTTACACTAAGAAAGTTAAAACAAAAAAAAAGAAATGGATTATAAGCTTCTCACAGTAGGGAAAAATCGTACAATGAGCTTACCGGCCATTGTGTAGAACCCATATGGGTGTTCCTCATAACCAAACATCTCTCTTAGTTCCTCTCCGTAGAACTTGTAGACCAGAACACCTAGGAATGCTACAATCTGTTCAAAATTCATTTAGAAATTCTCATGACAAATTTAATAAGGAACTACTTCTACAAGTGGTTGTTCAAAATCCAATCACTATCTTGTTACAACCACCAAATGAAAATGAAAATACCATGCATGTTACAAGTATCATCAATAGCAAATGTATCTTTTGATTCATGATTCATAAGGCTTCCGCATGGTAGAAAAGGGGGGGTGCTATGTACCACAGACATGGACACAACATATTATGAACATGCTGACATGGCAAATCTTTCACACACACACACACACACAAAAAAAAAAAAAAGAAGAAGAATAAGAAGAAGAAGATGGACAAAAAGATATGTTCACTTATTAAGCCTTTATGTATTTGTTAACCACATTAGATATAAATAAACAAAATAAAATAAAATAAACATTAGTTTAATCTATTATCCAAGTACAAATGTAAAAGATCAAACTCCACAAATATCATATATGCAGTAGTGCATACTCCTATTACTGTTTCATCCTATACATTTTTTTATCGTTATTATTATATTCTTTTACCATGTTAGGAAGTTGTCCATTGCATATTTTATGCTGATCAGGTATATCATGCATTCTTTTTAGAAATGTTTCATGTTGGGGAGTGTCAGAGAAGACTCGTCCAAGCGCCCAACAAGTTTCACATGACGTTTCTGGGATCATCAAATTTAATATTTAAAATAGGAAATGTTCAATAATTGTCCAAAATATGCCCATGTTTGACACAAATGCAGCTTCCTAGAAGTGCATGTGCTACTTCGGAGTAGAGAAGTAAAAAGTCCATATCTAATAGAATTGGACTCCCCAGTCATCACTACTCTCATTAACTGAATGCCTGCAATAGCACATGGATTATAAGGAACTAAGTAATTACTAAATCAAACATGTGCTTGAAACATGTAAGAAGAGACAAATATCATTTTCACCAAAAACCAAATGAAGACTACACAGATGAAAGGCTATTGAGCATCAGATAGTTCAATAAACTAGTAAATATTGTCTACCTTCATTTTTGAATTACAGAAATCATTCAGTCACTAGTCTTGTGATTACTTACGATAGAATAAAATTAAGGCTGCATCATCTTAATTTAAACATAAACATTTCAATAGCTGAATTGTAATCCAGAAATCACAACTGCACCAAGAAATGGTCATGGTAAATGAGAAAATCCGCAGCCTATTAAGGATTATATTCAGAATTTCAAATGGAAGTAGAAGAAATAAGACTCGATCATGATAATGTGACTACAAGTTTGAAAAACCAATTAGAATTTCCAACCCAATGTTCTGCTACAGAAACGGAGAGTGGAGAGATTTTCGGTTAATAAAAAAGCACAGTAAGAATCACCACTGATATATGATCAGTATTGCCTGGCATGTACTGCCCACAGAAAGCCTCTTTTATAGTTTTAGGATTTTAAAAAGATAAGATGAGCAAAGAACTAAAATTTTTAATTTGAAAAGTGGAGGACAATGATAATTTGAATTTGCAACTGCAATAGCTACAAAGATGATGAAGACAATGATTAGTTGAGAAAAATCATCACCAAAGACGTATAAAATTATGATCATCAGTTTTGTGATATGAATTTAGAGATTCACTACTACTTTCAGGCTTCTCCAAAGATAGAAGAAGAATTTGAAAGCATAAGACCTAGAGACCATGATAACATATAATAATGGACTCTTCATAAAGACAAATCATACTTAAGTCATAGTGTTTGTTCTATATGCTTAAATCTAGTCACACAAGAAGGCATAAAATACGGAAACAAGAATGACTGGAAAGCAGCAAGCCAAAACCCATTGCACACATTTCTCCTGGATAAATAACTTTAAAAAAAAAAAAAAAAATCAATTTAAATTAAACCAGGAAACTTGTAAGCAAAGGCATGTTGTCTAGCTGCCACATGGTTTTTAGAAATCATAATTTTTTTATGACGCAGTCACAAGAACAAGAAACAGTAAATTCAAGCAAGCAACAAAAATAGGAAATTGCCATGATTTTAAGGCAAGCAATAGAAATCACATTTAAACAACTTTTTTAAGTATTAGTATAATCTTTACTTTGTAGTTATTTAGCTAATATACTTTTTTTTTTTATTTTTAACAAACAAACAACCTGAGAATACCCCAGATCAAACAATGAAAACTACAGGCTTACAAAACTGTACCAAACCAAAAACTGAACAGAAAACACCTATTACAAACAATCAAGACTTACGAATCTTAGTAGAAATTCCCCATAAGCTACAAAGGTGCCTATTCATCAGTGTATCTTCAACATTCCTCCAAGAACACAATCTACTCCTAATGTCAGTAACAATTTTACCCAGAATAGCCTCAGGCTCTGAAGAAATGTAGGGGGAAATTCTGGAGTTCCTTTCAATCCAAATATGATATATAGAGGCAGCAAATGAAAGTTTCTAATGAGAAAAAGAATGTCCACTGTTATGTTGAATAATCCAAGAAAACTCTTCATCAATCTTCAGGGGGCTCCTCATAATCAGATTCTTAACCAACATTTGCCTCTAAATTTGCTGGGAAAACATACATTAAAAAAATACATGATAGTGGCTCTCCTCATCTCTATCACATAACACACTAGAAATCATCAACAATACCCCATCTTCTAATTCAATCATTGTAGCTAACCACCCTAGACCACTTAACCACTGTATGAAGGCCCATTTTAAAACATTAAGGCCAAACCAAACAACTTTAAACCATGGAATCTTTGGTTTGGTAGATCTGAGAGTATTCCAATCAGATTTAATTGCGAATTAACCATTGGAATTAGGAAGACACTTTACATCATCCTTCCTTTCAATAAATGGGAACAAAGTTTGGGGAATATTCTCAATGATTTCCTGAAGCACTCTACTCCTAGTAGGCCACTTCCACTACCCTTGTTAAATCACAGCAGATACTATAGCATTTAGAGACCTGATCATTTTCAAGCCAATACTATTGCTATACCTGCTATAAAGAGGCCCAAAAGGATGCCAGTTGTCTAGCAATTAAGCCAATACTATTCAGTTAATGTAGTTGTTTTCTTATATGTTTTCATAGTATTTCATAGGTCAAGGGTATTTAAGTAATTTCATTTTTTTTTTGGCACATGAATTGTAGGTTGGTTGATCTTGATCGTCATTCTAGCCAAGTTGTGTAATTGGGATTTTATTTATAGATCATGTTGAAGTCTTAATTTTCAAATAGGATTTTTTATAAGTAAAAACCTTATTAAGGCTTCTAATTGGATGTAAAATATGCCTCAAGGAACCTCAAGAGATTTTGAAGCTTCTCTTGAGATTAAGTGATGCCATTTTAATCTTAGATGTTGGTAATCAAGCTAGTTGTATGCTTGGCCTCATGGCCAACAAGCTAGCCTCATGTTTTGCTTTCATAATTAGGTGCTTGGCCTCATGGCCAACAAGCTAGTTGTATGCTTGGCCTCATGGCCTCATGTTTTGCTTTAATAATTAGGTTAGTATAATAATTAGTATGCTTTAATAATTATGTTTTTCTCTTTTGGCTTGTAAGCTTGTAACTTCTCCTATATAAGGAGCCCCTCACCATTTGTAATAGATACACACAATCAATCAATAATACATCAATTTATATACTAATTTCTACATGGTATCAGAGCGGGTTTAACACCTAATATTTTCACTTCACCGGCGGGCGGCAATCTCGCCTTTGGCCGTCCGTCGGACCTCAACCTATTCCGCTGTCATCTCTATCAATACACCACCACAAATTCCGGCGAACCCGGTCGCATACTCCACACATACGACACCGTATTCCACGGCTTCTCTGCAAAGCTCTCATCTTCAGAAGCCCAAAAGCTCGAAACTCTCTCCGGCATAGTGTCTCTCATCCCAGAACAAGTCCAGCAACTCCAAACCACAAGATCGCAGGAGTTTCTGGGCTTAAAAACCACCGACAATGCCGGGTTGTTGAAAGAGTCGGATTTCGGGTCGGATCTAGTAATCGGCCTCTTCCACGCCTCCGACATCGGAAACTTCTCGAACCACTAGTTCGCAGTCGAGTTCGACACTGTTCAGGACTTCGAGTTCGGAGATATCAATGATAACCATGTTGGCATCAACATCAACACCATGACATCGAACAAATCTGTTGCGGCAGATCTGAATCTGAAAGGTGGAAAACCCATCATGGTTTGGATTGAATACGATTCGATAGTTCCTTACTACCTCGACGCCATTGCAATCGACGCTCAGACAGCCCCGATCCTCCTCTTCCCCACCGGAAAACCAGACCTCCTCGAGCCTAGCCATGGCGATCTGGATCGCACCATTGACCTTGTTCTGATCATCGGTCACAGTCACAGATTCCATCGATCGTTGAATCTCATCAACGGCCTGCAAGTATCGATCGATCTCTTGACAATCGGAATCGAAGATCATACGCTCTCTGGCTTCCTCTGACGCCGAGGAGTCCCACCGGAGGATGATTTTCTCGGCTGATTCGATTGCTCCGGCGGCTCTCTCTGTGGTCTTTTCTCCTCATCCAGAACCTAGCTCCAGAGGCAATAGTGTACCCATTAAAGATCAGAGAAGGAGAGAAGTAAATAATGGAGGAACCAATCACCCACCCAGAAGTTGGTGCTTCCAAGTGTTTCAGGGACTAGCATACATGCACCAGTGAGGATATTTTCATCGTGACCTTAAGCCAGAGAACGTGCTGGTTTCAAAAGATGTTATACAAATTGCTGATTTTGGTCTTGCTCGCGAGATCAGTTCTCAACCACCATATACAGAATATGTCTCAACATGCTGGTATCGTGCCCCGGAAGTTCTGCTTCAGTCTCCAATGTATTATTCTGCAGTTGATATGTGGGCAATGGGTGCAATCATGGCTGAACTGTTTACTCTCCGTCCCCTTTTCCCAGGCTCAAGCGAAGCAGATGAGATCTACAAAATATGCAGCATAATAGGCACTCCAAATGAGACCGTGGGCCAAAGGCACCCACGTGCAACACTTTTCCGAGGGAGCTCATTTTCTATCTACTGGAATCATACTAATTTTTTTTATAAAAAAAAAAAAAAAAAAAAAAAAAAAAAAAAAAAAAACTATCTTTTAATTATCAGCGCCGACCCTCCAGTGGACAATCTGGCATTCCATCATTTTCTTCCACCAAATCCCTACCTTTATTTTATTTTATATATATATATATATATATTTTACTTCATTAATTGCTTTTCTCCAATCTATGTTCCCCACTGATTTTATATTTTATATTTTACTTCACCCATAAGCTTTGTTTATTACATCCCCTCACTTTCATTTAAAAATATTTTTCTACTCTGTTTGTGTCATTCATACCATATGGATTTACACAACACACATTGTTTTATTCATCTCAGGGATCAAACTCGATCACCATTTTACACTACAAAAAAAAAAAAAACAAAACAAAAACAAAAAAAAAAACAAAACAAAAAAAAAAAAAACAAACAAAAAAAAAGGACGGATCTGTTTTTTTCTTCTTTCTTCTCCGGTGACGGCCACGCACCAACTTCACTTACTCGGCTTTTCCGTCGCCGAGCTCTTCCGTTTTTTGTCGTTCTTTTTATCATCTACCTTCGAAGGCCCGTCTCCGGTACTTCTGCCAAGAACTACCACAATGTTTCCGCCGACAGAGTCTGCTCCCCGCCGGCCATCAAAGGTGAGGTACGTCGGTGCCCCAAATCTAACCATGGAGGTGGTTTGCCTTTTCAGCTCTTTGTTTTCAGCCTTCAAGGCACAAATCTCTGCATCTCGTACATGCACCAAGTAGGGAGAGTTGGGCGTTGACTGGTATACCTCACACGCCTTTGTTTTGCAGACGGTGAGACAGTTCGTGATCACGCCATCGCTCCATGCAGGACCTCAACGTGTAGTGGTTGGCCTCGATATCATTTTGAGTTGCCATCACTTGCTCAACTGATAGTATGGGAAGACTAGGTTGAGTAAGCGCAGGGATACTTGGCCCAGAGGAGCTCGATGGACCATTAAAATCCGGAAAAAGAGAGAGAGGGCGGGAAGAAGAGGCCATTTTCTGGGCAACAGAATGTTACAGAGTATCTCTCTCAGAGAACGAAGAGTTTTTCAGAGGTTTCAACTGGTTTGTCTCAGCCTCAGCCTCAGCCTCCGTCTTGGTTAAATAGCCAAGGCAGACACGCGTGTCGCGCGTCGCTCGGCGCCAGACGACAAAATGGGCGCGCAAGCCAAGGCAGTCACGCGCAGCGCCATCATATCCGGCACACCTTTTTTATGGATTGGGCACGCCTTTTGATGGCACGCCTTTTGATAGATTGGGCACGCCTTTTGAGGGTGCGACTTTTTATGGGTCCGACAAGACTCTGAAAACTGTCCCAACATTGATTCCGGTTAGCTCCTACAGGGGTCCGACAAGACTCTGTAAACTGTCCCGACATTGATTCCGGTTAGCTCCTACATGGGTCCGACAAGACTCGGTAAACTGTCCTGACATTGATTCCGGTTAGCTCCTACATGGGTCCGACAAGACTCGGTAAACTGTCTCGACATTGATTCCAGTTAGCTCCTTCATGGGTCCGACAAGACTCGATAAACTGTCCCGACATTGATTCCGGTTAGTTTCTACAAGGGTCGAAGACTCAGAATCGTTTTCACAACGGTCCGACATGACCCCGTAAGTCAGATTCTACATCGGTCCGACATGACCCCAGAATCGTCTTCTAACGGTCGACATGACCCCTAGAATCGATTCTACATCGGTCTACCATCCCCATACAGTCTTCACCAATGGTCTGACACGACCATACAGTGTCTCCTATCCATTTTTATTTTATTTGTCAGTTTATTTAACATCTACAACGTAGCTTGAGGGGGAGTGTTGGTAATCAAGCTAGTTGTATGCTTGGCCTCATGGCCAACAAGCTAGCCTCATGTTTTGCTTTCATAATTAGGTGCTTGGCCTCATGGCCAATAAGCTAGTTGTATGCTTGGCCTCATGGCCTCATGTTTTGCTTTAATAATTAGGTTAGTATAATAATTAGTATGCTTTAATAATTATGTTTTTCTCTTTTGGCTTGTAAGCTTGTAACTTCTGCTATATAAGGAGCCCCTCACCATTTGTAATAGATACACACAATCAATCAATAATACATCAATTTATACACTAATTTCTACATTAGATGTGATGCCTAGTTCAAGGAGTGATTCCTAGAGCTTTCCTCCTTCCTTTTTCTTCTTCTTCTCTTGCACTTTTAAGCCTTATAAAGCTCAAACTAGATCTGCCCAAAGGATCAAAATTTTGTTTAAGTATGTTGTTTTGGTCAGCTTGTAAACAGAAATGTTTTGAAAACATCAGTGAAATGACCAAAAAAATTTTAAATTGTTTGGAAACAAAAACTAAGACCTATATAAATGCTAATACATTCTCAATAATTAAATAATTGAATATGTTGAGTTTTATGAAAATTAGAAGCTCATAAACAAAAGGTTTAAAGGCTTGGTTCAAAAAGGGGTTTGTCAATGTAAGAAAAACATATTTAAAATATATATATATATTAACAAAATTCTAATAGTAGTAGTAAGGATAAATATAGAAAAAAATTACTTTTCAATAATAAAAAAAACAAAAAAACAAAAGAAGAGCATAAGTCACTTAATGATGATTGTTAATCTTCTCTTCTTGATCTTCGTGATGTAGAATCAAGAGGGAGAAAGAAGAGAAGACCATACAGCCACAACGTTAATCACACAAGGCCACAACCTTAAACACTCTCAATCTTATTAATTAACTTTGAATAATACAATGCCAAACTTAATATATAGGGAGAATTCACTTTACCTCAATGTGGTTTAAGATCGAAACACTTACCCCATGGTTAAAAAAATAACCAAAAAAATTCCATATTTAAAACCGCCGTTAAGACCACCTCTCCCTCTCCAACTAACGTCACAACATCTTCCCTTCACCATCCCTATTGCCGCCATTTCTTGCCTCTGTGACCGCCATTGTGACTGCCTTCAACTAAAGTGCAACCCTAACTTGGCCTTTCTTGCCTCTACGACCTATTTCTAGAATGTCCAAAAACTTGCCAATAATTCCAACAATCAACATATATTTTGTAAATCAACATATATTGTGTGTATATATTATGTGTGTATATTTACATGTATGTATTTATGATGTAGGATGGCTAGGGTAAGAACAAGAGCAATGAAGAAAGAGAATAGCCACACAAAAAATTAAAGAACCCTAACTTAATCCTAAAATACTTAAAAATAAAATCTCAATATTTTTTATTCATTCAAAGCTGAGAAAACCTCCTACATAATGGCATATAAATGGACAAACCAAAACCTAAACTAAAAGTTTCCAAATCAAAAAACTTCCTAACCAAACTATTTTAATACTAATTAAAATAAAAACTTCCTCAATTAAATACCAATTGAAATACTCTCCTCCGGAGAGTCATAAGAATTGAAATACTCCATTACATGAGCATGACATTGTCGAAGCACTTCGATAACCCAAATCATGATAATGGTGAATGACATATGAAAGCCAAATATCATCATAAGGTGCTTGTAATCCAATGAAAAGGCACAGAGGATCACCAAAATGGAAGGGTGGGCATGGATTAGCAGGACCAAACTGACCACCATAAATTGGATCCGTAGAAATATCAACACAAAGAAATCTCCAAGAACCTAGATCAAGTAACCATATTCCTCGCATGAAATATTGGACCAATATTTAAATTCAAAGAAGAATCAAAAAAAATTATTTGTGGCCCATATTCAAGCAAGGCAACAATACAGCCTTGAGATACCAATGTAAAACATGTGAAGGAATTAGACACAAAAGGCACCGTCACATGCAAACCTTGATGTGTGAGATAATTTAAGGTACTAGTCAATGGGTTGCTAACTTCAAGCATGGGATCAGACAGACTAACAAAGTGAATGGACCGAGGAAGGCAAGGGTTGGTTTGGGGTGTCCTAAAAAAGTGCACTTTTTGTCTTTTTACGAAAAGATGTGCAGAAAAGTAGAGAGATGATGTGATGGAAAAAAGATAAAAAGATAAAAAGATGGATTATATAGGTTATGCCAAACAAGGCCTAAGAGTCAAACAAATCGTGTTGTCCCTTAAGTGCCACCAAAGGTGATGGTTCAATATTAGGATTTGTAAAGATGATGATCTCAGGACAGTTGTGAATTTGACTTTCTTCTTTCATAAATTTCTGCCACTAAAGCATTGTTATAGGCTTCCTCCAGATTCTCATAAGATAGTAACATCTCTCTGTTAATTTCAGGTCATAACCCCCACATGAATTGATACGCACGAATATTAGGGTCACGACTAGTTTTAGATTGTAAGAGAGACTGAAACTTAACAAAGTATTCATGCATAGTAGAATCTTGTTGCCTACATTGTTGGTTACAAATAGTGGCAGAAAATCGACCCATCGACTTCTCAAGGGCAGTCAAAATCATTTCGATGTTGATTAAGTATTGGTGGTGCATATAAGATCCATCAATTTGAATGCATCTTCATGTTCAAGAAAATCTTCTTTGGGTAAAACCATGTTTCATGTGGAACTTTCTTGCCATTTCACGGCTTCTTGGACTTTTGAATTTTATTCTAAAATAATTTCACTTTCCTCATACTTTGGAACTGCTTAATCAACAATTTTCACTTGATCATCAGATTCACTTTTGATGAATTTCTGAAGTATCTCCTAAAACATAGACTAACAATTTGTCCAAAGTTGCTTGCATCTTGTTGTTCAACGTTTCTGTCATATGTTCTTGTGTCGTCTACAATTGTTATTGTGATTTCTTCATGTCTTTTTTTTTTGGGTAGGTAATTTCTTCATGTCTTGTTGGTCTAAAGAAAATATTTTAAACTTTGAATTCAACTTGAAATTAGTCACCACCACGGTTAACATGTATGGGAGAGTTCTTTTTTCACTGGTTTTTTTTTTTTCTTTTGCTTTGTTTTTTGTTTTTGTTTTTCTTTTGGGGGCTGATTGATGCTTTTTTGTTTTCCATTAGATTGGATTTGGGTGAAACTCTGGTAATGTGGACTGAAAATGGTAAAAAGCTTTTAAGGTGTTTGGGCATAGGTTGCCTAAGGCTGAATAAAATTGGGCGAGGTTGTTTTGGGATGGTTGCTGGATGATGGGTTTTTTAAGTACTGAAATAGGGGACACCTTTTCCTCTTTCTGTTTCTGTTTTTGTTTATTTATCAATAAAATTTCTTTTGTAACCGAATCAAAAAAAAGTACTGGAATAGGGCTTAAGGGACGTGCGTTGGGGCCAAATATGTGGGAGCGGGTAAGAGTTGGTTTGGGATTGGCTGAATGGGTTGGGTTGGGTTAAGTGAGACAGGTATTGGCTGACATAGTTTTAAATGGACCGGAAAAGGGTTGGATTAGGTCAAATTTAAATGGGGATTGGCCAAAAAGAACAAAAAAGGGGGGTCAGGTTCAGGTTGGGCTAAGAAGCACAAACACTTTTAAAAAGATGTCTTCGTCATGTCTATATCCACCATGTGCCCGACACTGACACTCATCCTTCCCAACATCTGTCTAACACATGTTCAAATGTGCCATATTATTTTTTTAATTTGAGCAATATTAGAAACCGCACTGTATAGAATTTTTGATAGTTGATTTTTTTTCTTTTTCTTGGGGCATCTCTAGTATTTTTGTTTAAATTTTTTACAAACACGCTTCAGACACTTGGGAGACACACATGTTCATATAGCTTGGACACTTACTAAATATATTATATGTTTGAAAAAAATAACTTACACAATACAATATTAAAAAATAAAAACAATATAGATTTATACTCAATGTTCTAAAAAGCGTAGAACTGCTACGTAATTTGTGGTGTGACCGCACTGCTATACTGCAGAGTGATTGAGATTCACAGATGTGTCGGCCGTGGCAGAATAAAGGTGAATAAAGAAGAATGACATCAAGTTACGCATGCATGAACGTTCAATCTGCTTTTGAAAAAAAACACAAAAAAAAAGAGCTAAAAATGGGAAGGGATAAAGAGAAGAGGGAAAATAAAGAGAGAAGATGGAGGAGCAAGAGATAGAAAGAGAGAAGAGGGAAGATGAAAAACATGTTAATGATTCGTTGAAACTGTAAGACCTATGCTATTCTATTCAGCTGCTACAACTCAACCATTTTATTTGTGTGTGTCTATCTATATATTGTTTAATAATAATAATAATAATAATAATAATAAGTGTGGTCATTATCTATTTGACTTGGTTAAAATATATATATATATATTTAGGCTCTTATTTATTCTCTTACTTTTGTCATTATTTATCTTATATATAATAGTTAGTAATTGATTTTTTGTATAATATAAAGTCATTAATTATTAAAATAAAATGTAAAAAGCTTAATTTATAGTGATTTAAAAATATGAAATATATTAGATCATACTTAAAAATTTACAAAAATTTATCAATATTTATTTTAAACCCAATAAATATGATCATGGGAAAAAAATATGCGTATCGGTAAGTTTTTCAAATTGTGCAAAAAATAAAAAAATTCACGATTCGACATCGCAACTGCTTACATTTCTTTACACCTTTACAGAATCAAGCAACCACGCCACCGCCACCGCTATTTAATCGACCAAGAATCGCCTTTTAACCTTATTTATACTTATTAATCCATTTTCCTTTAAATTTTAGAAATGAGTGTCCTGTTGTATTTTTATTATCCTTGAATGAACAATTCATATATTATTATATAACATATATATATAACTATATATTTTGTGTGTTCCCTACATGTTGTGTCCTACATCTTTTTTAAATTGACCTATCTTAAGGGCTGGGCTTTCGTATTGGGTCGAATAGAGGTTATAAGGATTGGGTGAGTTGGGTGGGTTGGATAGCGGGTTAGGTTAATGGGTTTGGGTCTTAGAGTGGTGAGTCAAGTTAACGTTCAAGAAGTCGGGTCAAGTCAGGGTTGACCCTTTTTGCCTTCTTTATGGGGTCAACAAACCCTAATAGAATTCCCAACAACCAATAAGGTTGACGATGGTGAGTGGCCATGATCATCGCCGGGTCGTCAACCTAAATTGGTCGATGATGAGAGAGAGGATGACAGGGAGTGGCATGTTGAGGCTAATTCAGTGTGAAGCGGTGGTTGTACAAAGAGGCTGAGATAATGTTGGTTGTCGGAGGAGCTGATTGACGATGGAGGTGACCCATAAGGCCATGTCGATTTGTCAGACTAGGTTGGATGGGATAATTAATATAGTGGAATTGAGAGAATTACTAGTGTGGTGGTATTAGGTTGGAGGTATAACATATATTTTGTTTGTTTGTGTACTACTGTAGTGGTATTAGTTAGTTGGAATTAAATATATAAAATTATGTAAAAGTCATTATATAATATAGCCCTGTTTGA
The DNA here is from genome assembly GCA_025200525.1 of Camellia lanceoleosa. NCBI lineage: Eukaryota > Viridiplantae > Streptophyta > Magnoliopsida > Ericales > Theaceae > Camellia > Camellia lanceoleosa. The sequence continues at coordinate 156,642,770 of CM045759.1, forward strand.
TAGAGCTGTGGGAAAGTACTTATAGTTTATGCCTAAACAGCTTATAGCTTATAACTTTCAGCTTAAGCTGATTTCCAGCTTATTCTTAAAGCATCTCCTGCCCCACTCAAAGAATAAACTGATTTCTGACTTCCAAAAAGATATAAGTTATAAGCTATAAGCTAAACCAAACATATCAAAATAGCTTAAATTAAGCTGAAAGCTGAAATAAGCTGTAATTAAGCTCTGCCAAACAGGCACTATGTAACTTTGTTATTTTTGTAAAATGAAGGGCAAAATTGTCTTTACTCCTCTAATTCTCCTCGGACGGTATTAATAGTCCCAAGGTACCATTAGTCCCAAGGCTTTTGTTCCAACCAAAGACACTTTTTGTGGGACCCAGGGATTACCAATCCAATCCCATGGTCCTTGGTCTAAAACAAACAAGGCCTAAATGACCAAGGTTGTAACAAAGCTGTGTTGATGTGAATTTGAAGACGATGGGTATCGCTCTCACTCTGTCTTGATTTCGATTTAGAGTTTGGATATGATTTTAACCTGATACCAAATTAGTTGTGGAACCACGAGGGAGAAAGAAGGAAGAATAACACAAGTCATAACACTAATCACACAAGGTCACAACCTTAAATACTTTCAATCTTATTAATCTACTCTTAACAAAACAATGCAAAAAGTTAATATTTATATACTAATAATCATAATTAAAATAGGAAACTATTTATCAAAAAAAGAAAGGAAACTAAATCCTAATACATAAATTAAATAATAAAAAAAATATATGAAGCTAGAATTCCCAATATAATAAGAAACCAAATATTAGTAAAATTCCAAATTAGCTACTAAATTCATAAAATTGTACGTGAAATCTCCGTACCAAAATTGGTACAAGCTCGTTCCACATCAATTTTCCTTTTCAATTTATCAAATTCTATAATAAAATCTAAGGTATTCTATGTTCTTATATCTTTTCTTTTGACAAAAAGGCAAATTGAAATTATCATTGTTGAATATTCCTAATAACTGTCTAAACAACTCATTGTTTCAGCATGCTTCATAGTGTTTCATTGTGGTTCAGTGCATTGTGGTGGAAACATTAGGAGTTATGGTATTCACTAATATTTTGTTTTGTTTTCCTATGAAACGGAAACATTTTGGCTGCTTTGATGAAAACGAAATGAAATTTTGTTCCTTGGCCCTACCTTTGTTTCCCTCTTTTAAACCCTAGTTTACTGGCCTATGCCATTTTTCCCACAACCTAACAATCATAGCACATAAAAATAACACAAACCAGCTGAAGTTACTGCTCACCAAAACCGTCCATCATGCCCAGAACAGCCCTCAAACAGGACCTACAATCTTTTCTTCTCTTTTCTTTCTTTCCATAGGCCGTCCCATTTTGTCACCGCATATAAATGCCAAGAAATCCCATTTTTGTAATTATGTTTCAGACCCAAAAAATCAACCTCTAAGCCTTTATACACAATTTTTGGGCTCACTACTAGCAGGAGAGTGTTCCCAGCACTATGTTAAGCCAAGTAACTTTTTTGTATTATTGTTGCTTGGGGTAGTTTGGTCTTTCTTTTCTTTCTTTTTTTTTTTCTTTTTGGGTCTTATTGTTTTATTTAGGTTCTTCTTTGTATTACGTTGTTTTTGTTAATGAAAGATCAGTGCTGTCTATGACGCCTTTTGTTGTTTTCTGGTTGTGATGCTAAACCTGGTTAACACACTTCTCCTACTTCATTGTACTTGTGGAAAATTAGAGTTTAAAAAAAAAAAAAAAGATTTTTAATCTCTGGCGCAGTTAACCACTGGCTGTTTACTAACTTAATGAGCCAATAACCTTCTAATAAACTTGGCATGTCAATTAACTACGTAATCATGAAATGATTTTGTGACTCAGACCCACGAGAGCAGAAGTAGTTGGTCTGAAACATCCTTTTGAACACAAATGAAGGATGACTCTTTTCAACCAACACCTTATTAGAGAAAAAAAATTAAAGAACAGATATTTTTTAACTTCAATTACAAAGGTGCTAGCATAGAACTCCAAGAAATACACTCCTTAGTTCCCTATTTTGCTAAATGAAAATTTTAACAAGTAAAATTAAAAATATGAAACTCAAACTAGAAGATCATGTTTGTTTAGTTAATTAGCTGATGAGATTGGATTTGCAATCCGGTGGCCCTCACATGAATTGGGTATAGATCCTCTCTATTAAATCATCCAAGATTGTGGAAAATTCACATGAATAGTTGTAAGGATTTTTTCTTAATTTGACATAAAAATAAATTTACATGAATATTTCAAAACTCTTGGATGATGTAACTTTGTTAAGAGAGTATGGTTGGACGTATGTAAGAAGATAAAATAAAAATTTTAACTTTTTTAAGGATGTGCAATTAGAAAGGGTGTAAAGAGTTCCTTTCGTTGGGTCAATAGAAGCTCCCAAAAAAAAAAAAAAAAAAAAAAAAAAAAAATGAAAATTTTCTGATATGTTTCAGAAATTCTAATACAATTTAACTTGCAAGAAACTCTTGGGAAATTCTAAAAAACTTGTTATTGTAATGTAATTTCCATAATTTCCATTATATTTTCTTTGCTCTCAAAGTTTATTTTTTAATAATAATGTAATTCTTATTAAAAGTATCTCTAAATATTATTTAGCATTAATATTTTAACACATTATTCAAAAATGTACATAACCCATGTAGTTTGGAATAAACTGCAAAATTAGCATAATTTGTTAAAAGTAATAGTGATTGTGGTTCAATTTTTATTGAGGTGCACAATGATCATGTTTTGACAAAATTTGAGAATGAAATTATTTCGCTCTTTTTTCTTTCTCTTCCCTATCTATTCTCTTTTCCCCTCTTCCTTCTCTTTCGTTTCTATTCCTTTTTTTTTTTTAATTTAAAATTTTTTTTTTTTTTGAAATTTTCTAAATGCATGTAATCAGATTATAAATCATATTGCATTACTTTAATCTGCATGCTACATCTAAATATAGATACTATTCAACCACCAGACGAAGTTTTTTTCTTTTTTTTTAAAAAAAAGTTTGCCAATATTGATCCAATGTTATCAAGTAAAGTGGGTCATTCATCCAAAGCACAGTCTAACCTGTACCACCAAGTGATGTGGCCTAGTGATTCAAGAAAACCATATGTGCAGAACTAGATAAAACCCACCCAAAACAAAATCAACCAAATAAATCTGTCAATGAATATGCTCTGTATATAAACTTGCTGAAAAGAACATGCATAAATATATGTGTTTATTGCAAGTCTAAGAGTTAATGCATGTAAAGAAAAAGAAAATTAAAAAGAAAAGAGGCATATGTTGTGCATTCGCATCATTTCCCATGAGGTGCCTTCTTGGACAGAACAACTAGTTGTAGCACTTTACTTACAGATCCATTAATATGAAAGTGAGGAATCCATGGATCCATTAAATTGAAAGTGGGGAATCTACCTTTCTACAATATACAAAGCCAAATAGATGGCTCCTAAGTTGTCAAGGAATGGGTAGGCCGGAAAGGAGGAGAGAGGGGAAGCTAGTAGACAACAAGAATGGATTATGCTCCTATTCAATTTAAATGAACTATTACATTACTATAACATTGATCAGGGCAAACAATACCAACATGAAAGCAACTAGGGAAAAAATTGATGGCCTTACCAGCTGAACAATAACAAAAATGAGTGCATGGTCCCTTGCAACAAGAAATTGAAATTTCAATCTCAACCACCAGCGATCAGGAGGAAGATTTGCACGTAATATGAACACTGCCCTGCACTCTGTGCAGTGAGCAAAAGCAAACCCCTCCTGAAATAATGAAACATGTAAATAATAAGTAAAAGAAATTGGGCAGATATAACATATTAATCTTAAGTATCAAATCAGAGACTCAGTAAACCAAGTTTTTTTTTTTAATTCTACACCATGTACCAATGAAATAAAAGGGGTGAATATCAAAATGGATTAACCTCATTTTGTGTGATATGATGTTTCCCAAAACAGCATTACAGAAACATCATTCTGTTAATAAAGTATCAGAAGTGAGAATCAGAAAAGAATCATTTACCTTAGTTGACCTCCAATTATCAAGACATGATCTGTGGACATACTTCTGGGTGCCTTTGCAATGGCATGGTGCAATCAAGTCTTCCCCTGAGAATGCAAAAGTAAGTGCCTCGATCAAACTATATTAAAGAGCATTGATTCACCATCATTCACGGCAACAAATATGATAAACAATTAAATTAACTATATACATACATCTTGTTTTTGTCAACAAGGATGCATGGCCAGCATGTATTTAAAAATGAAAAGAAAACACTGAGCTTGATGGATAGTATAGACCTCCAATATCAAGGCATATACGACATTGTGGTTGGTCTGCATTCACCAGATTGCAATTTTCATCGACATCAATACTTTGTGAGTCATCAGCAGAAACAGAACAATCTCTGTCTATAATTCTTATTTCAATTGAACATGAAGATTCTTCAGATCTTTGCACAATGTTAGACTGACACAAGATGGGTTCTGTCTCTGAACTATCTTCTGTCCGCCTATCATTCGATACTAATTGCATTGCGAAAAATGTGGAATCAGCATTACAAAGCAAAAGTCATTCCTAAAGCTATTAGTTCTACTGACCATTTCAACATAAATAAAGAATCCTGCAAAACAGAGAAAAACTTGCGGCGATCAGGAAACAGGATATTCAACATCTGTTATCTCAGAAAACAAACTATCATCAACTAAACTATTATTAGCCAGACAGCACAGCATACATATACATAGTTTACCATCATCCAACATATTATTACAACTGTTATATCTGTATCCATAAATATAGCTCTAAATCCATGCAAATTAAACACTTGAACCAGGGTTACCAGAAATCGTATCGATTTGCGATGTGAATCGCACGATCCCAATCGCTGAACGTAGATTTCGATGAACAATCAAAAAATTTACTTACAGGTCACAACGATGACAATTTTCGGCCATCTATCTGTTGATTTCGTCGTCGTTTGCTCTCCCACAACCTGTCGTCGACATTGTCCACCATAATCCAAGCTCTAGACCGTTGATTACCAATGAAACGTAATATATTTCATCGTCTTTTGCTCTTCCTCATCTCCTCGTCGCCGCACTAAATCGAAACCCTAGTTCATCAATATAGGAACGAAAAGTATTTTCTTTGGTCTCCATGTTTCTCTCTCTCTGTGTTTATCATCACAAGTTGAAAAGGTCGTATTTGAGTATATTGTCGGTTTTGTTCCTGTGTACTGGTTGGTACACGTAGGATCAATTTGGAAAGGTAGCTAAAACTTAATTTTTGACTTTTTAATTTATTAAAGGATAAAGAAAAAGTCCAAAATAAAATAAAAATTAATTTTTAATCAACTTCTCAAATCACTCCTTAATTTACACCTATATTTTGTCCTATTATAACTGTATTTTAAAAGTTAACTATTTTAATTAATTTTTTAATTATTTTAATTTCATTAAAATAGTTATGTTTAGAAAGTTAGTTATTTTTTTTAATTGATTTGATAATTATAAAAAATAAAATAATTTTAAACTAAATGTGATATTATATTTTATTAATTATTTTAATTTATTTTATTTTAATCTAACCCATTCCCAAAAGCTCTTATATTTTTCAACGTAACACTCCTATATTATTTGACGTTGTTATAAGGATTTTTATTTATTTATTTTTTTTTTAAGGTTAAACCCTGTAATAAATGGTGTTTTTTTTTTTTTGGTAACACTTTGATGGATACTCTTATAAGTATATTCCCGAAATTTATTTAAATAAAAATTCTAATTGTTTTTCTATATGGTAAAATTATTTGAATTATTAATTGAAATAAATTTCTAACAATGGTCATGTTTGGTAGAACTGTAGGAAAGTGCTTATAACTTATAATTATGAATATAAGCTGATTTCTGACTTATAATTTAAGCTTCTCCTTCCCCACTCATAGAATAAGTTGATTTCTGACTTACAAAAAGTTATAAGCTGTATTGTTAAGGTAAACCAAACACATCAAAATAGCTTAAATTAAGCTGAAAGCTGAAATTAAACTGTACTAAATAGGGCTAATATTAAAAACTATTAATTGATTATGATTTATTAGTAAAATTGATCATTTGTTATAAAATTTGAAATTTCAAAGAACAAAATATAATTTTTAAAATTATAAGGAATAAATCGTATTTTAAGTAAATATCAAAAAATATATTTATAATTTATCTCTCTAACAAATAAGGTTTAGTGTGAGTTATAAAAAGTCAAAAAATTAATTAAAAAGAGTCAAAATGGTTAATAAATTAGGTGGTGTTTGATAAAGGGAGAATTGTGGCCCGGTGGGGGCAGTAAAACAAATGTTACAAATCACCAAGGGTAGATTGCAATTTTACAACAGCTTTGGACAATGGAAAGTTTATTACCAATCCATGGAAATCTAATCTTGTAACTAAAATGACATCGTTTCCCCTCTTCTTCCCCTTTCCAAGCCCAGCCACCATTTTCACCATTTTTAAGCTCTCTCTTTCTCTCTCGCTCTCTACGTTAGACATTGGTCTCTTACTCCATGCTCTACTCTGCTCTGCCTTTGCCTATCTCTCTCCCTCTATCTTGTGTCGACTTCAATTTGGCTCATTCGATTATCTTTTTCCCCTTTCCTTTTCAAGCCCTAACCCCACGTCGATCGACGAAATATCTTAGTGCCTTTCACTTTGGCTCAGTGCATGCTCCACCGGTGAAATTGAAGGAAGCTATCTTAAATTTAGAGGTAAAGTTAGTACATGCTTCTCTTTTTAACTATAAATAATTGATTAACCTAATTGTGATCATATATAAATACTAATTATGGTTGAGGTGAAATGCATGAAGAACAAAAAATTTAGTAAGCTTCATTGATTTGTAAGGATTGGTTTGGGAAGTGGGTTATTTATTTTTTTTTTTTTTTGTGACTATTTTAGCCTGGGACTAAAAAGCATGATTTGAGAACGGTTTTTGACTTTTTTTAGTTTTTTTAAATTTTTTTATAAGATAAATAATGTAATGATTATAAGTTAGATGTGATGTTTTGTTTTATTAGCAAAAAAAAAAAAACCTCCAAACCCACTTCCCAAACAGGCACTAAGATGTTCAAGTGTTGTTTAAATTTAGTTGATGTGAGTTCAATATTGATGCATTAAATAGAAATAACTCATGTACAGATTAAGTATTGACTAATTTACATGCTTAAGAAATCGCACAATTTGATTTAAGCCTGAATTCTTGCATACTAAGTGTTTGTTAAAATGCATAGAAAAGAAATAATTATTGTTGTGGGATCCTTGTATATGAACTTGTTAGGTAATTGTGTTGTGCCCTTTATGTGTTTAATGAAATGCCTATTGCAATGTACATTGTTGGAATTGGATCATTATGTAATCTGTGTACAATTAAGATTGGGAGTAATTTTGTGTTAAAGTGTTTCTTTACTTTGGCCACTCTAGCAACCCCCTAATGTATTGGTTAAGAGTCTTTGTGCCTCATTAGGAGATTATAAGCTCGATTTTCTTCATTTAGTAATTGTTTTTTATTATATTTATTTGGGATCTTTCTTATGTGATGGTTGGGTTTGTACTTTGGAATATATTTGTGATAATGGAAATAGATTCTATTTCCACACATAATTTCCTCTCTGTACACATTGAATAATATTTTTATTAAATTTTACCATAAAATCAAATTACTAATATATCTGAATTTTTTTCAATACACATTATTGAAATTAAAAAAAGTGCGCACAACACATCTCTTCAAATTGTAACACTTTTTTAGAGATAAGTGAAAAGTCTACACCCATGAGGCCATTGTCATATTTTAAAGTCCTCATCTTGCAAAGCTATAGTGCTAATTCCAGTTCTTCCATTGCCCTTTTGGGTGCATTTTAGTTCTTCATCATCACTCAAATCCATCCATTACAACCACTCTCACGCTCGATTTGTGTTACAAAGTAGTCACAAAATGAATGCTCAAATTTTGAGAAGGATATCATCGATTATAACAAATCTAACAATGAAAATGTGAGTTTCAATCTTTAAAATAGTTTATCTTTTTTTCCAATCACGCTTTCAATTCGGTAAATAAGTGTTGAATCATGTACATTTGTTCGATTGTCAATTTCCGAAATAACTCGAAAGCTTGAACATTGAACTTCTTAGCCAAACACAATGTTCAATTATGTACATCCTAACCAAACACGGTGGTTTGAATTTCAAGTTGTGAGCTAAGTCGATTTTTTCAACACTGTACTTCTGAATAAGGATTAAAATAATTTGATTAAATTAATATATTCATCGAATTAAAAATCAACTTGGACTAGAGGTTCTATGGGTTGCTTGAATGTGGAAAATTGAATTGAAAACAAATTGCAACTTTTCCAGCCTCCAACAATGCACAAAGGGCACCAAGTTTGGATGTGTTTATTTGATGTGTGTACATTTTATATATGGGAGCAAATCTATAATAAAAATTGTGTGGAGTGAGGAAAATTAAACATTTACAAATTTTATAGTGTGAACTGAAAGGAATTTGCACAAAGAGGAAATGGTGTGTGAAAATAAAAGTTCCCTATATGTGGATATAGGTTACTTTTGCTTCTATGGATGGAATGTGTGTGGGTTTTGTAAATGTAGGGGAAAAAAAGATTTTATTGTTTATTTGTTTGTCAATATTGATAATAAGTTATTAAATTTGTGTTTTGAGTTAGTTGTTAACAATTTGACCGGGAGTTTTCATTGTTTGCATGTCCCCTATTATAATGTCAATGTGTGTTGCATTCTTTGTACATGTATCAGTCAATATGGATAAATTTTTTCAATTGTTTGTTTCATACGTGCATGTTAGTGGTCATGGTATTTTCATACCCAAAAAAAGAGACAAATTCATGTACCTGTACCCAACTACAATTGCCATGTTGTTTGTTGCCAAATTAATGGGTGTTCTAACACTTGCACCCTCACATACTACACTTGCACCCCCGCACAATATACACTTGCACCCAACTGACAGTACTCTTGCACCCCCTAAATTTTTTTCAATCTCTATTCCATTGACTTTCCATCAAATCATTTCATTCAAAACAACCACACTTTTTAATTTTTTCATGTCCGCTATTATCATGTCAACGTTGGACTTGCAGTGTACCCATTCCTAAATACATGTGCACTTGCCTATTCAATTTGTATGCAATTGACTAAGGAGTTATGTTTTCATTTTACTATGATAAAAACTAACTAAAGAGTTGTATTTTCATTTCGTTTGTCATACTTGCCATAGTCTATGCATACCCAAGAAGTGAACATTACCAAATTATTGGGTGTTCTAACACTTGCACCCTACACAGAGTACACTTGCACCCCAAAAGTTTTTCCCAATTGTTATTCCATTGACTTTCCATCAAATCATCTTATTAAAAATAATTATGTTTTTCAATTTTTTCATGTCCGCTACTATCATGTCAATGTTGGTCTTGTGTTTTCATTCCTCACAGATATATCTCTCAATATTTGATGTCCTTTTTGTAAAATGCTGGTTTCATATGTGCATGTTAGTTGTAGTTTTATAACTAAAAAAGGAGCCAAATTTATTCAAATCCTATCCAATTTAATATGGAGTTTATGGAAGACCCCTAACTTTTGTTAATACTATTAAGGCCCTCACTTTGAATTATCATAATAAAAGCTCTTAGTTTCTCGTTTATTTATGAATTTAATCCTAAAATTGAAAACACGTCATGGACGAACTCGTACAAACCTTAATGTTACCCAAACGAATTAAAATTAATAATACTCCAATAAAATTAACTACTAATATAACAAATTATTAACAAACACAATGATGAATTTAGTAGTAAATGATCAAACAAAATAACAATGAAGAATAACTAACATACATGATAATCAAATGATTAACACATAAATATTAGATAGTTAGAGCAGTAGTAGGAAAGTAAAGAAATTAGGGAAGAGGAGACAAACAGATTTATAGTAGTCCGGTTTCAACCAAGCCTACATCCACTTCTCAAGTTTCACTTGAGATTTTTCACTATCTTCTAGCTTCACAGCAGTGTTAGCAACCTCTTTACAAATGGGGCAATCCTCCACGGATTTTACATAGACTTCACAAGCCCAAACCCTTGCAGATCTTAGGTAATTCACAATTACTCTCAAGATTTCAAAAATATAGTGTTTAAAACACTTTTACAAGATGAAATGATATTTTTGCTTTAAAAACTTACAATAAATATCTCTAAAATATAGATATATAAAATGAAGTTTTGATGTTTCTGTAAATCTCACACAGGAAAGATGAGCTTAATGCTATAAGGCTTAGTATATAATTTCTGAGAGATGATGTAAACAAAAATTGAAGAACACTTCTGAGAGAATTTTTCTGAGAATAGATGTGAGTGATTATAGATCAAAGAATATTTTCTTGTTTTTCTTGTCACTTGTTTACATTAGAGGTTTTGGTATATATAATGAAACTTATAGCCATTTATAGCTGTTGTATTTATTTGAATTTATAGCAGTTTATAGCCGTTGTACTCCATCATTACTAATTTGAATATCTTCCACTTGAACCTTTTGAACCTTGTGAACTGCTGTTGTGCTGGGCTGTTTGAACCTCTATTTTTGGCTATTTGAACTCCTAATTTAATCAAATATTAAATACATTCTAACAACATTTAGGATAAAAGTTTAGGTGAGAAATAATGGGACAAAATAAATTTTGATTCTATTTTTCTCTTTCAAAATAAATGTTGTTTTTATTTTTCTTTTCCAAATAAATTAAAAACATAATTAAATAAATCATCAAAATAAATAAGTCTAACAATCTCCCACTTTTTGATGATGGCACACAATGATGTTTTGATTTGATTTGGGAATAAGAAAAGCTCTTCCTCAAGTCATGCTCTCTGAATTCATTTCTAAAAACATAGGTTAACACATGTGTAATAAATAAGTTTTAACTAGAGACATGATATGAGACTAAGATATCAAACTATAAATACATAATCATCAGATTAGTTTTCAAATAATACCATAATACATAACATCATATAATTTCTCCCTCTGTGACATTATTAAAAGGAAATCATGAGTCAGAATCTGGAGGATGAGGAGAAAAATGATAGGGATAAATGGCATCTATACAATTCAAAACATATGTATACATATATGCTTACACATATAACTCTCTCGAGCATCTCTTTTGCCTTCGATAAACGCGTTTGACACGCGGTCTCACTTTTGTGTCATTGGCCGACAAAAGCAGGCCTTGATTTGTACGCGCCTCGGCTCCCTCTCCCTCCTTGTCGTCTTCTCTTTTGTTTTCTTCTTAATCACACTCTTCCATTTTCTTCTTCACAATTCTCTTCTGTTTTTTCTTCCTCATCGAGAGACAAAAAAAAAAAAAAAAAAAAAAAAGAAACTGAACGGAGGAGGCCAAAATTCAGTCTGTTCGCTTCTATTTCTCTGCAACTTATTTCTTTGGCACCTCTCACCTCTAAACCATGGCTTCCTCATTCCGTCCCCTCACTCTATTTCCGAACCTGAATGATCCCATAAGCTCTGCTGGACCGAGTGTCTCTACTCCTACTCTTCCTGTCATTCATCTTCCTAACATTCCTATGATGTCAATTGAGCAAATCATGGCAGCTCAATCTGACATAAAAGCCAATCATTTCACACTGACATCCTGTATGGAGACTGTGACGGCAATCACAAAATTGGCTCACCGATTGCAGAACAAGACGAGTAAACTCCATCAGGTCAACGCCCAACTCTTTCTGCTCCAGCGCATATGCAAGGATGCGCGAGCAGAAATAGGCGCACTGAAAGCCGAAAATAAAGAGCTTAAACGGAAGACCACCTCCATGGCCCGATTTGGAGCAACGTCGTTATTGGCCTTTGATAGTCAGCAGAGAGTCGTCACTCTCGACGAAAGCACGAAGGCAGGGGCTTCAAGGGTCGCCCAAGGTGATAAAAACAAGAAGAAAATGATGGAAGAAACGAGTAAGTAAGATCGGTTTACGGCCCGAAAAAAATGAAGTTTTTTTTTTTTTTTTGATCGGCGTGTGGCCGTAAAAAAAATGAAAGGTGTTTTTTTTTAATGTAAATATTTGTATTTTGATTTGTTGTTGTGTTTATGTTTAAGTACTGAAAAATGAAATTAAAAAGCTAAGAAAAAAATAAAAAAATTAAGCCCAAACAAAAAATAATAATGAGAGACCAAATTGTTAATGAGTATATGAGAAGCATTTGAGTATGATCTAATTCTCAATTTCTTAGCAAGAGCATACCAATCTCAAGACTATAATAGACATAACAGTGCATAAATCAAACAAGGTGGCCAAGCAAGAGTATAAATATGGAACTAAAGTTCAGGTCACTCTTCCTTGAGGAAAACGATCTTCCTCTTACATTATCAACAACTAATCAGCTCAAAGGTCATGTTGTAAGAATTAAGATACCAAAAACATAGAGATACCAAAATAATCAGAGATACCAAAACAATCAAGTCTTTTTTTCTCCTCCGATGACATTTTTAACAAAATCAAACACAAGAAGGGAGTATGGTACAGTAGATAGGATGAAAGAATGTAAGTCTCATTATAGCACAAATAATCATTCATATCAAGGTAACTCTATGATACCAAAAAAATGATAGCACGTAATGATCATACAATTGAAGCTCATACCATTTGACAATAATGGGCAAAAAAAAATAGTAACATGTAAAGGTGCAAGCCCATAAGTTTGATATCAAAAACAGAATAGAAACTTATGCAATCTAGAAGATTTAACAATCATAGCTCAAGTATTATGTAAAATACCAAATATTGTTCATAATAGGTTAAATTCAATATAATCTCATGGAACTAATGTAATTCTAAAAAAAATGAAGCATGTTCAAGGTATAACAATCCATATGCCAAGAAAAATCATTAATTTTAATATGTACCACACATTTAAGCATAGACATGATTTTTAGGTAAGAGCATCATCAAAGAGTATACATTGCAAATCATATGAAACATAATCAATCTTTTTCATATCAAAGTAATAACAGTATTAGCTCAAGGGATATAAGATAGAATTTTTACCTCAAAAGCTTAAGAGAGTATATGAGGTATACCTTAGGTTCAAGAGATGGAAGCTTTTCAATCTTCAATTTTCAATTTTCTTTCATGAGTTCATCTCAAAAGGGTTTAACAAGTATGTTAGTAAAATGATTTCTCTCCCTAAGTTAGTGCTACTCTTTTCTATTTTGTGAAAATATAGCATTCATAGAATAATCACTATTACTCAATAAAAATACAACACAAATCACTTCTTATCACAAACTAAAAAGGTGAAAAATAATTCAATGATCAAATAAGAGTTTGGAATGCTATTTTTCAGAATTTTCAAATTGTAACGCATGACATAATATGCATAAGAAAATAGTTTTATACTCTTTGTTTTATTAAGAAATGATGCAACAATCTCATTTAATTACATAACATTATCAAGAGTCATTTTCATCAATTCAATTCACATGCTGAAGTGTGATAAAACATTTTACTCAATATGAAACACAACATGAATGTTATAAACAATTTATCAATCAAAAGCATTTCATGAGATGTATGCCAATATAATCCACATTCAAAAGATATTCAATAGAATAGATGCAATGTCTCTACAAATGTATGATACTTCTTTTCATTTAGACATTGTTGATGGATCATAATCAAGGAATTTCACAACTTATTCAAATATTCCAATATAAAGCATATAAGCATGAAATTTTTATATTGTGTATATTCTTGAGATTACAATTGTAGAATTCAAAATATAGATAGTATACATCTTAAAAACATACTATGATATCAAAATTGATTCTACAAAGATATGCCTCAAAAATGAATTAATATATTAGTATGAAGTCATATATAAGATGTGAAAAGTATGCTCACAAAAAAATTTATCACTTCTTTTCTCTTTTTCATAGCAATGGAAGACATGATATAAAATGTTAATGAATACATGAATCATTTATATTCTAATAGGCATTCATCAAAATAATATAATTCTCATTTTTGAGTTCAATGAATGTTTGAAAAAAACTAGTACAACATGACTTAACAAATTTAATACAATTAGGTTATATGGAAACAATGATTAGACACAATCTATTGTACACAAATCACACATTAAAGAATATAGAACTTTAAGCTTAAAGGTGTGTTAGGAGTTATACCTTTATTTACCTCTTTGGAATCTTTATCCATACATTACCTCTATTATTCATCTTGGTGATTTTCATTTCATCATTCTTCTTTTTGTAGGAGCTGATTTTGCTCTTTAGATTGAACATTCTTATTGTGCATTTCATCTCGAAGTCCTTGGTGTTCTTTGAGATTCCACCTACAAAATATCTTGATTTCTTTCTTGGTACCCATACTTTCTTGGGTCCATGGGGATTAGTTTCAAGAACATTTAATCTCATAAAAAGTTTAGAATGATCAAAACCAATGCCTACTTTGTCAAAAACACATCTTTTATTTCCAAGAAACTTGTTAAGGTTTTCTTTTCCTTTTACAAAATTTTCAAGAGTTATGTTTAAATCCTCAACATTGTTTTTCAAAATGTTTTTCTCATTGGCAATAGACGTAAAGTCATTTTTCAAAGTAGCATTTTTCATTTTTAAAACATCCACATTATTTGAATGAGAAGTAACTAATTTCTTTAATATAGAATTCTTAACATAAACGTTTCTAAATATGTCATGTAATTCATTGAAAGCATTTTCAAGTTCTACATAATTAGAAATTACCTCATCTTGAGTGGATTCTTCTTCTTCAAGAGCCATGAGACAAAGGTTGGCTACTCCATCATTTTCTCCCCAAATGGTTTCCTTTTTGTTGCCATCTATCATTGAAAGTTCATGAGCCATGAGTGAGCTTAGAAGTTCTTCAATGCCTAATTTTATCAAGTCTTTTGCTTCTTGGATAGCTGTAACCTTAGCTTCCCATTCATTTAGCAATGACCTAAGTATTTTTCTTACAAGCTCATCATTAGTATAAGATTTACTAAGAGATTTTAGAGTATTAATAATATTGGTAAATTTATAAAACATCTCAGAAATAGATTCAAATGATTTCATAGTAAAGAGTTCATAATCATGAATAAACATGTCAATCTGAAACTCTTTTATTTGGCTAGTTCCTTCATAGGTGATTTCAAATTTATTCCAAATCTCTTTAGCAGTAATACACCTATAAATTTTATTGTACTCATTTGCATCTAGTCTACACACAAGAATAAGTTTGGCTTTAGCATTAGCTTGAAGGAGTTTATAATCACGCTTATCAAATTCATTCTCAAGTTTAGGCACACTGATATGGTCTACTACCTTGGTAGGGATTTTAGGATCTTTAGTGATAATGAGCCACAAAACATAATTGGTAGCTTGAAGATACAAAGTCATTTTTTCTTTCCAATGAATGTAATTACTACCATCAAAGAGAGGTGGCATATTGCTAGCTTGTCCTACGACAGAGTAAGTAGAATACATGGTTGCTATGGATAAAAAAACTCAAGATTATTAAATCTAAACAAGAGCCCCAGGTTCTTATACCAATTGTTACCCAAAAAGCAACCTAAGAGGGGGGTGAATTAGGTTTCTACAAATTAAAATTAATAATACCCCAATAAAATTAACTACTAGTACAAGCTCATCATTAGTATAAGATTTACCAAGAGATTTTAGAGTATTAATAATATTGGTAAATTTATAAAACATCTCGGAAATAGATTCAAATGATTCCATAGTAAAGAGTTCATAATCATGAATAAGCATGTCAATCTGAGACTTTTTTATTTGGCTAGTTCCTTCATAGGTGATTTCAAATTTATTCCAAATCTCTTTAGCAATAATACACTCAGAAATTTTATTGTACTCATTTGCATCTAGTCTACACACAAGAATAAGTTTAGCTTTAGCATTAGCTTGAAGGAGTTTATAATCACACTTATCAAATTCATTCTCAAGTTTAGGCACACTGATATGGTCTACTACCTTGGTAGGGATTTTAGGATTTTTAGTGATAATGAGCCACAAAACATAATTGGTAGCTTGAAGATACAAAGTCATTTTTTCTTTCCAATGAATGTAATTACTACCATCAAAGAGAGCTTGTCCTACAACAGAGTAAGTAGAATACATGGTTACTATGGATATAAAACTCAAGATTATTAAATTTAAACAAGAGCCCTAGGCTCAGATACCAATTGTTACCCAAAAAGCAACCTAAGAGGGGGGTGAATTAGGTTTCTACAAATTAAAATTAATAATACCCCAATAAAATTAACTACTAGTACAACAAATTATTAACAAATAACAATGAAGTATAACCAACATATATGGTAAATCAAATGATTAGCACATAAATATTAGATAGTTATAGCAGTAGTAGGAAAGTAAAGAGATTAGGGAAGAGGAGACAAGCAAATTTATAGTGGTTCGGTTTCAACCAAGCATATATCCACTCCTTAAGTTTCACTTAAGATTTTCCACTATTTTCTAGCTTCACAAGGGTGTTAGTAACCTCTTTACAAATGGAGCAATCCTTCACGGATTTTACATAGAATTCACAAGCTCAAACTCTTGCAAATCTTAGGTGATTCACAATCACTCTCAAGATTTCAAGAACACAGTATTTACAATACTTTTACTAGATGAAATGGTATTTTTGCTTTCAAAGAAAACTTACAATAAATATATCTCAAAGATAGATATATAAAATGAAATTTTGATTTTTTTGTAAATCTCACACAGGAAAGATGAGTTTAATGCTATAAGGCTCAGTGTATAATTTCTGAGAGAGGATATAAACAAAAATTGAAGAACATTTCTCAGAGAATTTTTCTGAGAATAGGTGTGAGTGATTATAAATCAAAGAATATTTTCTAGTTTTTCTTATCACTTGTTTGCATTAGAGGTTTTGATATATATAATGAAACTTATAGCCGTTTATAGCTGTTTATAGCCGTTGTATTCATTTAAATTTATAGCCGTTGTATTCATTTGAATTTATAGCCGTTTATAGCATTTGTACTCCATCATTACTAATTTGAATATCTTCCACTCTATCATTACTAATTTGAATATCTTCCACTTGAACCTTTTGAACTGCTACTGTGCTGGGCTGGACTGTTTGAACCTCTGTTTTGGGCTATTGGAATTCCTGATTTAATCAAATATTAAATACATTCTAACAACATTTAGGATAAAGGTTTAAGTGAAAAATAATAGGACAAAATAAATTTTGATATATTTTTCTCTTTCAAAATAAATGTTGATTCTATTTTTCTCTTTAAAATAAATCATCAAAATAAATTTTGATTTTATTTTTTTTTCCAAATAAATTAAAAACGTAATTAAATAAATCATCAAAATAAATAAGTGTAACACCTAATCAATCCCAATAGCGTAGTAATCATTTATATAACTCTAATATTAATTATTTAACTATTTAATTATAGATTAATCACTCTAAACTGTAATTTCTGATTTTCACCATTTTCATTCGGTTATTCATATTTTAATTCAAAGCGAAGTAATGTAAACTAAATTGTTTTTCCTATCACTATTTTAGTTAATTCTATACATGAAATAGATATTTTAATTCATAAATTTAGCCCATGCCCTCACACTTTATTAATATTGCACATTAACCTCAAATTCATTCCTTCATATATATAAAAGTAAACTCCATTATAATGAACATTTTCCACAAATATTTACAATATTTTAAGCTGAATTTGTACAAAAATAAAAATAAGAAACCCTCGTCAATTGAAGCACATGGTCGGCCACCCTTTCTTGGACAATTGTAGTGTACTTTTCTTTTAACACAAGTCATGAAATCATGGAAGAAGTTTGTCCTAATGCCCTAAAGCATGGAGATATGTTTGTACCTCTAGTTCCAATCAAATTAATCATAACTAAATCATGTTTCAATCCGTACTTAATCTTCTTAATCAACCTCTATTTCATTACCTTCTAACTAAATCAAAATTTATTCCATTCAATTCCAACCAAGGGCGTTTTAGACTTTTTACCTTTTTTTTTTTTTTTCTAAATACAACCATCCACCTAGCATTTTTTTTACACTCAAACACACACACACGGCTGAGGGGGAGAGAGAAGAGAGCAAGGTGTGAGCTTGGAGGGAGGAAGGAAGGAAAAAAAGAAAGAAAAAAAAAAGTAAGCTTTGTCCAATCTTAGCAAACCTAGCAAATAAGTAAGTCACACGCCACTCTATTCTTTCTTTTCTCTTCTAAATAGATGATATATGTGCCTAGAATGTAGATTTCATACTCATATGTATAATTCTCATGTGTTCATTAAAATGTGATTGAATATTGATGAGTACCTTACTTGTGTTCAAACTGTGTTGAAGTAATTCATCAAGTTCTAATCTATTTAGTGCAATTTATAAAAGATACACCTTCAAACTAAAAATCTAAGTTATTAATAAATTATTTGGTATGCTTTTATCATATGAGAAGTGTAAAATTACCCATTGTTGCTTCTTTTTCCCGTAACTCTTTTTATGTTAAGTTTTGAGCACAAATGGCTAATATTTTCAGTCTAATTTTAAAAATTATAGAAAGATGCAGAAAAATCTTCTTGATCTCATTTTTTAATCAAAATCTTCCTTAAAGTGTTAACTTTCAAATAAAATTGGTTTTAGTGGAAATGAATGAGTAATTTGAGAGAAAAAACCAATTTTTGTAACAGCTGACGAATTTGGACAAAGCTGAAGTATTTCATTAATAACTAAAAACTAGAAAGGCTATCCCACTTCAGTAAATTGATTTTGAAACTAGAGAAAATTATCTACAAACCCTAAGGAAGCCAAGTCTTTGGGACCATTAAAAATACCTTTTTGATAGTTGTTTTCAAAGTAAAACAAATCTGGAAATTTGTTGCAATTAGTCTTCTCATGCTCTTAGTTGATTGAATGTGCCTTTTATTAATTGATCAATCTTTGCTTTGTTATTTACGTATATTTGTGGTTGTAATTCTTTAAATTTATGGCATGCAATCTTATTACTTGTGTAGCATTTGTTATTTTGATAGTTTGTTCTAACCCAACATAACATACTTATCTTAACGGGAAACTAAAAAAGGGTGGTGTTGGGATTTCAATCACTAAAGTAAAATTTTATGAGATAATGAAATGTTGATTTCAAGTATTGATTAGTGGGATCTATTTCCTATTCGAGGATTAAGTCTTGCACAAGTGATTTGTTTCGGAACTCTTGAATAGATCGGTTGTATTCGAACCCTAGGTAGTTATCGATATGGGTGTTATAAGGTTGGGGAGGTTTTGCGTGTTGACCCTTATTTACTGTATCTTTTGAGGTCCTCGGTTGGCGCTATGAAGTAAGTAACCATTGTAGGCATCTGGGGTAAGGTTTACAAATCAGCAAAAGATGGGGTACTGAATAATTCGAGTCCAGTTCTTATGGTTAGGAGGATGAAATCTCTTTGGGGGGAATTCCTAGCTTACTAACACCTAACTTTGTAATCCCTTTAATTATTGACTTGGTTATCACGCTTCGTTGTTTACTTTATTTGTAATTGTGTATTGGATTAGGAAAAAGGGACGGGGCATTGTAGACACCTTATTTTGACTGGCCCTAAGACTTGGGCGCTATTGTTCGAACACCCAATGATGAACCGAGATGTACTAATCATATGAATTCCTCAGTAGCAAGTCCGAGAGTTAAGCTTTAAATTCGAACCAAGTACCTATTTTGACCAAAATGTTTTTTGACTAATTAAAAACCTTTTTCAAACTCTATTTAATTACGCAGTTCTAGACATTTCCACAATATCTTGAGGCTTATCTTTTCAAACTCAAAGTGTTGTTTTCTTTTAAACAGACTGAGCAAAGAATGTATTGTGAATGAATAGAAGGTATGAAATCCTCTGAAATACCTGTCTCTCCTTTCAAAGCATGCTAGCTTTACCTTATTTATCCAACGATGTATGTTTCAGCTGGCCGGACAACAATTCATGGCCGGATGATAACATATCGGCTGGATATATAATGGTACGACCAGCTGAATTGTCCGAGAACAGAGCATTTTCAAGAATTTTGGCCTTTTCTGCGAGATTTTCATATATATATATCTCAAATATCTATGTCCAAAACTTTATAAATAGAGGTCAAAAGTTCATTTCAAAATGCTAACAAATTTTGCCCAAGGCTTATAGAGAAAGTTAAGAGCTTCCTTCATACACTTCACCTTTAACCTTCATTTTCTCAACTTCAAACCTCAAAAACACCATTAAAGCTCGACTCTATGCTTCTTGATGAGGATTTTGAACATCCTAAATTACATCTAAAGGACCTTGAGGGTTCCAAGAAAGAGTTTGAGAACCGAGAAGATTATCCTCTTTAAAGAGGTGAACTTTTGAACTTTGTACCACTTTTTCCCTCTTGTTCTTCATTTCTAAGTTCTAGATTTCATTACATACTTCTTGTAGTCTTGTAACAAGTCCTTATGGATGTGGTTGGGGGTAGAAAGTAGCCACCCATCCATTTAGTTGATAGTTCTCCTTACTTTTCCATAGTTTTGATCTCTTTTGTTCCTTTCTAGAGTTGTAATCTCTTCTTGTTGTATATTGGAACCTTGTGGGTGTGATTGGAGGTAGATATTAGCCATCCATCCACAAGCTTGATTATATGGGTTTTTGAAAAGTTGCTATTTTAGTAGGCTATTTTAGTTCTTGGCTATTTTAGCAGGCTAAAATTTTTGGATATGGGGTGTTTGGGAAGATGATTGATTTTTTTTAATTTTATTTTATAATTGGATATGATATTTGTGAGAGAAAAAGTGAAATGATTATGTGTTTAATGTAACATTTTGTCTTATTAGATATTTTAGTCTATTTTGTTTTTTTGTGAATTTTAGCCTAAGAAATGCTAAAATTTTTCTTGCCAAACACCCCCTTTGTAAAGTACATTCTTTCATGTTCCCATAGTTTCTCATCACATATCTCATCATTCCATCATATTGGTCCATATATCTCAACCCATGCAAAAGCTAAATAAGTCAAAGTGGTCGTTTCATGGGGCTAGATGGATGATCTTTGAGATTTGATGTTAAGAAAGTGGTTGTTTTTCATATTCATTGATTTTTCTTGGAAGTAAAGTAAGAAGTTTTAAGTCAAACATGTTGAAAACTCTCTTCTCCATCTCTTGTGAACATGGAAATGGGTAAAAACACCCTTGTTCCATGAATAGAAGAGGAGTCTTCAATAGTCTTTGATGGATTTCTTACTTTATAGGTGAAGCTTCCACTAAGAAATAATAAGCATTAGCCTACTCTCTCCAATTGATAGCATGAATTTGGGTACTAACCTACCCTTATTCACAAAGAGATGATTGTAGGTTCATATCTATTTCTTAGGCTTGAATTTTGTTTGTTTAATTCATTTAATTCGATAAATTGTGGTAGAATATTTGTTGTACATAGTTATTTGTGTGATTGCTAGGGACTGGGGCCTATCTACCTCCTTCTTAAGTGTTCTCTACAAGAGGGAGAGGTAAAAATGATGAACACTTGGAAGCTGTGCTTTGTTTTTGCTCTGTCCCTTTTGCAAAAAAAATAGTGTTCATCCCGAGGATTGAACAGGGCTTACCTCTATTTGGTCGACTAGATGATTTTGTAGCTGGCCCAGTAAGGCTTATTTCCAAGCAGGGCAGAGCAGGACAGTTTCTGGGGAGTGTTCTCCTAGGCATTCTGAAACTGCTATATATACTTCCTGATTTGTTTAGTATGATTTGTTAGATTCACCAGTCATTTGGCTGGATCAATTTATTTGTTGTAATAATCTTTTCCTCCCATCTCTCTTTCTTATTCATTCGAATTATTGTAATAACTCTCAACCCCACGTCTTTCTATCTATTTTATTTATATGCGTTCCGTGTATGTTGCATATAGCGTCACGCTTTACTTATTATACCCATGCATATGGATTCAGTTCATTTGCATTTGTGGGATTTATCATTTCTGAAATGATTATATGTGTTATCTCATGTCCCGAAACAATGCACATGCTATATGACAGTAACCGAATCCTTAGTTCCATATTATGGGTGTACGACATTAGCTATCTATATATAGGATCATGCATATATTTCTAATACATTGTTTTTACTTATCATGGAGTACTAGGTAAGCATTTTTCTGCTTTGACATTTTGTGTCCTTGTTATTTACCATATCCGTTGTTATACCATGAGGCTAGATTCTTAAGTGGAATATCTATGTAAATGCCAGTGGATGGAGGTTATGTTGCTTGCATTGGAATGTTATTGAGTCTTTTTTTTTTTTTTTTTTTTTTTTTTTTAATACCGAGTTGTACAAAATGCTTTCCAAAATGCATAATATCAAAGCATAACCAGAACAAGCGACACAGTCTATATTTATATGCCTCAGATAGTACTGTTAGCAGTATTTAAAACTGAAATATGAATATATGGAGACTATAAAAATCACATCATGACTTAGTAAAGGTCGATATTTTGATTGGGTGAGTGGGATGCTTAATTTATGTCCTTCTTCTCTCATAACTAAGTTCTCGAACCGAGACACTTTGGTTATAACGGGCCACTACGAGTCACAGGTTTCCTAGTTTTTTCAAAAGATTAGGTGGCGATTCTGAGATTTGGTGATGTAGTCTATTTTCTAGCAAAGGCTTTGAAATAAAATGGATTTTCTGTACAGATTGCTAGATCTGGACTCTCATTTATGTTTGACATTACACTTGTGGAACTAGATCAAGAGATCAGGAGTCCAAACTGTAGGACCCGCTTGGTAACCCCGAAAAGGCATCCCACAGTTTTCTAGCAACTCTACTAGGGAGAACCAAGAGAATTTGACTTGAACTTCATAGTGTGAGATTTTATTTTCATTGCATTTTCACGCATTGTGCGCATAAGTCACTGTATTTGCCATCTGATATCCTGGACGACTTACCAGACGTAGCTTCTTTCATGGTGGGAATACAAGCCCCAGATCTGGACCACCAACGTACTGCTTGATCCTTCCTTCACTTACAGGTGTTAGGTGGGGTAAATATATCGGTGTCTTGTTGGGATACCTTTTTTTACTGAACCGACCTAGTCCATGTACTCAGCTGTAACACTTTTCCAAATTAGGACAAGATACTCTCCCGTGTCTAAGTTGTGATGATGCTACTTGATTGAGTAGTGAAGTTCTAGATCATTCCGACTCCAGAATAGGGTAACCCTAAACCCCTCATAGGGGTGTTTGTTCACTTTACCTACTATGTGCTATGTGTTATGTGTTGGATCTATATAGCGGTTCTCAGATTCAGATTAGTAGTTCAGGCATATATTGTGGGGGAAGAGTTTAGTTTATCAGTGGGGTGTACAATGACCTTTTTTCAGCCAATGGCATAGTTAAATGAGTTGATCCAAAATGCTGCCAGTTTTTGTGTTTGATGGTGGTTTATTTTCTTTATTTTATTTTCTTTTGCTAGGTAGTTGTTACATCATAGCTTCGGAAAGTTCTGACATCCCCCAAATTCTATGGACTCATGCTGGTAGGTTTTGCAAGACTTCAGATCTAATTCAAGGTCAACCAGTGTTTGTGTCACTCCCATCAGTAATCAGAAGAAGAAGAGGCAAACAATTACAGCTCATTTAAGACCCGCACCAATCACCTCTCAGATCACCCTTATTCAACTCTCTAGTTTCCAATTCACCAATTTCCACCATGGTCTCAGAACCTACAAGATTTAGCAGATATTCTTGCAAATCTTCAGCGAACCATAGATAATCTTAACCATATGATTGCTACTTAGGTCAAGGCAATTGTCGATTGCAGAACCTATCTGGGGCCTCCACCACTCGTTCGCTTCCAATCAACCATCCAATCCCGAATCCCTTTTCTTTAGTTGAAAATTTCTAAGGACCTGTTCTATAAGAAAAGCCGACCCAAGCTCATAACTTTAGAGCTCCAACACACCCTGTTAAAGGGCTATTCCTTTTTGACCTTATTGAATTCGAC
Organism: Camellia lanceoleosa; assembly: GCA_025200525.1. Taxonomy (NCBI): domain Eukaryota; kingdom Viridiplantae; phylum Streptophyta; class Magnoliopsida; order Ericales; family Theaceae; genus Camellia; species Camellia lanceoleosa. The sequence continues at coordinate 156,666,956 of CM045759.1, forward strand.
CTAGTGATGCTAAAGATAGCCAAACTGGAGAAATTATTCAAGAAATCATAAGGCATCAACTCCACTTCGGACATTGAGAACGAATATACGAAAACTACTGTAAGATTACCAAAGAGATTTAAAATGATGCATGTAGACAGGTTCGTTGGGTCCAGAGATCCAATGGTCCATATCCATCTCTATTCAAATATTTTAAAACCTATGGGCTTGACTCGTGCTTAAAAGATGTCTCTATTCAGAAGAACTCTGTTGGGTGTAGCTGCCACTTGATATGCTAAACTAGAAGATTCAGTAAAGCAGAGTTGGAAAGAGCTAGCTGAGGCATTTATCGCTCAGCATTCCTACAATACGTAAATCGAGGTGACCACTCGAGAGTTAGAGGCTACCTGCCAAGAGCCCAAGGAGAGTTTCGTGGAATTCATAACCAGGTGGAGAGTTAAGGTAGCCATGATGACTGATAAGCCCCTGAAAAAGGACCAGATCCGTATGGTAGTGAGAAATCTACGCGAGAAAATGCTGTAGAAAATGATAGTCCTTTTGCTTTTCATCTTCAAAGAGTTGCGTGAAATGGGAGTTCAGATTGAGGATGGCATCAAGCAAGGCATTATTATTGATGGAAAGGAGCATGTAAAGAAGACCTTTGTTCGCAGTTCCAATGCTCCTACCAGTCGTAGCACAGCTGCGAAGGTCCAAAAAATATTGAACTCATTGAGTCTTGAATTGGAGTAAAAAAACTGAGTTGGGTTCAATCGGACGTTATATTGAACTCATTGAGTCTTGAATCATTACGTACTCTTTAGTGATGTTAATGATTCAAGAAGCAATGTTTACCACTTCTCTTGAGGTAACTCCATAATAAGGGAGAGGTTTTGTTGGTCTTTCATTTCCATTTACTGAGCCTTTGTCCTAACGATTCATAGATTATCACGCAACAACTTTGCGACAATTGATGGTTTGTAAATCAAGTCTACTCCTCCCTTGATCAGTTTCATGATAGGGAGAGGCAGAAAGGATAAACATCTCCTGGAAACACTCTATTTTGGCTTTGTTTTGAATCTATGGCAGCAGGGCATCCCTTAAAAGCAGTTGCCAGCTGGCCAAAACTCCGCAAGGTCGACCACTTTTCAAGGCTGGCCAGTTACCTTTTTGTACAGGCAGTGGCATTTTGTGGTAGAACAGAGTAGAAGCTAGGACAAAAACAGAATAATTTTTGGACTGCAAACAAAACAGATTCTGGAAGCAAAACAGAGAGGTTCCTGGGAGGATGTTCTCATTTGTGCGCGTGCAGCACTTAATTTCCCTTAGTCCTTTAAAATTAATGCTTTGATAGTAGTATGTTTAAATTGATTAGGATTCATTCAAAATTGTTATAGCTAGTTAAATTTAGTTATTGTAATAGTTAGTTAAGTTAGTTAATTTGGTGTTGTAATAATTAGTTTAAATTCGGACATTTGAACCCTCTTGTATGAGGGCATATTTGTCATATTGTGTATGTCTTCCAACCTCCATTCTTTCTCCCTTTTATTTACTTGCTTACGATAGTTATATATAGTATCATATTTTGGTTTCATGCCATTGCCATTGCCATTGCCATTGCCATGACTTGTATCCATTTTTGCATGCATTAGGCTTGGTTCATCATTCTAACTTTATTTTTTATTTCCTACTTACTTGAATACGTGCGCTATCACATGCTTTGAGTTGAGCCATATGGCATGTTAAATAACCGAACCTAGTAGTTGCATTTTTGTATGTGTTGCATTAGTCACATACATATTAAAACATGCATTTTTCTAACTAATTTCTTCTATTTTGGCTTGCCTCGGTTGAGTACTAGATAAGCGTTTTTGTTTTAGCATTTTGCATGAATGTTTGTGTTACCATAAAAAGCATATTACCATGAGGCTAAGTACTTATTTGATATATCTCTTTGTTATGCCTGTGAATGAAGGCTATTTCGCTTAAGTTGGGATAACTTTGATTAATGTAAATATGATCTTACTTTTTAAAGTACCACATTCAAAACTCTTTTTAAACAAACATGAAATCAAAGCATTCCAAAGTGAGTGACTTAGTCTACACTTGCGTGCCTCACATAGTAAAGTTAGTATAATAATCAGAACAAGAGCATATACTGTATATAAAAATCACATCATGATTAGTAGAGGCCGATCTTTGATCGGGTGAGTGGGATGCTCAATTCATGGCGTTCCCCTCTCATACCTAAATTCCCGAGTTGAGATACTTTGGTTATGACGGACAAGTGGCCTTTGGCACGAGTCACGGGTTTCTTAAATTTCTTAAAAATATTTAGGTTGCGACTCTGAAATATGGCAATGCAGTCCATTTTTGGCATCTATGATGATAAATGGATTTTCTAAGATTTGCCAGATTTGGATGCTCATTTTTTTTTTTTTTTTCACATTGCACTTGTGAAACCAGATTCAAAACCACAGGAGTCCAAACTGTTGGGCTATCGTATCCAAGGAGACTAACCCCTCCGAGGAGCACGAGAAGCAAGCTACAGTACTTTGACATTTGGAATTTTCTAGAAAGTGATACGTACCCGCAAGGGGAAAATGCCAAAGACAAAGGGAGATACGACCAAGTTCATTATCTACGGAGATAAGTTGTACAAGATGGGACATCTAGGGATGCACAAGATGTGCGTGGAAGAAGAAGCGAAGCGTAGCGCATTATGGAGGCCATCCATGGAGGGAAGTGCGAGGCCCATATAAATGGTACAATGTTAGCAAGAAAGATTCTTAGACCGGGATACTACTAGTCAACCATGGAAAGTGATTGTATTAACTTTGTTTAGTGATACCACAAATGCCAGATTCATGCTAATTGCATGAACATTCCATTATTGAAACTCTACAACATGACCTCACCATAGCCTTTCTCAGTCTAGGGAATAGATGTTATTGGGGCAGTTCCGCGAAAAGGTTCAAATGGACATGAGTTTATCTTGGTGGTTGTTGACTACTTCACTAAATAGGTAGAGGGCGCAATCTTCCTTGGTGCTGAAAGCATCGTATGTGGCCAAATTTATCAAGAACAACATCATTTGCAGGAATGGGGTACCTAATGAAATTATTTCAAACAATGGCTCGCACTTCAAAGGAGAAGTGATTGATTTGCTTAAGAAGTATAATGTGGCTTTTCACAAGTCATCAATATACATGCCATAGACTAATGGAGCCGTTGAAGCTGCAAACAAGAATGTCAAGAATATTCTACGTAAAATGGTGGAAACCTATAAGGATTGGCCATAAAAGTTGTCATTTGCGATCTGGGGGATACAGGACATCAATTTGAACATCAATAGGGGCAACCCCATATTCTTTGGTATATGAGATGAAGGTCGTGCTGCCTATTGAGATGGAGGAACCCTCGTTAAGAATTATGGCTGAATGTTGAATAGAAGAGACAGACTAACAACATAACATATTTGAAAAGTTGATGTTATTTGATAAGAGGAGATTGAAGGCGCTATACCATGTTCAGGGATATCAGCGCAGGATTACTGGAGCATTTAACAAGAAGATTTAGTCCAAAAACTTAAGAGAAGGATATCTAGTGCTTAAGGACAACAAAACTCCTATCCATGACCCTAGGGGCAAATTTAAACCCAATTGGACTGGTCCTTATATCATCAAGTCAATTTGGTCAAGTGGAGCAATTATGCTGATGGGCTTGGATGGCTTGGAGTTTTTACAACCAATCAACATAGACAAGTTGAAGAAATACTATCCTTGAGAGGCTCACTGGGCCAAAAACTTGAAAGAGCGACCTAGACAAAAATAAGAGCGTATAAAAGGAAAGAATGAAGTAGAAGAGAGCTCGCAAAGTTAAAAACCCGGAATGAGGACTTTGGCCAAAGTAAAAGCGCCAAAATGAGAGAGCAAACACTCGAGTGAACCCTAACTATGAACTACGTAAGGCCTGATTCCCTTCTTTGGGATACATAGGCAATTTCCTTTTGAAGTTCTACCCCAATCTCTTCAACTTGGTTGTTTAGTCCATGTTCGATTGGTTTATCTTAGCCTGAGTTTGTTTGTCCTACTGTTTTCTCTATGACAGTTTCAGTTCCAAGGCAAATCAAGTGGTAATGCAATGGTGAAAACAAATGCGGTGAATTTTGTGTTGGGGTTCTGATTTAAGGTAGTGCATCTTAAGGGTTGATTTCAGGTAGTTAGGTAGTGATCATTGGCGATAATGTGTTTTTATTCTATAATAAAAGTTATCGATTTTCTCAAACATTTTGCAAACTGAGTTATTCTTTTGGACCCAAAGAGAAGCTTTTCAGTTACCACATCTTTAATCATAGGATTTCAAACAAAAGTGGAACAAACATGTCAATCCAAACTTCCATATTGATCAAGAGTTTTTACATCAAAAAGCAAAAAGAAAAGGTTAAAGAAATGAACTAGAGGCATAGTTGAGTCAAGTTCTCGATCTCCTTCCTGCTGCATCAGAAGACTCTGCTACTAGAGACGCATCTGCTTGTGCTTTTTCTTCAAGCCAAAGTAAGTACTCGCCAGAGAGGGCATGACTGAGGCTCTTAGCAAGAGCCAAGAGCTCTCTCATCCTCCAAGCAGTGGCGTACCAGGAGAGATGCCTAATTCGGAGTGAAAACGATGTTGGATACTCAGCCTTATCAGTAGGACAGGTTTGGTCATGCCCAAACTGAACCTAAATTTGAAGGGAAAGTAGAAGAGAGGTGAGTTAGGCTAATTAGTTGCACACCCAGTTGGCGGAACATGCTATACGTCATCAGAAACAAGTCAAGCCAGGGACATCTCCAAGCAATGTCAGTTACAGATTAGCTACACATCCAATCGCACCACAGGCCCTCTAAGGGAAAGCTCACTAACTGGGAACGGAAGAAGTAATTCCTAGCCATATATCGAGTACAAGAAGCCACCACTTTCAACTTATCCATCAGCCATACCTGGGGTGGGATGAAAAAAAAAAGAGATTAAAGAATAGAGAGATATGTGTTGAGGGGAAAAAGTGAGAATGAGGGAATTTAAGAGAAGATCGGGCGATGAGAGCCAAAGTGATGTAAGAATTACAAAAATGAGAAGGGATGAGAAACAATACCCGGAGAAGCAGTGGGCTCCTTGCGAATTGGGAGGTCTCCTACCGGCAAAACGTATCGAAACCCATCAAAGTTTTGGCTAACACTAGGTTGGTACAATTTTAACCTTCCCGGAGGCGTTGAGTCACCTCAATGAACTTGATGCTAGCCTTGTTACCGTTAGGGACAAGTAGTGCGCCAGGAGACATATTGTAATAACCTGACTCTCTCATATGTTGCATATGCTCTAATTTGCTCATTATCTATGTGATTATATGTGTGATAATATGCTTGATGTGAAATTCCATGTTTAAATGTGTGAATTATGTGCTTATGAGATTGTATCTGTCGATTATAAGAAAATTTGTCGAAATTACAATATTTAGACTGAAAATTGAAAGCCTTAGAGTTGCGATAAACTGAAATTGACTTTACAATTATGATTAGCATGATTTTTAGAACATAATATGAAGCTTTGTAAAAATTTGATTCGTAATGAATTAATTAGATATATTTAAGTTAAACTCTTAATTAAGCTTTAAACTTAGACTTAATAAGTTAAGTCTTGTTAGATATAATGTATATATATATATAAGCTTTAGGAGACTTAGACTTAACAAACCAACAAAAATATCTCCTAAAAAGAGAAAGAAGAAGAGAATTCAACCTAAGCTTGGAGATTGGAGGAAATTGAAAAAGTAACTCAAAAATTGGCTCAAGGTAAGTGTTAATCAACTCAAATACTTGAATATCTCTTCAATTGCTAGGAATTAAGACCTAAGATGAAGCCTTTGCACTTATAAAAGTTAGGGTTTTGAGTTATGATCTTGGTTGAAACAAATCTCATGAAAATGAACATGTAATCCTTATATTTGCTTGATTTAAGAGTTGATTCCTTTATTTTTAGTTTGATTTGAGTTGGATTGTGAGGAATTGTTCCCTAATCTTGCCTATTTGCATGCTTTGAGCTCATGTATATGTGTATGTATATGAAAAGATGAAGAAAATGAAGGAATCGTGGAGATTAGAGTTCTATGTGTCAACTTAAAAGAAGTTTGATCTAATTGAGCTTGTGTTTCATGCTTAATATGTTCATATATCATGTTTTTGAAGTGAAATTGCTTAAATTGAACCTTAGAAATGAGTTTGGAAAGCTTGGATTTGTTGGATTTTTAGACTGCACAAAGAGAGCCCCGGATTGTACGTTCGGGGCTCACGGCCGCACGTGTGGAAAACAGGGAGGGCAAGTCAGACATTCTGAACTAAAGCACGTGCGATACACCTCTTCGCACGTGCGGTGGGGGTCTTCCGCACGTGCGGGAAATAAGGAAAAAAAGTGTTGCATTATGTACATCTTTTCAACCCTTTGAATCTGTTAATGTGTATGTTTAAGCCCTCCAAAATGCTTAAAAATGAATAGAAAATGAACGAAATCGAGAAATAATTAAAGAGAAGAAGCTAAGAAAAGATGAATTGCTTATCTAGTTGTGTGTGTGCCATGTGTAGGTCACTCGCCGGAAGGGACCATTGCACAACTAAACCATTGTGAGTAATAGTAGTGTAACAATATGTTATGTCTTATGTATTTTTTATCGTGAATGGCATGATGTATTTTTGATAGTGAATTGCATACCTTATACGATTTGTGTTTTGATTGATATGAATTGTGTTTTGATTGAGATGATTGAGCATTTGATTGCAATGGCATATGAAATGGACCCAATGTCGTTCTATTTTTGTTATGTATGATGGGCCCGAGGCCGTTATGTCTGATATAGATTACTTGGACCTAAGGCTGATAGAGATGGAGACATGTTGATGTTCCATCAACCTATAATGTTTAGAACAACTGTTGATATGTTGGGCCTGAGGCCGTTGTGTATTATGTTGGGCTTGGGGCCATTATGTATTATGTTGGGTCTAAGGCTGTTCCGTATTATGTTGGGCCTGAGGCCGTTGTTATGTTGGGCCTAAGGCCATTCTGTCTTTTGTGGGCCCGAGGTCGTTTTGGAATGTGACTATGATTAAGACATGTATAGGCTGTATATATATTCTTCAAGACATATACTCATTCATATGAATCTCCTTACATTATTATTACTCACTAAGCCTTACTCACTCCGTATTTATATATATATGTAGGTGATCAACCCGGAGGCCAGCCCTACTTCAGCTTCAGGAGTCTTTTTGGTGGACCTGTCTTGTCAAGCCTCTAAAAATGAGCCTTTTGTCTTTTAGGATTTTCTGTGATGGCAATTGTTGTTTAGTCTTTGGTGACTTTTGTTTGGGCACCTTGTTAATGTGTAATTTTTGGGTTGCTAACTCCTTGTACAAGTCTTTGCATGACTTGTACTTGTATGTATGAACTATGTATGTAAGCTTTCTGTATATGACATGATGTTTAAAATCCTGGCATATAAGCACTGCTTAATGGACGTTCTGTTATTTTATTTTCTTCCGCACAAGCCCCGTTATGATAAATTTCTTTGTAATCTGTCTGAGGCCGTAAGTAATCAAGAGGTTACCGGCCAGTCATGATCCAAACTTTTAAGGGCGAGTTTGGGTCGTGACAGTTGGTATCAAAGCACGAGTTACTCCCTCACACACTGGTCCATTTAAGCTTTAAGGTGTCTAGGCAAGACGTAAGGTGCATCCTTTTGAGAAGCACGTGCTCGTATGCATTGAGAACATGTGGTTACATGAGATATGAATTGTCGTCTGAATGCGTATAAGAAAATTTTGTTTTTGTTATAACGCAAGTATACGAACATGTGAATCATGAATTGTTGCTAATGTGCATTTCGATTTTGCAAATAGGCGTATGTGGAATATGAATATGGTTAAGTGTGTAATTATCTAGTACGTATTTAGCATGCGATATCTAATAAGTATGCAGTCATCTGTTATGCATATGATTTTTTGTCTTTACGATACGCACCCTATGTGTATCTGTGTTTATTTATGTACTTGGCACATAATACGAGTTTGTCTAGATCATGGAGGAAACAAGGGCAAATGAGTTAGAAGACTCTTCCACAGCCTAACTTGATAAGTTGCTTGATAGGTTGGAAGGTATAGTACAAAAAATGGTAGAGATCTTAAGACAACAACATCAGTTACCACTACGACAAGAATCTTTGCCGCCACCAATGCAAGAGCACCAAGTGAATGTGTTAAAAGTCACAAAATATGTTGAGGTGCAAGACCAAACACTAACAACCAAAGCTAACATGAACTGAACTTCTGAATGGGAATGCAAGAGGCATGGCTTTTTCTTAAGGAAAAGATTATTTAAAAAGCAAAATATGGAGATCATCGCGTACTTCAAACTCTATAAGGAATACATCACCAACATGTAACGAATGTGCTAAGAAACACCAAGGAGTTTGTTATCGAATTTTCGGGGCTTGTTATAGATGTGGTGAAATGGATAATATGGTAAGGAACTGTCCTCGGACTGAACAAAATGTGAATAGACCCCCTGCCAGCTGGGTCCGTCCCAATGGTAAGAACTGCTAATCAGGATAGAGTAATTACACTCGTCCCAAAAAATATTCAGAATACTACGACCGTTATCCCAGGTATCTATATTGTTTATAAACGAATGCCTATATGTTGATTGATTCGAGACTAGTGCATGTGGACATCTTTGCTTGGGATATTATTTGATTCGGTTCGACGCATTCTTTCATATATGCTACATGTGTATTTAGATTGGTTAGACCCATAGGATCAATATCTTATTTATTGTATATATCTACTTCATTTAGGAAATTTGTGAAATACGTATTGAGGATATTGATTGACTTTGTACATGCATGTATATCTAACCCTATGCTCAAAATGATTTGTTATATTACTGTCTTTATTGACTAAACCACTGGGACTATGATTCTGTGATTGTGTGACTAAGTTGGGCATCCCAAATAATGAACTTTATAATTTGTGAGACCATGTACTTTGATTGGTAAACATTGACTGGACTATATGACTAGATTAGGCTTGTAAACCTATGCTTTTGTGATTGTATGACTGATTTGGAACTTTTGCATAACGAACCTTATATTATATGTAACCGAGGAACTTTGTATGATGCGTTACTGTGTACCATATACTTACACGTAAGACTCTTGAAACAAACTGATATGAACCGTTTTGATATATGACTTTGACAACTGATGAACTTAGGATAGTTGCAAAACTATTGACTATGTATTTAAGCGAACGAAGTATGACCTACAAAACCAATGTACCCAATTTGAGAATGATTTGATAGAACTTGTACTTGATTCGACCTAATAGAACTTTTGTGTGATTTGACCTGATGGAACCTTCATCTGATATAATGTGATGGGACCTTTGTTCGATTTAATTTGATAAGACCTTTGCCTGAATTGATTTGATAAGAACCTCTATCTAATTTGATGTCGTTTAAGGGAGATTATGAATCGTTCATGAACGAATGGCCGGATTATTCTTGACAAGATCCAAAACTTGAAGTCGTTTGGAATACTGGACTTATTTAGAAAACCTTATGTGGGCTGTCAATAGATCGATCTAACCATGAACACCATTGAGAACCAACCTTCAACTATTGGGGACATATGTGCTATAAATGAACTGCATTGTGCAAATCCAGTGATTAGGTGTTTTAAGGAACGACTGCTTCTGTATTACCATATTCTTATTTATTTGACGCTATGGGAACCGATAACAGTAGATCGATTTAATTCTAAATAGTACTGAACATTATCGTTGACTGAGCAAAATATATTTTGTATGGAAGAATAGTTGCTTTAGTGTTATCGGATTTTGAAAAGTCATGTTATGGTAATTGTTAATTGTGAATTGTTTTGATTGTGAACACTATTGGGATTAGAAAACCTCGATTATCTAAAAGTGTGTGACTTCAATACGCCCTGTAAATGACTGCTCAGAACCATTGTTTTTTTGCAATTGGGGCTTTGGGGATGTGTAAATTGTGTTTAACATATGATTGACTACTTTGATATTATTAGATAATGTTGAAAGACTTGTTGGAACTAAGTAATCGAACATTGAACTGAATTGCAAACTAACGCTATGGGGATATGTGAATTATGTACATCGTGTGGTTGATTGCTTCATTGTTACCTTTGTTGACTCGAGAATTAGTATCTGGATCCACTTTATATTCCAAATGACTCTCGACTAAAATTGGATAATTGTGATGAATCGTTGCATCGCATACCAGATAAATCTGTGAACTATTAATTGACAGAGGAATGAATTGAACATTTGTGACAGACTTGGAAAATGATATCAAATTGAGATAGCTGATCCGGACTTGATACACAGTAAAACAAGTTGAGGGACCAAACTTCTTAATGGGGGGAAGAGTGTAATAACTCGACTCTCTCATATGCTGCATATGCTCTAATTCTCTCATTATCTATGTGATTATGTGTGTGATTATATGCTTGATGTGAAATTCCATGTTTAAATGTGTGAATTATGTGCTTATGAGATTATATCTGTCGATTATAAGAATATTTGTTGAAATTACAACATTTGGACTAAAAATTGAAAGCCTTAGAGGCGCGATAAACCGAAATTGACTTTATAGTTATGATTAACATGATTTTTAGGACATAATATGAAGTTCTGTAAAAATTTGTTTCGTAATGAATTAATTAGATATATTTAAGCTAAACTCTTAATTAAGCTTTAAACTTAGAGTTAATAAGTTAAGTCTTGTTAGATAATAATGTATATACATAAGCCTTGGGAGACTTAGCCTCAACAAACCACCAAAAATATCTCCTAAAAAGAGAGAGAAGAAGAGAATTCAACCTAAGCTTGGAGATTGGATGAAATTGAAAGAATATCTCAAAGATTGGCTCAAGGTAAGTGTTAATCAACTCAAATACTTGAATATCTCTTCAATTGCTAGGAATTAAAACCTAAGATGAAGCTTTTGCACTCATAAAAGTTAGGGTTTTGAGTTATGATCTTGGTTGAAACAAATCTCATGAAAATGAACACGTAATCCTTACAGTCGTTTGATTTAAGAGTTGATTCCTTTATTTTTAGTTTGATTTGAGTTGGATTGTGAGGAATTGTTCCCTAATCTTGCCTTTTTGTATGCTTTGAGCTCATGTATATGTGTATGTATATGAACAAATGAAGAAAATGGAGGAATCATGGAGATTAGAGTTCTATATGTCAACTTAAAGGAAGTTTGATCCAATTGAACTTGTGTTTCATGCTTAATATGTTCATATAACATGTTTTTGAAGTGAAATTGCTTGAAGTCAAAGCTTGGATTTGTTGGATTTTTGGAATGCACAAACAGAGCCTAGGACCGCAAGTGTGGGGCTCATAGCCGCACATGCAGAAAACAGGGAAGGCAATTCTAACATTCTGAAGAAAAAAAAAAAAAGCACATGTGGGGCCGTACGTGCGGCACACCTCTCCGCAAGTACGGTGGGGGCCTTCCAGATGTGCAGGAAATAGGGAGAAAAAGTGTTGCATTATGTACATCTTTCTAACCCTCTGAATTTGTTAACGTGTATGTTTAAGCCCTCCGAAATGCTTTAAAATGAATAGAAAACAAACGAAACAAAGAAATAATTAAAGAGAGGAAGCTAAGAAAAGATGAATTGCTTATCAAGTTGTGTGTGTGCCATGTGTAGGTCACTCGCTGGAAGGGACCATTGCATGACTAAACCAATGTGAGTAATAATAGTGTAACGATATGTTATAACTTGTGTATTTTTTATCGTGAATGGCATAATGTATTTTTGATAATGAATGGCATACCTTATACGAATTGTGTTTTGATTAATACGAATTGTGTTTTGATTGAGATGATTGAGCATTTGATTGCAATGGCATATGAAATGGACTCAAGGTCATTCTGTTTCTGTTATGTATGATGGGCCTGAGGCCGTTATGTCTGATATGGATTACTTGGCCATAAGGCCGAGGGAGATGGAGACATGTCGATATTCTATCTACTCTATAATGTTCAGAACAGCTGTTGATATGTTGGGCCTGAGGTCGTTGTGTATTATGTTGGGCCTAAGGCTGTTCCATATTATGTTGGGCTTGAGGCTTTTGTGTATTATCTTGGGTCGGAGGCCATTCCGTATTATGTTGGGCCTGAGGCCGTTGTGTATTATGTTGGGCCTAAGGTCATTTCTTATTATGTTGGGCCTAAGGCCATTGTGTATTATGTTGGGCCTAAGGCCGTTCCGTATTACATTGGGCCCAAGGCCATTCCGTCTTATGTGGGCCTAATGCCGTTCTAGAATGTGATTATGATTAAGACTTGTATAGGTTGTATATACATTCTTCAAGACATATGCTCATTCATATGAACCTCCTTATATTATTATTACTCACTGAGCCTTGCTCACTCCATATTTATATATATATATGTAGGTGATCAACCCGGAGGCCAACCTTAGGTTAGCTTCAAGAGTCTTTTTGGTGGACCTGTCTTGTTAAGCCTCCAAAAAGGTGTCTTTTGTCTTTTAGGATTTTCTGTGATGGCAATTGTCGTCAAGTCTTTGGTGACTTTTGTTTGGGCACCTTGTTAACGTGTAATTTTTAGGTTGTTAACTCCTTGTATATACCTGCATGACTCATACTTGTATGTATGAACTGTGTATGTGAGCTTTCTGTATATGACATGATGTTTAAAATCTTGGCATATAAGCACTGCTCAATGGACGTTCTGTTATTTTATTTGCTTCTACTCTTGTAAAGACCTAAAAAAATAAAATAAAATAAAAAGAGATGGTAGAGAAAATGTGGTGTGGTCTACTAAAAGAAAAGAGATGGAATGGTTAAAGAATTTTTTGGGGAAAGAGAAAGCAAAGAGAGTGTGGAATATGATGATGTTTTCGGTGGTGAGAGATACAGAGTGTAAAGAATATTTTTTTTGAGGGAGAAGAGATCAAGACACACAGTTAATAAAAAAAGGGGCGTGGGGTGGGGTGTTCAAGTGGTGTATATTATTTTAAAAGAGAGAATTTGTTAGGGATAACAAATCTCTTGGCAGCTTCCGTCTAGATCGTTCTCCAAGGTAAGAGAGAATTTCATAGAGGAAGTTTAACAGCCAGTCAGAGTTCTGAAAAGCTAGACATAGCTTCTTCAGTTCCTCTAGTAAATGGACTTATCATGAACCGGCAGCCAATCTCCGTTGGCAACATCACCCCTGTAACTGTCAAAGTTGAGCCCAGAACTGTTGGTTCTACGGTATCTAGTCCTTCTTTTCTGGACATGCCATTTGTTCCTCAAGTGGCTTCTCAAGTAGTCCCAAGCTTGCAGGCATCTTCATTTCCTACTCCTACACCTACACCACCGGAGCTCAGCTCTCTACCACTCTCACCATTGTCAACAACGGTCTCAACGATCTCAAATCATGACAAGTCTTCATTGGGTTTCAACACAACTAGTACTTAGTCGTTACTTCCAATGTTGTGCTCGCCAGAGCTAGAAACGACGCCGTTTTTGTTGGGTACCCGAGCACGGATCTTAAGACTAACTTTGAGACCGCCGAAGATATGACTTAGATGTCGACACAGATCGACTTGGTGGGTACCCAGTTCGGTGTTGGGTTGAATGGCACTCCTAGCCTTCAGTGTTTACGACTTGTCTATGATGAACTAATAAAGATAAGCCGTGCTTGTGAGGCAATGGAGATACGAAGATTTCTAGTATTACAAAGGCGTTTGGACGAAGTCATGGGAAAATTTTTGCGTGATGGTGTAAAACCGACTGAAAGAATGATAGGAAACATTATTAAGATGGAGATGGACTACATAAATTCTTCACAGTCCAATCTTGTCATGCCTTCGAGTCATGTATCCAGTGAAGCCAACATACTGGTTTGGCATATATAAGAATATTGATAAAATACCATTGGTGGGCTATCATGTTTTAGCAATTCATGTGAGTATTCCAAATTTTCAATACGTGTTTTTAAGATAATGGTATTATGGGATTTAGTAGTGATCAATCCAGTTAAAGTGTTGAGGGCGGAAAATGCATCGTTTGGCTCCAAGAAAATTTAATTTCTATTGCCGAAAAATTTGAAAACTTCTTGGCTTGAGGTATGGATTTTTCCTACACTTCTTTATGCACTTTTACTTGATTATATGGAGTTTAGAGTGGTATATAATTTAATTAGAATTTTTAGAAAATTTGTGATTTATTTGCTAAGGAAAATTTTGAGAAAAATAAAGAGTTAATGCCTAAATTGCGAAAGTGTAAACTTGGAATATGTTTGTAAGGTTATGAAAGAGTTATGTTTTAAATTTAAACAAAAACGGACTTCGACTCGATCAGTTTTAAAATTTTTACCAGTTTGTGACCAAAAGAACATTTTTAAGGAAAACAAATGAATTACATTTAATTGTGGGGGCTTTTGATCAAAATAGGATGTCATAGTTGAATAATGCTTGCAGAATGAGTTTGAAAAGAAAATGATGTTTTCTTAGGCATTAACGGTATTATTTTGCTTAATGTATCTGTTGGAATAAAATCGACAGGGTTAAACATGGACCTTGAGAAGTTACCAGACGTGATTGTGATATGAAAACTAGTGTAGTTGTTCATATTTGATGAGATGTGGAATAGATTGTATTTATCAAAATTTTTTGAATTTAATTGTTTAAATATCTGTTTAGAAATATCTGTTTTGGGCTGTCGGTGGAGGATAGCCATGATTGTTATAGAAATGCATGAGACTTAGGTAAATTAAACCACATTCCTCATTTGTTGCATTGGACATGGTATTACATTCATTTCATTGGAAATGTATCTATTTTTTAGAAATGTTTGGAAATGTATCTATTTGCGAAAATATGAATACTTGGTGAATCTGGGTAGGGAGTGTGGAACCGCGCAGTTAGGTGTCGAGCCTTCCAGTTTACTGGTAAAAATGACAGTGGTAGTGTGTTAGGGCCTACTTGCAGACACTCATCTAGAGATTCACAAGGCCCATATTCATGTAACAGATATGGTTTAAAATGGAAATGGTTTTATATTTGTTGTGCATCTCAACATTGCATGCTTTATAAAAAAAGAGATAAACTGTTTTATCATGAGCATGGCATGAGCATACTCCTCTTTAGTCTTGTCATTGTTCATATGTTGTGTAGTATCTCTACTGGGCTATGGCTCACCCTATAAGGGAAATCATTTTCAGGTACAGGTGCTATGCCTCTGTCAAGGCATTGACTTGGAAGGACTCGGAGCTGAGGCTTCATTTTTATTTTTTTGTTATTTGTTAAATGTAAGCCCAGGGCTGTATTTGTGTTGAATTGAAACTCCATTTTGTGTAACCAAGAATGTTCTTGGATAAATTTGTAAACCTGTAGAGCACTTATTATCTGTTTGGTTACCATTTCATACTTATTGTAAAATGCATGCTTGGGATTGAAATTGGGGCATTGAGATGTGAACAGCATGTATTTGGCGTTTGGGATTTAATGAAGAGCATATGAGAAGAGCATGTTGATGTTGCCCACGCCAAATAGGATCGCTTCGATCCCTAACAAAGAAAAATTGGCAAATCAGGTTGAATATGCCCAACTCCTTGCCATGAGCAAAGGACAGAGCCTCACCCTCAGACCGCACATTCTTGCATGGGCCTATGCATGGCCAAAAGGGGATTGGGGCATAATCTCTTCATTTCGGGGAGCCTTCATCAATGCTTAAAACTTCTCAATGGTTGGGCATAATTCTTGTATACCAAAGTGGAATACATGGATAACGGGATCCCAACAACGAACAGCCACCTGAAGAAGGGCAAAATGGAGTGGAGTGTGACCCAAGTTGAAAAGGGCATTCAAACCAAAACCTATGAAGTTTACTTTATCGGTGCCATCCATAGTAGCCATTTAATCCTTGAGCCTAGTCATAGATGAAACCTCCATCTTTGGAGCAAAATTCCAAGTTTTTCCACTTTTGGTCGTGAAATCAGTAAGAGAGCACCTTTTGAAGGAGGTAAAGTTGTTTAGGTGCATGACAGCTATTTCCAACTGTCCAACCAGAGCTTTCAACCGGCGGAACACCTTTTTGTTCGACTGAACAAATTTTGGACTAGTCGACTTCTATTAGTGCAGAAACAGTTTGGCTCAGTAGCTTTGACTTGTAATTTTATTTCAGGTCATGTTTTGAGTCTTATTTATGCCAGCAAGTGTAATTAGGTGTATATAGGTTATTTTTACTTTGTTTCACTTTTATTAAGTAGTATTTTTCATTTTGGTCAGTTGTGGGCTCAACATCCAATCTTAAAACTCGTTTTAAATACAACCATTCTCAATTCAAAATTAGGAAAAATATTTTATGCTCAAGTGTGGTGCCATTCATGCCATGCCAAGAGAAGCAAAACCAAAAATTCTTTTTTTTCATAGGGTCATGCCCAGTCAAGTGTTACAAAAAAAAAAAGGAGAAAAAAAAGAAGAAGAGTTTTCAAAAAGTAAAAACCTATCTGAAAGCTATACATAATGTGGCAACTACTTAGCAAAAGAAAAATAAAATACAAGAAAGCAAAATGAAGGCCGGCTTGCCCTCTTGGTCTTCTTCCGTGAATGGGACTCAACAGTGGCATCATCACTATTATCATCATCATCTCCACTACCGCCACCATCATCATTGCCGTTGATCCTCCTCTTCTCCATTGCTGCTATCCTCATCATCATTATCTCCATCCCCGCTACTATTATCAAAGTGTTCAGTATTAATGCCTGTCTATCCTCCAGCACCACTATCCTCGGAGGTCTCTGTTGAGGTGAGCTCCTCCTCAACAAGATCTATATGTCATGACCCAAACCCACCCCTAGAGGTTTAGGACCATAACCGGCCAGTAATCACTTGATTACCTTTGGCCTCATACAAACATACAGAATAATTATAATAATGGGGCCATAAGTGGAAGCATACCACAAATAAAGAAGTCCATTGAGCTAGGCCAATATGAGCAAAGTTATACAGTTTACATCAACACACATTCACACGTTTACATGCCCATGCACAAACATATGTACCATACGAAATTTTATACATATCATTTACATATCCCAAGACCATAATAGCAAAAACAAAATAAAGTCATAGCATGATGTGAGTCAAAGGAAAAAGCTCTATCTTGGAGGCTTGATTCGACAGGTTCGCAAAAATGACTCCTGAAGTAGACTCTAAGGTTGGGTTCCATGTTGCTGATCGCCTATATGTGTATACATAACATAGAGCGAGCGAAGCTCAATAAGTAATAATACAGTAAAGAGGTTTAAATGAATGAGCATGAGTATCTCACAATATCCATAATCAAATTTTGGAATGGCCTCGGGCCCAACATAATACAAAACGGCCTCAAGCCGATTATATAAACAGAACGGCCTTAGGCCCATCATTATCGGAATGGCCTCGGGCCCACATAAGGTACAGAACGGCCTTGGGCCCACATATTAATAGCTATTCAGAACGACCTTAGGTCCAATCACATATGATCATATCATTAACAGAACGGCCTCAAGCCCACAGAACGACCTCAGGCCCAAACATATCATAGCATAAACGAAATGATCTTAGGTCCACATTACACATATCATATAACATTTATGAACTTTATTCATTTCGATCAAAACACAATGTCGGCATAAATCACCATTCATAGCTCAAAGTAATCAATTAAGAACATATCTGTACAATATTATTACTCACAGTGTGTTTGATCTTGCGATGTTTCCTCTAGCACACGATCTACACAAAACATGTCACACACACATTCAATAAATAATTCGTTCATTTCGTACACTTTTATTTTAGTGATTCGTAACTTTTTTCAATGGTTTCTAATCATCATTTCATATTCCAGAGGGTTTACATAAGGTCAAGAATGCATACAAAAGGTCGGAAAGGTCAACATAAGAAAGCAGGATTTTCTTTCCTGCTGGCCGCTCGTTCGGTAGGTCCAACTGCTCGAGTGGTCATGCTCTGCTCGTGCGGAAGTGTGAGCCGCTCGAGTGAGCAGAAAACAATCCTCAAGTCTGGTCCATGTTCCGCTAGTGCGGAACCCTCAGCCGCTCAAGCGAGCAGTACGCAAAACCCTGGTTCGAGCCATGGTCCGTTCGTGCGGAGCCCATAGCCGCTCGAGCGGTCTGGGCACACACAAACAGTCCAAAAATGGCACAAAAATGCAAACCTTTCAAACTCATTTCCAAGCCCAAATCAAAGCAAAACTAACTCAAAAACATGATATACTAACATCGTTTAAGTATAATTCCACTTCAAACACATCAATCTTGCCTCAACATTAAATTCATGGTCTCATCTATTTCATACATTCATAAATTACATCATCAAGCTCAAAACACATATGAACATGGTGAATCTTTCAACAAAACTTGGTTGTATGAACCATCTAGTGTGTATTTCATGCATAAATCACAAGATTGAGCTCAAATCACACAAAGTTGAACAGATTTCTTGAATTTAGTTCAAACCATTACACAATCCAAAACCCTAACTCAAAATTCTCAATTTTCTCTTGATTTCAAGCAAAAGATGAGATATACAAAGATTCTAAGTAGATTTCCATACCTTAGTCTAAGTTTAGAGTTTGCCTGTCATGACCCGAACCCGCCCTCGTGGGTTAAGGACATAATTGGCCAGTAATCAAGAGATTACCTACGGCCTTGAACCAAACCAAACGTATTTTAACAGAGCTAATGGGGACCAAACGAAAGCAATTTAAAACTTTGTCCATAGAGCTGTGCTTACATGGAACATTATAACAAACCATACGTATGCATATTAATAACTCACAACAAAATATGTACTACACAAGGTTCTGTACATACAGGATCATATAAGTCTAAGTCAACCCAAGAAAACTATATACAATATATTCAAAGACTTCTCCCACATGACAAAATAAAACAGAATGGCAAAAAGGCGAAGACGGGTCTCGTGTGTGAGACGCAAGTGCTGACTCTTCAAAACCTTTATTGTTCCACACAGACTTCACTAGGGCTGTGTGATATCCCTGTTCCGTAATATGTTAATTGGTCCTTAATATGAGTATGATTATGTGTTTAATATGATTCTGTGTGCCATTACGTGAAAATATGTGATTTTGAATTTCTATCAGTTCACCGTAGGAATATTTGTTTGATTATCTGCTTTGGAAATTCAATTGAAGGCCTTATCGGCCATAGAACCTGAAATTGATTGCGCCGTTGTGATTAGAGTAATTTTTAGAGCTTACGGTGAAATTTAATTGAAAATTGATTCGAATCAAAATAATTAGGTTTAGAACGATTAATTAAGTGCTATTTAATATTGATATTTTTTATTAGTGGGACTTACCTTAAGGGCACCATACACTCAATACCTCTCTTTTATGTCATCTTGGCTAAAATCACTCTAAGGAGAGAGGGAGAGGCCGAACTAGAGAGAGAGAAAGAGAGTGTAGGAGAATCAAAGTTGATCTTGAAGGCTTGTGAATTTGAAGTCCAACTCAAGAATTGACCATAGATTGGGAAGATTGAGCTTCTAGGTAAGTGATTGATTATGAATTCATGAGTTTGAACTTGTGATTTTGTGAATTAAAGATTAATTGGTGATCAAGAACAAGAGTTGTGCTCTAATTGATGAATTTGAAGTTGAAATGCACATGCATGTATTGGATCATCATGATTTTGCATAATCAAGCATGTATTAAGTTGAATATGGAAATATGAGTGTTAAATCATACATGCAAACATGTTTTTGTTGAGTTTCATGAGAATGAACACCATTTGCATCATCTAGGTTGAGAATAAGGGTGATACATCACATGCATGTACAAGTTATAAGAATAGAAGCCTTGAATGCATGAATTTGCATGTTGGAAATGAATTTGGTGTCAATTGGGACATGCATGTGTTTGATTTATGAAATTGAGCTCCATATTGATGTAAATGGGTGTTTTTATGATGATAGCATCAATATATTTGGAATTTGAGCCATAAAATGTAAGTTGGATTGGTTTGAATGTTGGATTTGAGCTCAAGAACTTAGCTGGAAAAACCTAGAAATTTGATGTTCGCTCGAGCGGGGAAACCGCCGCTCGAGCGTGAATTTCGTGCTCCTAGTATTTTTTTGCAAACCTGGATGTCCGCTCAAGCAGGGTGGTATGTAGGATGGACTTCCGCTCAAGCGTCCGAGTTTCACACTCGAGCGTAAAAATGATAACCAGGACTTTTGCAGACCTCATGGGCCCGCTCGAGCGGGGACCCTGTTTTCTGAAATTTTGAAAAGACATTTTGTGCTTCATTTCCTGTTCTCTTTCACTTCCAAGTACTCTTAGGCATGCATTGAGCATTGTAATTGAGTTAAGAGACAAGAATGAAGCCTAAAGAGGAAAATGTGAATTTAAAACGGATCGAATTGTTTGTGACCCTTTTGTGTTCATGAAATGTGTAGGGTCGAGCTCCAGGGCAAACCAACCAACTGATCACTGTGACTAATATCTTAACAAGATATTTGAAATATGTTGTTGTCCAATTGTTTACTTCTATGTAATATAAGTTTTGTAAGTTCATTAATTTGAGTGGTGGACAACGATTGACAAGAATGATTGGGCCGAAGGCCGATTGACAATGGATCGAATTGTTTGTGACCCTTTTGTGTTCATGAAATGTGTAGGGTCGAGCTTCATGAAATGTGTAGCACATATTTTGATGTGAGTTATTAACATATAAATGTTTAGAATGTTACGGTGTGCATATAAGCACGTCTCTATGGACAAAGTTTTAAATTGCTTCCGTTTGGCCCCTGTACTCTGATGAGTTTTGCTTTATTTGGTTTGAGGCCATAGGTAATCTTGTGATTACTGGCCGGTTATGGCCTTAACCCATAGGGGCGGGTTCGGGTTGTGACAGGCTGGGTTTGGACTTCTCTAGGCTCACCTACAAACACATGAATGAGCGTGAGCGATAGTCCAGTGAATAATATCAAATACAGAAATTATACAAACGATGTGTAGAACAACATGCTTCAAACGGCCTTGGGCCCAATTCATATTTCTATTTAACATATATATACAATTTAGGTCAAGTGATTGCGGTTCCAAACAAACTGGCCTTTGGCCCATTCAAACTTTCATTTGTGTCAAAACGGCCTTTGGTTCATTCAAATAACAAACTGCCCTTTGGCCCATTCATTCGTTCATGCCGAAACGGCCTCCAGTCCATTCATTCATGTCAAAACGGCCTCTGGCCCATCCATTCATGTCAAAACGGCCTCTGGCCCATTCATGCATGTCAAAACAGCCTCCGGCTTATTCATTCATGTCAAAACGGCCTCTGGCCCATTCATTCTATTATTTGAATCAGACTAGCCTCTGGCCCACTCATTTGGTATAACAAACATTGTCCACCAATCGAATCAATGAACTTATAAAACTTACATAGAAGTAAGCAATTGGACAACAACATATTTTAGATATCTCTGTTAAGATATTACTCACAGTGATCAGTTGATTGGTTTGCCCTGGAGCTCCTACGCATTCCATGAACACAAAAGGGTCACAAACAATTCAATCCGTTCTAAATTTACATTTTCCTCTTTAGGCTTCATTCTTATCTCTTTAACTCAATCACAATGCTCAATGCATGCCTAAGAGTACTTGGAAGTGAAAGAGAACAGAAAATGAAGCACATAATGTTTTTTCAAAATTTCAGAAAACAGGGTCCCCGCTCGAGCGTGGACTTCTCCGCTCGAGCGAACCCTTGAGGCCTGCAAAAGTACTGGATATGTCAAATTTACGCTTGATCGCGAACTCTGGCGCTCGAGCGGAAGGCCTCTCTACATGACTCTCCGCTCGAGCGTGAACTTCCCTGCTCGAGTAGACACCATGTCTGCAGAAAATACTGGGAACATGAATTTCACGCTCGAGCGGCAGTTTTCCCGCTCGAGCGGGAATCAAAATTCTAGAAAATCCAGAACATGTTCTTGAACTTCAATTCGACATTCAAAGGTTCTAGATGCATGCTTTTGGCTCAAACATCACATATACATGTACTAACATGGTATAAACACCAAATCACAACATTATGAAGCTCAATTTCACAAATTAATCACAAGCATGTCCCAATTTACACCAAATTCATTACCAACATAATAATGTCATGCATTCAACACTTACACCCTTGTGAATTGTACATGCATGTGGCAATTTACTCTCATTCTCAACTTAGATGATGATGAGAAGGTCAAAATAAGAGCTTTAATCAAAATCTCCCATGGATTATACATTTTGTGCTTAAACATGCAATTTCAAAACAATTCTCCACATGCATGTGCATATAGACTACCAAATCAACAAAACCAACTCAAATCATGTTAACTCTTACTCTTGATCACCCAACTAGCTTGAATACACAAAATTACAAGTTCAAACTTATGAACCAATGGGTGATTACTCACCTAGGAGCTTAATCCTTACAATTTATAGTAAATTCTTGAGTGTGCCTTCAAGGTCACCAAGCTTTGAGGCCAAAACTCCAATTTCCTTCACCCTCTCTCTCTCTAGCCGACCCTCTCCTTTTCTTTAGAGTTTATAATCAGCCAAGTCAAGCTAAAGAAGAGAAATTGAGTGTGTAGTGCTCATATAAAAGCCCCTCTTGTTATATTATTTTAATATATAATAATAGAGTACTAATTCACTAATTAAATCAATTTAATCTGATCCGAATCAATTTCCAATCAAATTTCACCACAAGATCTAAAAATTACGCTAATCACAATGGCGTAATCAATTTTGGTTTCGGTGACCGATAGGGCCTTCAATTTAATTCCCAAAGTAGATAATCAAACAGATATTCCTACAGTGAATAGATAGAAATTCAAAACCACATATTTTCACATAATGGCACACCAAATCATGTTAAACACATAACCATACTCATATTAAGGACCAATTAACATATTGCGAAACAGGGATATCACATTGCCCCTTGAATCTCTTCCAAAACCCTAGCTTCTCATCTTCTTCTCTCTCTAACTCACTATCTAGCAAGGGCTCTCCACTAAGATGAACTCAAAAGCTAGAGTTATATAAACTAATTAAAACAGTACGAATCATAATTTTACAAAATTTCCCCAAAGGCTTTAAAAATCATGTTGAACACAGATATGAAGTCAGTTTTAGTTTTTGGTGCCTCTAAGGCTGTCAATTTCAGTTTAAAGTTATAATTGCAACATATATTCCTACATTCAACAAAGATAATTCTAAAATCACATAGTTCACACACTTAAATTTGCCAATTCATATCAGACACACAATCACATGCATAATTAAGCGTAAGACAGGTTGGGTTATCATAGTCTTCCCGCCTTTAGAAAGTTTAGTCCTTCAAACTTGTTTACCTCAAGTCGAAAACAATTCTAGATATCGTTGCCTTATCTTTTCTTCCCGTTTCCAAGTGACTTTTCTTCCGTAATGTTCGTTCCATTCAACTTTTACCATTGGAATATGGTAGACTTATTTATTTTGATGATTTATTTAATTATGTTTTAATTTATTTGGAAGAGAAAAATAAAATCAAAATTTATTTTGATGATTTATTTGAAAAAGAAAAATAGAATCAACATTTATTTTGATGATTTTATGTTTTAATAAAATCAAATTTTATTTTGTCCCATTATTTCTCACATAAATCTTTATCCTAAATGTTATTAGAATGTATTTAATATTTGATTAAATCAGGAGTTCAAGCAGCCCAAAACAAAGGTTCAAATAGCCCAGCACAGCAGTTGGCCAAAAGGTTCAAAAGGTTCAAGTGGAAGAATGGGTTAGAGTGAAAAGCTCCCGCATCTCTCTAGAAACTCACGTTTCTAGGGTTTCAATTCCTTATTGAATACGATGATCGGAGTAAATGCTGGTCCCATTGATGTTTTACATTCTGACGGTGCTACTATTAGCAAAACAGATATGGGGTTTTTAGTATGAGTGATAAATTAGGGTTTCTTAAAAACGATTTCGAAATTCTTGGTGGTGAGGAGATGGCTTCATCGGTTATCAATACTTAGGAATCGACCCTTGGATCGGGGGGTCGAGACACATCCCTAACTCATTTTGATCGTAGGGGTAACTCCCTAGATCTGGCAAGTTCACACATCGAAGGTACGGTTATTTCCAAAGCCTTGAACGATTCTCAGAAATCGAAGATGGTAGACGCCTCTGCGGATGGCCTTCGTTTGACAGGCCACTTGGGTCATCGCAAAGGTGATTGTGGATCTGAAACCCCCAATCTGTCCTTTGATCAGATTAGTGCAGATCGGGTTGATAAGCCTCAAGCGACAAACCTTAATCTATCTATTGGAGCCCCTTTGACTCCAAGTACCCCTCGTTGGTCAGATCGTTGTGAGGATGTTATTTCTAAGTTTCACAGGCTTCCCGATAGCCTTGAAATAGCAAGAAATAGAGGTGAGGGGAAACCTCGTGAGGTTATGGAGGGCGACTCGAGTCATTCGACTGATAAGGTTAGGAAGAATTTACAGGACTCTCTGGGTACAGAGAGCTACGGTGCTGGTCAGGAGGATGGTGATGTCTTGCATATAAATCAGTTGGAGCAAAGGGAGGATGTCTCATCAGGTGTTAATCTAGCCCGTGGGGGGGGTAATACTAGAGGAGGTAGAGGAGGAAGAGGCCATGGTGGAGGAAGGGGATCTGGAAATCCTTCGGGGAGATCATGGGCAGACGTCAGTAATTCATCAGTTCGATCGAAAGTTAATCTCAGGTACTTTCCTCCTTCTGTTAAAGATGATTTCATAAGTGTTGACTTGCCCCCTAGACCTAACCCTCTTCAAAAATGGGATTCCTGCTTGGTGGGTTATTTCATTGGGAAGGGAGTCAACTTTAACTATATGAAGAACAGTGCTTTCAGCATGTGGAAGAATAAGGGTCTTAAAGAAGTTCTAGCCAATGGTGAAGGTTTCATCTTTTTCATTTTCGACAATCCAGAGTGTTGTTTTGAGGTATTAGAGGGGGGTCCTTGGTATATAGGGGGGTTCAATATAATTCTGAAGAAATGGAAGAGAATGATGAAACTATCTAAGGAAAAGGTGACTAAAGTGCCTGTTTGGGTAAGGTTCTATAATATCCCTTTGGAATATTGGGATGATGATGGCCTAAGTAGGATTGCGAGTGCTGTTGGTAACCCATTGTTTACTGATCAGCTCACCGCTAATGGGGGTAGGGTTGCATTTGCTAGAGTATGTGTGGAGGTTGATGCCTCTTCCAAACAGCCACCATCCTTTCCTATAAACTGTGATGGGGAAACAGTTGTAGTGAATGTCGAATATCAAGGACTTCCGGCTAAGTGTGACCACTGCGTAGCTTTTGGGCACGACACAAATAAATGTGTCACGACCCAAGTAGCTAAATTGGTGTCTCTCCAAAAAGAGACAGAAGAGAATCCTACTGAGCCTGGGTGGACTACTATAATGGCTAAGGGTAAGAGGATAGTTGGGGATAATGCTGGAGATGAGGATATGTTAAGTTCTGATCATCAAGGACTTCATGGTAAAACTGCAGAGGAAGTTCTGACTTCTAATATGCAAGAGGATGTATTATTGCAGGACCAAATTGGAGGAACTGACAAGGAGATCTTGTTGAATAGGGATGTGCCTTCTATAGAACCATCTGCAGTTGATTCAGATGTACAAGGGAAGTTGCCAACTACATCCCAGACTATAGTTGACCCTCCCACTGATCCTGGGGAGACTGTTCCTGAAATTGATGGCTTGCAAGATATGAACAACCAGTTGGCTGAAATTGTGAAACTCATCATTTCTCAAGACACAGCATTGTTGGGGCAAATACAGAAACTCCAGGGCCCAAAACTTGGCAGTCCTAAAGCAAATCAAGTGTCCCAACATCCAACTCCAGCAAAAGGTAAATCTTCTGGCAAGAGCAGCAGTAGCCAGAAGAAAAAGAAGAGGTAATTCTCAGTTCCTTAGGTGTGGGGTTTTTTGTGTTGCCTTTTTGTTTCTCAATGACTTTTAAAATAGCAACTTGGAATATTAGAGGGTTGAATGACCGGTCTAAACACAGAGAGCTAAATAATTTTGTGGTTAAGGAAGATATCAAAGTCATGGGAATTTTGGAGACCAAAATAAAAGCTGTTAATGAAAATAAAATTTACTCTTCCTGTTTAAGGAATTGGTCATTTTTGTCAAACTCACAACCTAATCAAACTGGGAGAATTTGTGTCTGCTGGGATCCTAATTTTTGTGTGGTTAATCAATTATCTGCTGCTGATCAATATATGCTTTGTGAGATTAATGATCTAACTCAGGCTTCCACTTTCCTTGCTTGTTTTGTGTATGCTGATAATAACTATGCCTTGAGAAGGGTTTGTTTTGAATCTATGGTTAGAATGTCCCAATGTTATTCCAATGGTCCCATTGCCTTTTTAGGGGATTTCAATGCCACTAGATATAGTCATGAGAAATTTGGGGGCTCTCAGATTTGGAATTCTCTGAAGGAGGAGTTTAATACCTTTATCATTGCCTCTGAGCTTGATGATTTGTCATATTCTGGCTGCCAATTTACCTGGGCTAATAAGAGGGATTCTGGGGAGTATATTGCAACTAAAATTGATAGAGTTTTGGTTAATGAATCTTGGCTTGATAAATTTCCCAACTCTACTGCCACTTTCCTGCCCTCCACTGTGTCTGACCACTCTCCTGGTGTTGTTACTGTCTCTGATGCTGTTACTTCATACAAGAAACCTTTTAAGTTTCTGGTCCAAACACAAGGACTTCCTTCCTTTGGTTTCTTATGAGTGGAATCAGTATATTCAAGGCGTGCCTATGTTTAGGGTCTGTCAGAAGCTTAGAAATTTAAAACCTGGCTTGAGAGACCTTAACAAAAAAGACTTTAGTGACATCTCTACTAGAGTCCGTGTTGCTAAATCAGATCTTGAATCTGTTCAATGGAAATTGGATAAGGATCCAAGCAATCTGAGTTTGCAGAGTCTTGAGAGAACTAACTACAGGCATTATGTGGATTTATGTGCTGTAGAGGAGAGTTTTGCTCACCAAAAATCCAGAGTTGATTGGCTGGGTCTGGGGGATCGGAATACCAAATTCTTTTTTAAATCTGTTAAGAGTAACGTCAACAGAAGTAAAATCTTGAACATTGAGATGGTTGATGGTAGTAAATCTTCTAAGCTTGAGGACATTCATAAACTCCTTTATTAGTTTTTTCACTGGGCTTTTTGGTACTCCTCTCAATGATCAGTACAATGGGTTTGATAGGATTAATTCTCTAGTCCAGTCTAGAGTCTCGGTGGAACAATCTGTTATGCTTGGTAGTCCTGTCTCTGACAAAGAGATTAAGGATGTTGTCTGGTCTCTGAAGGCTAATAAGGCCCCTGGCCCTGATGGGTTTACGGGTAGCTTCTTTAAGGCCTCTTGGGACATTGTTGGGAAGGAAGTCACTCAAGCTATTAGAACATTTTTCCAGTCTGGTAAACTTCTCTCTGAGGTTAATAGCACTATTATTGCCCTCATTCCCAAGGTTCCTAATCCTTTGAGAGTGGGTGACTTTAGGCCTATTTCGTGTTGCAATACTATCTATAAGTGCATTGCCAAGATAATTGCTAACAGAATTAAGGCTGTCCTCCCTGCATTGATTGACCCTGTCCAATCTGCCTTTGTGCATGGTAGGAGGATTTCTGACAATATTTTCTTGTCTCAAGAACTCATGAGAGGTTACCATAGGCAGTCCCCTACTCCTAAATGTGCTATGAAAGTTGACATTATGAAAGCTTATGATACTGTTAGATGGGAGTTTATCCTTGATGTCCTTAAGGCTATGGCCTTCCCTCCGTCCATGATTTCTTGGATTAAGGCTTGTATTACAAGCCCTTCCTTTTCTATTTGTATCAATGGCAGCTTACATGGTTACTTCAAGGGTGCTAGAGGTCTAAGGCAGGGTGACCCTTTGTCACCTTACCTTTTTGTCTTGGCAATGGAAATCCTGGCTAGAATCCTTGCTGAGAAATCCAAGCATCCTCTCTTTAAATTCCATTGGAGATGTGAGAAGTCTAAGATTGTTAATTTGTGCTTTGCTGATGACCTCATGATTTTCAGCAGAGGGGATGCCCCTACAGTGCAAATGATCATGCATGGGCTTGAGGAGTTCAGGAATCTTTCAGGGCTTACGCCTAATGCTAGCAAGAGTAACATTTTCTTTTGTGGTTGCAGTAGAAGCCTTAGGGAGGATATCCTTAACATAGCTAAATTCAATGAAGGTGTCCTTCCGGTCAAGTATTTGGGTGTTCCTTTAATCACCACTAAGTTGAGAGCCATAGACTGCCAACAGCTCATTGATCGAATCACTAATAGAATTAAGAGTTGGACCAATAAGGCCCTCTCTTATGCTGGTAGAGCTCAGCTTATCCGAACCATTCTATTCTCCATGCAAGTCTATTGGTTTTCTTTGTTCATCCTCCCTAAGAAGGTTGTTAAAGAAATTGAGAATCTTCTTAGAGCTTTTCTCTGGTCTGGAGTTGACTTGAAGAAGCATAGTGCGAAAATTGCTTGGGAGAGGGTCTGTGCTCCCAAGGAAGAAGGTGGTCTGGGTTTTAAATCTCTTGAGGTTTGGAATAGAGCTGCTATTGCCAAACATATTTGGTTTCTTTTCTCGGGGGGTGAGGAATCTATGTGGTGTCAATGGATCAAATCTTATTTACTTAAAGGCAAAAGCTTTTGGAAAGTCTATGTTCCTAGTGACCCTTCTTGGGTTTGGAGGAAGATTCTCTCCCTTAGAAAAGCCATATTTCCTCTCCTCTTGCACAAAATTGGGAATGGTAATGCAACTTTTCTTTGGCATGACAATTGGCATCCGGTGGGCTCTATTTGGGAAAAGTTTGGGGATAGGATTATCTATGATTCCGAGCTACCAGGGGAGGCTAAAGTTAGCAGTATTGTTAATGGGGATTCTTGGAATTGGCCTTTCCCCAACTCTTGGGAAATTAGAGATCTCATATCTTTAACTCCACAAACTTTCAAACCTAGAGCTTCGAGCAATGACATCCCTGTCTGGAGTCTCACTTCTGATGGTCAATTCTCCATCCAATCTGCTTGGAACCATTGGAGAGTCAAACATGATAAGGTCGCTTGGTCTAAGCTATTGTGGGGGCCTTTCAATATACCTAGGGTTAGCTTCATTGTTTGGATTGCTTTGCATGGTAGGCTTAACACTGGGGACAGACTTGTATCCTTTGGTATGAGTGATGACTTTAAGTGTTCTTTTTGCAATCACCACACAGAAACCCACTCCCACCTTTTCTTTAATTGTCTCTTCTCTCTTAAGGTCTGGGATGCTATTAAAGCAAAATGTAATGTTAAGTGGGCTGACATTTTTTGGCCTGATGTTGCTCATGTTGCCATTAGGGAGAGTAAAGGTAGCCATTATTACAAGATTATCTCTTCTGTGTACTGTTTATCAAATCTGGATTGAAAGAAACAACAGAATTTTTAATAAGGAAATGAAACCTGAAGAAGTTGTTATCAAAACAATTGTTCAAATGATTAGAGGCAGGCTAATGTCTATGTACAATTTACCTAGAAATGCAGGTGATGAATGGTTCTTAAAGCAATGGAATTTGACTGATTCCATATTGAAGCCCCGTACTGTTAGTATTGGGAGGGCTGCTGAGTGATGGGAGTTTCTAAATTGAGAGTTGAGTTTGGGGAGCCATATACTGTGGGTTTTCATAATGTTTGTGACTTGTGCAGCTGGTACTGATTGTAATTCTAGTGATAGAGGTTTGAGTGATGTGAGTTATAAAATCTGCAACATTGTCTGGCATCCGAGCAGCAACTTTGGAACTGTGTGTGGGTCGAGTGAAGTTAGCCTATACATGTTTTATGTTCTAATCATTATATATATATTATCTCTTTATTTGCAGGTTAAGGAAGCAATTTCCGAGAGTGGTGAGGTCCTATATTGTGGGCCGAGTGATGCGAGTTTAAATAAAGTGTGTACCATCCTTTTTATTGGGTCTTTCTGGGCTCCACTGATTTGGGTTTTGGTATTATCTATTTGGCAGGAAATTCTATTGGGTATAGAGAATGCTGCGTTGTGCGTGCTGCTGTTGGAGTCTTTGCCTACAGGACAAATAACCTGACATTACCTTTGCCGAGGCTATTATTGCAATCAGCCGATGGAGTCTCCGAAATTGTCTCATGTGAGGGGTGGGTCTCAGGGTATGGCTGCTGCATGCGCCTACTGGAAAGTGAAGACCGATCATAAGCTGTCTTTAATTTTTTCATGTTCTATCACTACCGTATTAGTGAACAATACTGTTGGTGTCTTTTCTTGGCCTAAGCTAGTGGGCTGTACTAGTTTCTATACTTTATTTTACCTTTCTAGTTGCTGGATGCATACATCATATGTGGTTACTAACTCTAGACCATGCTGGCTCTTGATTCGGTTGCTTGGGTGGACAACTTTGGTTAATTATGTTTTGGTGCATTGGATGGCTGGCACTTTTCTATTATTTTGTTTGTTACAGGTCGAGGTTCTCCTATGCATTGTGTTCAAGTGATATCTCTCTTTTAGATAGGTCTTGAACATTTCGTGATGTTCTGGTTTTGTTTGCTTCTCGTGTATAGCTCTGTAGGGCCTGGGGCATGCCCCTTGTAATCTTGTATATTTTTTGCGTTTATTTATGTCTTATTCACCCAAAAAAAAAAAAAAAAAAGGTTCAAGTGGAAGATATTCAAATTTGTAATGATGGAGAGGAAGAAATTCAAATTAGTAATGATGGAGTACAACAACTATAAACGGCTATAAATTCAAATGAATACAATGGCTATAAACGACTATAAATTCAAATGAATACAACGGCTATAAGTTTCACTATTAAGAAACAAAAGAATCACAATACAATTTTTGAAAAGGCACTTCTCATGACACACCCTCATATTACTTGTCATTATTGTAGAAAGAAAAGCCATTATATATCTTATTGTCCATTCAAAAAAAATATGAACATGGGAATTAAAAAGATTTGGATTATTAAGGGATCTAACAAAACTAACCAAGAAGGACCCAAGAAACTATGGGTACCAAAAACTAACACTTGATTGTCATCTTGTAGGTTTGCCTTAAGTCCAAAACTAAATAAGGGAAGTGGTACCTTGATAGTGGATGTTCCAGGCACATGACCGGAGATAAATCCTTCTTTACTACACTATCATCCAAAGATGAAGGCCTTGTTATTTTTGGAGACAACAAGAAAGGAAAAATCATCGGTATTGGTAGTATCGATATTTCTCCTAACCCTTCTATTGAAAATGTTTTACTTGTTGATGGACTTAAGCATAACCTACTTAGTAGTAGTCAATTATGTGATAAAGGTAATCGAGTTATTTTTTATAAATCACATTGCACAATTGAAAGCACAAATGATCATAAAGCTTTATTCATTGGTAATCGTCATGATAATGTTTATGTTTTTCATCTTAATGATCTCTATGCTAGTGATGTTATGGATTTAATTGCTAAACTTTTAAGAAATGATTTGGTCATTGAACTTCCAAAAATTAAATTTGAAAAAGATTATCTTTGTAGTACTTGTCAATAAGGAAAACAAACTAAAACATCATTTAAATCAAAATCTCATATTTCCACAACTAGACCTTTACGACTATTGCATATGAATTTATTTGATCCCTAAGGACATCTAGTCTATGTGGTAAATATTATTGTCTTATTATAGTTGATGATTATTCAAGATTTACATGGGTTATGTTTTTAACACACAAAGATAAAACATTTTCTTCTTTCACAAAACTCTATCATAGAATTCAAAATGAAAAATGTTGTCTTATTACTAATATTCGAACAGACCATGGTAGAGAACTTGAAAATGAGAAATTTGAATTGTTTTGAGATGAGCATGATAGGGGAGCTAAATTATTTCCTTAGGCCTCAAATCAAACAATGTAAGGAAGGAATTTTTATCAACCAAGCTAAGTACACAAAAGAACTACTCAAAAAGTTTGGTATGTATGACTCAAAAATAGCTAGAACACCTATGAGTACATCCACTAAGCTAGACAATGATGAAAAAGGTAAGTCCATTGATCAAACAAAATATCGAGGTATGATTGGCTCACTTCTTTATTTAATTACAAGTAGACCCGATATTATGTTTAGTGTTTGTATGTGTGCTAGATATCAATTAAATCCTAAGGAATCACATCTCAATACTGTTAAAAGAATTTTTAGATATCTTATTGGCACTCAAAATTTGGGACTGTTTTATTCTAGAAGTGTTGCATTTGATTTAATTAGTTACTCGGATGCCGACTTTACCGGATGCAAACTTGACAGAAAAAGCACCAGTGGCACTTGTCACTTTCTTGGTAACTCATTAGTATCTTGGTTTAGCAAAAAGTAAAATTTTGTTGCTTTCAACGGCCAAAGCTGAATATATAGCTTCCGAAAGTTGTTGTGCCCAAATACTTTGGATGAAACAACAATTGGAGGACTTTGATTTGTATTATGATCATATCCCTATTAAATGTGACAATACTAGCGCCATCAATTTAAGCAAAAATCCGGTTCAACACTCACGAACAAAACATATTGAAATTCGACATCATTTTTTAAGAGATCATGTTCAAAAAGGAGATATTGTACTTGAATTTGTAAACACCGACAAGCAATTGGCGGATATTTTCACAAAACCCCTAAGCGAGAATCGCTTCAATTTTATTTATGGCGAGCTTGAAATGTTGATTTCAACTTAAAAGTTTTGTTATGACTGTGAAACTTGAATTTTTGTTAAAATGATATGTGTATTGCTACATTGATATGGAAACATTTATATCAGTTGAATGTTCTCAAGTCCTTCATACATTTATTCTCCTTAACAGTTTGCTATTCTTAACTGTGTAATTTTTTTTTTTTTTTGATTTTGCATCTTGAGGTAAAAGTTAACTTTGCATATATTGATTTTTTTTTTTTTAAAACCCTCATGGTATTTTTTTTGCATTACCATTCCAGCAACACCAACATCTCATTAAGTTTAATCTTTGTTGATATTATTTTATTTTAATTTTTTTTATTTTTTTATTTTTTTATTAGGCTTAATTTCTTTTATTTTTATTTTTTTTCTCATTTTTATTTTTTGTTTGGACTTACTTTTCTTATTTTTTCTGCTTTTTAATTTCATTTTTCAGTAGTTAAACATAAAAACAAAAATAAATCAAAATACAAATATTTACATAAAAAAAAAACACCCTTCATTTTTTTTACGGCAACACGTGGATCAAAATAAATATATAACAAAAAAAAATCCTTCATTTTTTTTCGGCCATACCCCGATCTGACTTACTCGCCTCTTCCATCGTTTTCTTCTTCTTTTTATCACATTGGGCGACCCTTGACGCTCCTGCCCCCGTGCTTTCGTCGAGAGCGACGACTTCCCGCTGACTATCAAAGGCCAAGAATGACGTTGCTCCAAATCAGGCCATGAAGGTGGTCTTCCATTTAAGCTCTTTATTTTCAGTGTTTAGTGCGCCTATTTCTGCTCATGCATCCTTGTACATGTGCTGGAGCAGAGAGAGTTGGGCGTTGACCTGATGGAGCTCACTCGTCCTATTCTGCAATCAGTGAGCCAATTTTGTGACTGCCATCACCGTCTCCATACAAGACATCAGTGTGAAATGATTGGCTTCTATGTCAAATTGAGTTGCCATGATTTGCTCAATCGACATCATAGGAAGGTTAGGCAGAGGAATGACAGGAAGAGTAGGAGTAGATGTACTCGGTCCAGCAGAGCTTATGGGATCGTTCAGGTCCGGAAATAGAGTGAGGGGAGGGGATAAGGAAGCCATGGTTTAGAGGTGAGAGGTGTAAAAGAAATGAGTTGCAGAGAAATAAAAGAGAACAGACAAGGGTTTGGCCTCCTCCGTTCAGTTTTTTTTTTTTTTTTGTCTCTTGATGAGGAAGAAGAACAAACGAGAGTGGTGAAGAAGAAGTAGACGAGTGTGATTAAGAAGAAGGCTAAAGAGAAGAGGCTGAAGAGAAGAAGACAAGGAGGGAGAGATAGCCGAGGCGAGCGGCAATCGAGGAAAGCTGCTTTTGTCGGTCGGCTAACGTAAAAGCAAGGCCGTGCGCTCGATGCTATTTTCAACGAAAAAGAGAGGCGCGGGCGATTCATATATATATATATATATATATGTATATATATTTTGATTATCTATTTTTTGATGTCATTTATTACTATCATTTTTCTCCTCCTCCTCCAGACTCTGACCTATGATTTCTTTTTGATAATGTCACAGGGGGAGAAATTATATGATGTTATGTATTATGGTATTATTTTCAAATTATGGTATTATTAGAAAACTAATCTGATGATTATGTATTCATAGTTTGATCTCTTAGTCTCATATCATGTCTCTAATTAAAGCTTATTTATTACAAATGTGCTAACCTATGTATTTAGAAATGAATTCAGGGAGCATGACTTGAGGGAGAGTTTTTCTTACTCCCAAATCAAATCAAAACATCATTGTGTGCCATCATAAAAAAAGAGGAGATTTATTTTGATGATTTATTTAATCATGTTTTAATTTATTTGGAAGAGAAAAATATAATCAAATTTTATTTTGATGATTTATTTGAAAGAAAAAAAATAGAATCAACATTTATTTTGATGATTTTATGTTTTAATAAAATCAAAATTTATTTTGTCCCATTATTTCTCACCTAAACCTTTATCCTAAATGTAGTTAGAATGTATTTAATATTTAATTAAATCAGGAGTTCAAACAGCCCAAAACAAAGGTTCAAACAGCCTAGCACAGCAGCAGACCAAAAAGTTCAAATGGGAGATATTCAAATTTGTAATGATGGAAAGGAAGAAATTCAAATTAGTAATGATGAAGTACAATGGCTATAAAAGGCTATAAATTCAAATGAATACAACGGTTATAAACGGTTATAAGTTTCATTATATATACCAAAGCCTCTAATGTAAACAAGTGACAACAAAAGACTTGAAAATATTCTTTGATCTACAATCACTCACATCTATTCTCATAAATTATACACTGAGCCTTATAGCTTTAAGCCCATCTTTCCTGTGTGAGATTTATAAAAAAATCAAAGCTTGATTTTATATATCTATCTTTGAGAGATATTTATTGTAAGCTTTCTTTGAAAGCAAAAATACCATTTTATCTTGTAAAAGTATTGCAAACACTGTGTTCTTGAAATCTTGAGAGTGATTGTGAATCACCTAAGATTTGAAAGGGTTTGGGCTTGTGAAGTCTGTGTAAAATCCGTGGAGGATTGCTTCATTTGTAAAGAGGTTGCTAGCACTTCTGTGAAACTAGAAGATAGTGAAAAATCTGAAGTGAAGCTTGAGGAGTGGACGTAGGCTGAGTTGAAACCAAACCACTATAAATTTGTTTGCCTCTCTCTCCCTTATCTCTTTATTTTATTTTAAATTGTCATAACTATATTTCACATTTTTACTATGCTAAAATCATTAACTAACATAGTTGTTAAGACACTTATTTTAATTCTTTTTATTTCATTAATTATATTTATCTATTGTGCTAGTTATAACTTTTAGTAGGGTGTTATTAATTTTTATTATAAAAACCTAATTCACCCCTCCTCTTAGGTTGTCTTTTGGATAATAGAATAGTTTTGTTCCTTAATTGCTTGACTTGCCAATCAAGGATCCGAATATGTTTTTCCTCATAAACCATATCGTCATCTAGAGCAATCTGATGATAGTTAATCACATGAGAAGGATGCCGAAGGTAGCCTCGTAGCATTGACACATGGAACAGATTATGCACTAGTTCCATGCCAATGGTAAAGCAATTTGATAGGCAATCAGACCTAATCTCTCCAAAATTTGGAATGGCCTTATGTACCGAGGTGACAATTTTTCATTTTTGCCAAACCTTGTGTGCCCTTTCATTAGAGTGACTTTGGTAAAAACATGATCCCCAACCTCAAATTCTAAGTATCTCCTTCTTTGATCCGCATGTCTCTTTTGTTGGCTTTGAGCAGTTTTCAATCTCTGTTAGATGATCTGAATCTTTTCCGTAGTAATCTGCACAATTTCAGTCCCAATCAATGCTCTATCCCCAACTTCGATCCAACAAACTAGAGTCTAACATTTTCTCCCAAATGAAGCTTCATATGGTGCCATCCTGATACTGGAGTGGAAACTGTTGTTATATGCAAATTCCGTCAAAGGTAAATGGGTTTCCCAACTTTCACAGAAATCTAACACACACATCCAAAGCATGTCTACCAACGTCTGTATAGCATTTTCAGACTGCCCATCACTTTGTGGATGAAATGTGGTGCTGAACCTCATTTATGTCTCCAATGCTTTCTGTAAGCTCTGCCAAAATCTTGACACAAACTTAGAATCTCTATCTGACACAATGAAAACCGAAACACCATGCAATCGAATAATTTCATCAATGTATACTATAGCAAGTTTGTCAACATTAAAAACAGTTTTCACAAGCAAAAAGTGAGCGGACTTAGTCAATATAACCACAATAGCCCATATAGAATCCATAACTCGAGGCGTTCGGGGTAAGCCAACAATAAAATCCATGGTTATGTGCTCCCATTTCCATTCCGGAATAGGGAGAGGCTGAAGTAAACCCACTAGTTTTGATGCTCCACTTTCACTTGCTGACATTGAAGACATCTTGAGATAAACGCTGCAATTTCTCTCTTCATATTGGGCCACCAAAAAGCTTGCTTGAGATCTTGATATATCGTAGTATTTTCGGGATGCATAACAAATTTGGACTTGTGAGCTTCTTCCAAAACTCTTCTTTTAATTTCTGGAACATTTGGAACACACAGCCTTCCTGTAAACTTCAACACTTAAGCTTCCAAAAAGAATACCGGTCTTAGCTTCGTTTCTATTTCATCACATACTTTCTTGAGGAATTCATCCTCCAATTGCATGCATTTAATTTCCTCGATAATAACCAGTTGTGCCACCATTGTGGCTAATATTCCACTCCATTCATGTAGCACAATATCCACTTCCAATCTTTCTAAGTCAAGTAATAGTTCCTTTTGCTCCGTAAGCAAACATGCTAGACTTCTTGTGGACTTCCTGCTAATAGCATCCGCTATCGTGTTAGCTTTGCCGAGATGGTAATGAATTTGTAAGTCATAATCTTTAATGAGTTCTAACCACTGTCTTTGTCGCATATTAAGTTCCTTCTGAGTGAAAAAGTACTTGAGGCTCTTGTGGTCAGTGTAGATTTCACATGTTGCACCATACATATAATGCTGCCATATCTTCAATGCAAACACCATTGTGGCTAACTCCAAGTCATGCGTAGGGTAATTCTTTTCATACGACTTCAATTTTCGAGATGCATACGCAATTACTCTCCCATTCTGCATAAGTACATATCTCAAATCCCTTATGAGAAGCATCACTATTGTGAGACCAAGAAAATCCTCTCACATGGATTGTAGAGATCCAACGCAGAGATGAACTTTGTCCTTGTAGATCTGCAAAGATGAGCATGATCGGCTCCACCGAACCAGGGTTGCCGGCCGGAGACACTTCGATGGTGAAGTTAGTCACTTGATTGAAAGAATGAAGGTATAGAAATGAAAAGTGTTGGTGTGTAGTGTAGAGAGAGATGACATATCCCCTCCTCTGGGATGCCTCCCCTCTTTATATAGATAGGGGGTGTGATATTTGTTTGGACTAGACCCATTGTAGGCCTTGTTTGGGTTACTCCCATTAAGTTGATATATATATATTTTTTTCTAGCTCCCACAATTGCCCCAAAACTTTCATTGTCTGAGGTAGAAGGAATAAGAGTTTTTCTTGCCGAGTTACCCTGTTCAAATAAATGTGAGGTCTCTTGATACATGAATAGATGATTGTATGAATGCATGAACAAATATAAATATATATATAAAGAAGAAGGGTGAGCTAAAACCCAGTGAATAATATAGTATAGAGAGGTTAAATAAATGATGGCGATCATAGTATGAAATTATATCACATGAGTTCTAAACAAATCATAATGATAGGCCACGATATTGTTACCCCCGAGCAAGGGTCTTAGACAATGGTATTATGACCCTCAGGACGAGGGTGTAGGCCACGGTATTATGACCGCTGGGCAAGAGTGTAAGCCATGGTATTATGACCCTTGGGCGAGGGTGTAGGCCGCAGTATTATAACCCCTGGACAAGGGTGATGGCACTCTGTACGGAGTGCAAAGATTGCGCTGTATTCGAAAAATTTTGTTGATTTTAAATGGTAATCAATTGCCAATATGGCAAGGATTTTGAATAATGCATCCCATGTCATTGATTGTCTGTACCAAATGAGATAGACTTGTTAATCATAAATAAGTGAAAGGTCGAAAAAAAGTACACCAATGATAGAGCATTAAAAAATAGCATTGCTCCGCTGTAAGGATTTGCTGAGTAGATTTTGGAAGCAGATTAAAGTAGATTGCCGATTTATTTAAGGTGTTGTGTTGTGTTGTGTTGTGTTGTCTTCCATTGTAAGAATTTGTCGAGTAGATTTTGGAAGCAGATTGAAGTAGATTTGTTAAGTTACTTTCTTTTTTGTCCAATGTATATTTGCCCCATTGCTTGCGAATGACAGTTGTTAGTCGGAAGGAATACAAAGTGGACATTGGCCAAAGTGCTAAGAAGTAAGCCGAGAATAAATTGTTGAAGTGGATTCCGTGCTGCAGTGCCGTCAAAGTATAGTTGTTATTCAGAAAGAATTCATTCTTTGGTGACAAATGAGTTGAGCTGGGAGACAGGCAAAAAGTCACCAAATAAGTTGTAGTCATTCAATTCGACATTGAGCAAACTCCAAGTACGGTGGCAAAAATGTTGTTTTAGCTGCGATATATGGCATTGCATATAAAATCTACAAATGTTTGGTATGGAATTTGCAAAATCAGACCTTACGGATGTGTTCAGAAGGCTCCAAATAGTTGGAAACGACTATTGGATCATTGGAATCGAACTCCTGAAGGTGTAATTTTAACCAAAATGGATCCGACGGCTTAGATTGGTAGAGAATTAGGCTCCGCGAAGGACTGGATAATTTCTATGACATATGCTGCATTGGTTGGCTCGACTTGATGGCTTGCGGCTCGGCTCGGTGGCTTGGCAAAAAATATAAGTAAAGTTGTTGCCTATAAGATTTGAACTCATGCCCTTGTGAAGAAAGTTTAATACTTAACCACTTTGCCACCTCAGATCGTTGTGTATATATTTTGCACATTATATATTTGAACTTGATTGTTCGCCTATGACAGAAGGTAACTTAGCTGCAATGCACACAATAATTTCTTAAGTTGGCCAACTCAAAAACCAGTTGTCTTCTCCAGTCGAATAATGACATTGCTCGGCAAACTTTGACGAGCTCGTATGGCTTCGTTTGAACTTCGATTTTGACACGGTTTATTGTGTTGGACTCGTCTCAATGAGTACTTCACACTGGTATGGTCAAAACTTGATTTTGATAACTTCAAAAATGTCAGTGTGTTGAAAATTTGGTTCGTTTCACAACTATCAGCGGACTTTGTGGCTCATAGTTGGTGTGTTTGGACTCTTTGAGCCGATGTGAATCCTATGGTAGGTTTAGATGTGGATTTCAGCAAGCCAAGGTGCTACTTTTATGCCGAGATATTAGTGCCTAGCAAGATTGTGTAGTTTGCAGTCAATATACGTGTGCCATCCGTGATTATCATTGTCGTTGAGCTTGATTACTGCATTATGGCGCCGAGATTTTGGAAAGCAAACTGTTGTGCGAATTCAAGTTGGCAGTCGAATGATTTGCATGTGATAATAATTTCAAGCAGTGTTGCTGAATAAGAAATGTGGCCAAGCAATCTTACTGATTAAGCAATGTTGCAGTGTAATGTTTTGCCAAATACTGTTACCGAATAATGTTGCCGAACCCAAGTTGATAATAT
The DNA here is from genome assembly GCA_025200525.1 of Camellia lanceoleosa. Taxonomy (NCBI): domain Eukaryota; kingdom Viridiplantae; phylum Streptophyta; class Magnoliopsida; order Ericales; family Theaceae; genus Camellia; species Camellia lanceoleosa. The sequence goes on from CM045759.1 coordinate 156,707,076, forward strand.
GCAGAATTTATAATGTTAATATGCAATTGATAATATGCCGAATGATACACTGAATTGAAGAGTTGATAAGCAATGTTGCGGTATAATGTTTTGCCGAATATTGTTGCTGAATAAGTTGCTGAAGCCGAATATTATTGTTGAATTGTAGAGTTGTTGTTGGGCCTTATGGATGAAAGTTGGTTCGTTGGTGGTTACCGAATAGGCGTAGTTGTGATAACCGAATCTTGAGGTTTGTTTTAGACAAATAGTCAGAGCCGAAACTAAAGTCGAAGACGACGCTAAAGTCGGAGATGGCAAAATCAAGCTCAAAATTGTTTTGGCCATGCATTGTTTGTTATTACAGATATAGTATCGACTTCGTTGTCGTCTAAGCTATTTGCCAAGCTCTTGAAGCCAATTCATCCTCGTTGTCTCTGATTGTTCTTGCTGTGTGACTTGCTTGGGTAACAAACTAGGAAGAATGATGGGTTTGGGTCGAAGTTGTTGAAGTGTTATTGATGGGGTTGGAACTCGACAACTGATTGTTTGCCGATCAATCTGTGTTGGTGACAAAGGATCTGAGAAGCCGAGGAAATTGTATACAAAGCTTGTTTTTAGCCATAGATTTTCTGATGTGCCCATTTGCTGTGTAGAAGTCTGGAGAGGAGCAAGACCCAATTGTTGATCCTTGAATTGGTCCTGCATGACTGAAGTTGCTGAATTGAAGTTGGGACGAGTCGGCCATTCGGCTTATTGAACCACAACACAATTCTTTAATTCCTGTTAATTGTTATTACATGCACATGTATGTATATTCCAAGAATCAACTTTTGTGAGGCAATAATTTAATAAATAAAGTCCCAGGGTGGGTTTAGCCGGGTAACCCTTTTTGTAAGGCCGAAAAGATGTTCTTACAAAGAAAAGTATGAAACCCATTTTTAGAGAGAGAAAATCTAGACTCAATTGTAGATTCACTACCTTTGTCTCATGCTTTCAACTTTCCTAAACAAAATTAATATTTATTTGAGAAAATTTGTGAGCATAAAGATAGAGACATATACATACATATATGGTGTTTGCTCTACTCTTCATTGAATTCTCAGACATTTCCCACAGACGACGCCAATTGTGAGACTAGGAAAATCCTCTCACATGGATTGTAGAGATCCAACGAAGAGATGAACTTTGTCCCTGTAGATCTGCAAATATGAGCATGATCGGCACTACCCAATCAGGGTTACCGGTCGGAGACACTTCGATGGTGAAGTTAGTCACTTGATTGAAAGAATGAAGGTATAGAAATGAAAAGTGTTAGTGTGTAGTATAGAGAGAGATGACATACCCCCTCCTTTGGGATGCCCCCCCTCTTTATGTAGATGGGGGGATATGATATTTGTTTGGGCTGGACCCATTGTAGGCCTTGTTTGGGTTAGTCCCAATAAGCTGAAATATATTTTTTTTGGGTCCCACAACTATAAATAGCAAACCTTTCGATACCCAATGGTAAGGCAAGAACCAGTGCTATTGTGAGCCTTGTTTTCAATTCTTGGAAGGCAAACTCCCTCTGTTCTATCCACTCGAATGGAACACCTTTCTGAGTCAACTAGGTAAGCGGCACTACAATCTTGGAGAAATCTTTAACAAATCTTCTGTAGTAACCTGCTAAACCCATAAAACTACGCACTTTTGTAACATTAGTAGGGGTAGGCCAACTCACAATAGCCTCAATTTTTTGCGGATCAACAGATACACCATCTTTATTAATCACATTCCCTAAAAACACAACTTCATTTAACCAAAATTCACATTTCGTCAATATGCTTTCACTGAAGCACCTTATTTTAGGTTTTCTAAATCAACTAAGTGTTCAATTCTAAAATCCAAAAGGATGAATTAGAATTCCCTTCGACATTTTTCCTATTTCTCATTTTTTTCTGTAACTTTCTCTTCTAGCTCTCAAGAAGAAAGTTTGTCTCTCACCTTCCCCGTCCTTCTCCATCCTTCTCCATCCTTCTCTCTTTTATTCTAAGAACAAAGTAGCTTAGGCCACTAATCCTTTCATTAGCTTAATTGGCCAAGTTTAACTCAAACTAATCTTACTTAGCCTATAATAAACAAAATTTACTGAGTAATTGCAGTTTAACGATATTCGTTTAACTTAAGCATCTCATTTTAGTTTTCTAAATCAATTAAGTGTTCAATTCTCAAATCCAAAATGATGAATTTGAATTCCCTTCGATTTTGTTCATATTTCTCATTCTTTTTTCTCTTCTAGCTCTCAAGAAGACAATTTCTCTATAACCTTCTACGTCCTTCTCCATCTGGTTTACTAAATCAACTACGTGTTCAATTCTTAGATCCAAAAGGATAAATTTGAATTCCCTATGATTTTATTCCTATTTCTCATTCTTGTTTCTCTTCTAGTTCTCAAGAAGAAAGTTTCAATCTAACTTTCTCCGTCCTTCTCTCTTTTGTTCTACGAACTAATTAGCTTAGGCCACTAATTGGTTCATTAGCTTAACTGGCTAAGTTTAGCTCAAGCTAATCTTGCTTAGCCTCTAAGAAACAGAATTTACGGAGTAAAAGCTGCTTAACGATATTAGTTTAACTTAAGCACCTCATTTTAGGTTTTTTAAATCAACTAAGTGTTCAATTCTCGAATCCAAAATGATGAATTTGAATTCCCTTTAATTTTCTTCATATTTCTCATTCTTTTTTCTCTTCTAGCTCTAAAGAAAAAGTTTTTCTCTAGCCTTCTATGTCCCTTCTCCATCCTTCTCTCTTTTTTTTTCTTGGAACTAACTAGCTTAGGCCACTAATTGTTTCATTAGATAAATTGGCCAAGTTTAACTCAAACTAATCTTGCTTCACCTCTAAGAAAGAGAATTTACTGAGTAATTGTAGCTTAATGATATTGGTTCAACTTAAGCACCTTATTCTAGGTTTTCTAAATCAACTAAGTGTTCAATTCTTAAATCTAAAAGGTTGAATTTGAATTCCCTTTGATTTTCATCCTATTTCTAATTCTTTTTTCTCTTCTACCTCTCAAGAAGAAAGTTTCTCTCTAACCTTCTACGTCCTTTTCCACCCTTCTCTCTTTTGTTCTTGGAACCAATTAGCTTAGGCCACTAATTCTTTCATTAGCTAAATTCACCGAGTTTAACTCAAACTAATCTTCCTCAGCCTCTAAGAAAGAGAATTTACTAAGTAATTGTAGCTTAACAATATTAGTTTAACTTAAGTACCTCATTTTAGGTTTTCTAAATCAATTGCGTATTCTGTTCCCAAATCTAAAAGGATGAATTTTAATTCCCTTTGATTTTCTTCCTATTTCTCATTCTTTTTTTTTTTTTCCTCTTCTAGCTTTCAAGAAGAAAGTTTCTCTCGAACCTTCTACGTCCTTCTCAATCTTTCTCTCTTTTGTTCTTGGAACTAACTAGCTTGGGCCACTAATTTTTTTATTAGCTAAATTGGCCATATTTAACTCAAACTAATCTTGCTTAGCCTCTAAGAAAGAGAATTTACTGAGTAATTGTGGCTTAACGATATTAGTTTAACTTAAGCACCTCATTTTAGGTTTTCTAAATCAACTAAGTGTTCAATTCTCAATTCTGAAACGATGGATTTGAATTCCCTTTGATTTTCTTCCTATTTCTCATTCTTTTTTCTCTTCTAGCTCTCAAGAAGAAAGTTTCTCTCTAAACCTTCTATGTCCTTCTTTATCATTCTCTCTTTTTTTTCTTTGAACTAATTAGCTTAGGCCACTAATTGTTTCATTAGCTAAATTGGCCAAGTTGAACTCAAACTAATCTTGCTTAGCCTCTAAGAAAGAAAATTTACTGAGTAATTGTAGTTTAACGGTATTAGTTTAACTTAAAAACCTCATTTTAGGTTTTCTAAATCAACTAAGTGTTCAATTCTAAAACCAAAAGGATGAATTTGAATTTCAATTGATTTTCTGCATTTTTCTCATTGTTTTTTCTCTTCTAGCTCTTAAGAAGAAAGTTTCTCTCTAACCTGCTCCGTCATTCTCCATCATTCTCTCTTTTGTTCTAGCAACTAATTAGCTTAGGTGTTTTGCCAAGTTTTATTAATCTGTGGTGGAACAAGCCATGAGCTGCCCAGGTTGATGCTTCTTTGTTTAGAGGGAACACAAGGCCGAGTGTGATACCCCTATCTTGTAGTATGCTAATTTTTTTTTTGGGTGAATAAGAAATAAATAAAAGACAAAGAATTACACGAATACAAGGGGCATGCCCTAGGCCCTAACAACACAAACTACACAAAACAAGGAGACTGTAGTATGCTAATTGGTCCTTAATTTGCATGTAATTATGTGTTTAGCATGATTTTATATGCCATTTTGTGAATATATATGATTTTGAAGTCCTATTTGTTCACCGTAGGAATATCTGTTTGAATAATCTGCTTTGGAAATTAAATTTGAGGCCTTATCGGCCACGGAACCCGAAATCGATTACGCCATTATAATTGGCATAATTTTTAGAACCTACGGTGAAATTTAATTGAAAATTGATTCGGGTCCGATTAAATTGATTAATTAATGGTTTAATGCCCAATTATTTTATGTTAAATTAATGTATGTGAGTGGGGCTACACTATAAGCCTTATTAAGTTCAATTCCTTCCCTTACATGGCTTTGGCTGATCAACTCTAAGAGAAAAAGGAGAGGGTTGGCTATTAGAGAGAGGGAGGGAAGAAAAATCTAAGTTTTGCTCTTGATCCTTGAATGCCTTGAAGATAACACAAGAATTGCCATAGATTGTGAAGATTAAACTCCTTGGTGAGTGATTCATGCATTTATAGTCACCATCTTGTGAATTTAAGTTTAATAGATAGTCAAGAGCATGAATTAGGTTGAATGTGAGGGAATTGAGTTGCTTGTGTTCATTTGAAGACCAATGAAGGCATGCATGTATATAATTGTTGTGGAAATGCATAATCTAGCATGAATTGAGTTGAACATGGTGATAAAGGTGTTAAATCTTACATGCAAGCATGTTTTTGTTGTATTCCATGAGAATGAACACTATTTGCATTATTTGGGATGGAAATGAAATCAAGATTAGCATGCATGTTGGAATAATTAAGATATGAGTTTTGGATGTGTGATTTTGTTGTGTTAGAATGAGTTGATGGGAGATTGGAGCATGCATGTGAATTAATTGTAAATTGGGCTCCATTGTAATGTGTTTTGGTGTTTAATGTTAGCATAACTATATTTGAGATTCGAGCCATAACATGCATATTTTGTTGGTTGGAATTCGAATTGGAGCTCAAGAACTCAATCTGGAAAACTCAGATTTTTGATGTCCGCTCAAGCAGAAAAATCGTGCTCCCAACACTTTTTGCAGAGTGGGATGTCCGCTCGAGCGGGGAGTTTTGTAGACAGGCCTTCCGCTCGAGCGCTCTGTTCCACGCTCGAGCTTATTTTCATGCAACTAGTACTTTTGCAGGCCTTAAGGGTCCGCTCGAGCAGGGAAGTTGACGCTCGAGCAGGGACCCTGTTCTCTGAATTTTGTATGCTCATTCTGTGTTTCGTTTTCCGTTCTCTTTCACTTGTAAGCACTCTTAGGTATATGTTAAGCATTGTAAATGAGTTAATGAGATAAGAATAAAGCCTAGAGAGGAATATATGAATTAAGGAACAGATTGAATTGTTAACGACCTTTTTGTGTTCATGAAATGTGTAGGGTCAAGCTCTAGGGCAAATCCACAAGCCGATCACTGTGAGTAATATCGATATTCGAATGCTTGTGAATGTCCAATTGTTTATTCCCTTATAAGCTTTATGAGTTGCTAATTGGTATTGTGGACTAAAGTCTGACATGAATAAATGAATGGACCGAAGGTCGTTTTGATAAACATAAATGGACCGAAGGTCGTTTTGATAGAATTGAATGGACCGAAGGTCGTTTTGATAAACATAAATGGACCCAAGGTCGTTTTGATAGAAATGAACGGACCAAAGGTCATTTTGACATATATGAATGGACCAAAGGTCGTTTTGACTTATATGAGTGGACCAAAGGTCGTTTTGACATATATGAATGGACCAAAGGTAGTTTTGACTTATATGAATGGACCGAAGGTCGTTTTGACATGAATGAGTGGGCCGAAGGCCATTTGACAAGAATGAACAGGCCGAAGGCCGTTTTGACATAAATGATCGGGCCGAAGGCGGTTTTGACATGAATGAGTGGGCCAAAGGCCATTTTGACATGAATGGAAATCCGAATGGGCCAAAGGCCAGAATGTTGAAACTACAAGTCACTTGATTTGAAATTCGTATAGTTATATATCTGTTAAATAGAAATATGAATTGGGCCCAAGGCCGTTTGGAACCAGTTGTTCTACATTGTTAGGGGATTATATCTGTTAACTGTACTACTATTGTTCTTATTCCCAAGATCCCTGACCCTGTAAAGGTAGGGGATTATAGACCTATCTCTTGCTGTAACACTGTGTACAAATGTATTGCTAAAATCATAGCAAATAGGATCAAGATTGTCCTTCCTGACATTATTGATCCTGTCCAATCAGCTTTTGTTCAAGGTAGGAGAATTTCTGACAATATTTTCCTATCCCAAGAACTCATGAGAGGGTATCATAGGTAGTCTCCCGTTCCTAAGTGTGCCATGAAAGTTGATATTATGAAAGCTTATGATAGTGTGAGGTGGGACTTTATCATTGATGTTCTTAAAGCCATGGCTTTTCCCCCTACTATGATCTGTTGGATTAGGGCTTGTATCACTAGTCCCTCTTATTCCATTTGTGAGGGAGAAGGTTAGAGAGAAACTTTCTTCCAGTGAGCTAGAATAGAATCATAAATAAGAAATATGAAGAAAATCAAAGGGAATTCGAATTCATCCTTTTGGAGTTGAGAATTGAACACTAAGTAGATTTAGAAAACCTAAAATGAGGTGCTTAAGTTAATATCTTTATGCTACAATTACTCAGTAAATTTTATTTCTTAGAGGCTAAGCAATATTAGTTATAGCAAAACCTGGGCAATTATGCTAATGAAACAATTAGTGGCATAAGCTAAAGTTCTTGGAAGAAAAGAGAGAAGGATGGCGAAGGACCAAGACGTATGCAGTGAAACTTTCGTCTTGAGAGCTAGAATAGAAAGGTAGAGAAAAGAATAAGAAATAGGAAGAAAATCATAGGGAATTCTAATTCATCATTTTAGATTTAAGAATAGGCCTAATAACGTTAAACAACAATTGCTCAGAAAATTCTATTTCTTAGAGGCTAAGGAAGAGTAGTTTGAGTTAAACTTGGCCGTTTAAGCTAATGAAACAATCAATGGCCTAAGCTAATTAGTTCCTAGAATGAAAGAAAGAAGGTTGGAGAAGGACGGAGAAGGTTCAAGAGAACTTTCTTCCTGAGAGCTAGAAGAGCAAAAAGAACAAGAAATAGGAAGAACATCAATGGGAATTCAAATTCATCCTTTCGATTTGAGAATTGAACACTTAGTTGATTCAGAAAAGCTAAAATGAGGTGCTTAAGTTAATATCGTTAAGCTACAATTACTCAGTAAATTCTATTTCTTAGAGGCAAAATAATATTAGTTTAATTCAAACTTGGGCATTTAAGCTAATGAAACAATTAGTGACCCAAGCATTAAGTTCGTAGAACAAAAGAGAGGGACAAGGATGGTGACGGACGGAGAAGGTTAGAGAGAAACTTTCACCATGAGCGCTAGAAAAGAAAAAAGAATTATTAATACGGTGAAAATCAAGTGGAATTCAATTTCATCCATTTAGATTGGAGAATTGAAAACTTAGTTGATTTAGAAAACCGAAAATGAGAGGATTAAGTAGCATTAAGCTACAATTACTCGGTAAATTCTATTTCTTAGATGCTAAGCGAATTCTGTTTGTGTTAAACTTGGACAATTAAGCTAATGAAACAGTCAATGGCCACAGCTAATTCGTTCCAACAACAAAAGAGAGAATGATGGAGAAGCACGGAGAAGGTTAGAGAGAAACTTTCTTCTTGTGCGCTAGAAGAGAAAAATAAATAAGAAATAGGAAGAAAATGAAAGGGAATTCAAATTCATCCTTTTGGAGTTGAGAATTGAACACTAAGTTGATTTAGAAAACCTAAAATGAGGTTCTTAAGTTAATATCTTTAGGCTACAATTACCCAGAAAATTTTGTTTCTCAGAGCCTAAGCAATATTAGTTATTGTTAAAGTTGGGCAATTACGCTAATGAAACTATTAGTGGCCGAAACTAAAGTTCATCGAACAAAAGAGAGAAGGATGGGGAAGGACGGAGACGTTTGGAGAGAGACTTTCGTCTTGAGAGCTAGAATAGAAAGTTAGAGAAAAGAATGAGAAATATGAAGAAAATCATAGGGAATTCTAATTCATCATTTTTTATTTAAGAATAAGCCAAATAACGTTAAACAACAATTGCTCAGAAAGTTGTAATTCTTAGAGGTTAAGCAAGATTAGTTTGGGTTAAACTTGGCCGATTAAGCTTATGAAACAATCAACGGCCTAAGCTAATTAGTTCCTACAACCAAAGAAAGAAGGGTGGAGAAGGACGGAGAAGGTTAGAGAGAACTTTCTTCCTGAGAGCTAGAAGCGTAAAAAGAACGAGAAGTAGGAAGAACATCAATCGGAATTCAAATTCATCCTTTCAATTTGAGAATTGAACACTTAGTTGATTCAAAAAAGCTAAAACGAGGTGCTTAAGTTAATATCGTTAAGCTACAATTACTCACTAAATTCTGTTTCTTAGAGTCTAAATAATGTTAGTTTAATTCAAACTTGGCCAATTAAGCTAATGAAACAATCAATGGCCACGGCCGATTCTTTCCAACAACAAAAGAGGGAATAATGAGGGAGAAAGGTTAGAGAGAAACTTTCTTCCTGTGAGCTAGAATAGAATCATAAATAAGAAATACGAAGAAAATCAAAGGGAATTCGAATTCATCCTTTTGGAGTTGAGAATTTGAACACTAAGTTGATTTAGAAAACCTAAAATGGGGTGCTTAAGTTAATATCTTTAGGCTACAATTACTCAGTAAATTTTATTGCTTAGAGGCTAAGCAATATTAGTTATAGCAAAACTTGGGCAATTATGCTAATGAAACAATTAGTGGCATAAGCTAAAGTTCTTGGAACAAAAGGGAGAAGAATGGCGAAGGACCGAGACGTATGGAGTGAAACTTTCGTCTTGAGAGCTAGAATAGAAAGGTAGAGAAAAGAATAAGAAATAGGAAGAAAATCATAGGGAATTCTAATTCATCATTTTAGATTTAAGAATAGGCCTAATAAGGTTAAACAACAATTGCTCAGAAAATTCTATTTCTTAGAGGCTAAGGAAGAGTAGTTTGAGTTAAACTTGGCCGTTTAAGCTAATGAAACAATCAATGGCCTAAGCTAATTAGTTCCTAGAATGAAAGAAAAAAGGTTGGAGAAGGACGGAGAAGGTTCAAGAGAACTTTCTTCCTGAGAGCTAGAAGAGCAAAAAGAACGAGAAATAGGAAGAACATCAATGGGAATTCAAATTCATCCTTTCGATTTGAGAATTAAACACTTAGTTGATTCAGAAAAGCTAAAATGAGGTGCTTAAGTTAATATCGTTAAGCTACAATTACTCAGTAAATTCTACTTCTTAGAGGCAAAATAATATTAGTTTAATTCAAAATTGGCCATTTAAGCTAATGAAACAATTAGTGACCCAAGCATTAAGTTCGTAGAACAAAAGAGAGAGAGAAGGATGGGGACGGACGGACGGAGAAGGGTAGAGAGAAACTTTCACCTTGAGCGCTAGAAAAGAAAAAAGAATTATTAATAGGGTGAAAATCAAGTGGAATTCAATTTCATCCATTTAGATTGGAGAATTGAAAACTTAGTTGATTTAGAAAACCGAAAATGAAATGATTAAGTAGCATTAAGCTACAATTACTCGGTAAATTCTATTTCTTAGAGGCTAAGCGAATTCTGTTTGAGTTAAACTTGGACAATTAAGTTAATGAAACAGTCAATGGCCACAGCTAATTCGTTCCAACAACAAAAGAGAGAATGATGGAGGAGCACGGAGAAGGTTAGAGAGAAACTTTCTTCTTGTACGCTAGAAGAGAAAAATAAATAAGAAATAGGAAGAAAATGAAAGGGAATTCAAATTCATCCTTTTGGAGTTGAGAATTGAACACTAAGTTGATTTAGAAAACCTAAAATGAGGTGCTTAAGTTAATATCTTTAGGCTACAATTACTCAGTAAATTTTGTTTCTTAGAGGCTAAGCAATATTAGTTATTGTTAAAGTTGGGCAATTACGCTAATGAAACTATTAGTGGCCGAAACTAAAGTTCATCGAACAAAAGAGAGAAGGATGGAGAAGGACGGAGACGTTTGGAGAGAGACTTTCGTCTTGAGAGCTAGAATAGAAAGTTAGAGAAAAGAATGAGAAATATGAAGAAAATCATAGGAAATTCTAATTCATCATTTTGGATTTAAGAATAAGCCAAATAACGTTAAAAAACAATTGCTCGGAAAGTTGTAATTCTTAGAGGTTAAGCCAGATTAGTTTGGGTTAAACTTGGCCGATTAAGCTAATGAAACAATCAACGGCCTAAGCTAATTAGTTCCTACAACCAAAGAAAGAAGGGTGGAGAAGGACGGAGAAGGTTAGAGGGAACTTTCTTCCTAAGAGCTAGAAGCGCAAAAAGAACGAGAAGTAAGAAGAACATCAATGGGAATTCAAATTCATCCTTTCGATTTGAGAATTGAACACTTAGTTAATTCAAAAAAGCTAAAACGAGGTGCTTAAGTTAATATCGTTAAGCTACAATTACTCACTAAATTCTGTTTCTTAGAGTCTAAATAATGTTAGTTTAATTCAAACTTGGCTAATTAAGCTAATGAAACAATCAATGGCCACGGCCGATTCGTTCCAACAACAAAAGAAGGAATGATGAGGGAGAAAGGTTAGAGAGAAACTTTCTTCCTGTGAGCTAGAATAGAATCATAAATAAGAAATACGAAGAAAATCAAAGGGAATTCGAATTCATCCTTTTGGAGTTGAGAATTTGTACACTAAGTTGATTTAGAAAACCTAAAATGAGGTGCTTAAGTTAATATCTTTAGGCTACAATTACTCAGTAAATTTTATTTCTTAGAGGCTAAGCAATATTAGTTATAGCAAAACTCTGGCAATTATGCTAATGAAACAATTAGTGGCATAAGCTAAAGTTCTTGGAACAAAAGAGAGAAGGATGGCAAAGGACCGAGACGTATGCAGTGAAACTTTCGTCTTGAGGGCTAGAATAGAAAGGTAGAGAAAAGAATAAGAAATAGGAAGAAAATCATAGGGAATTCTAATTCATCATTTTAGATTTAAGAATAGGCCTAATAACGTTAAACAACAATTGCTCAGAAAATTCTATTGCTTAGAGGCTAAGGAAGAGTAGTTTGAGTTAAACTTGGCCGTTTAAGCTAATGAAACAATCAATGGCCTAAGCTAATTAGTTTCTAGAATGAAAGAAAGAAGGTTGGAGAAGGACGGAGAAGGTTCAAGAGAACTTTCTTCCTGAGAGCTAGATGAGCAAAAAGAACGAGAAATAGAAAGAACATCAATGGGAATTCAAATTCATCCTTTCGATTTGAGAATTGAACACTTAGTTGATTCAGAAAAGCTAAAATGAGGTGCTTAAGTTAATATCGCTAAGCTACAATTACTCAGTAAATTCTATTTCTTAGAGGCAAAATAATATTAGTTTAATTGAAACTTGGCCATTTAAGCTAATGAAACAATTAGTGACCCAAGCATTAAGTTCGTAGAACGAAAGAGAGAGAGAAGGATGGGGACGGACGGAGAAGGGTAGAGAGAAACTTTCACCTTGAGCGCTAGAAAAGAAAAAAGAATTATTAATAGGGTGAAAATCAAGTGGAATTCAATTTCATCCATTTAGATTGGAGAATTGAAAACTTTTTTTTTTTTTGGGTGGATAAGTCATAAAATAAAGACAAAAAACTTACACCACTACAAGGGGCATACCCCAGGCCCTAGCCAACCGCTATACAACAAAGCACCGAAGCAAAAGAAACAAACCCAACAGAAAGCCACAGTAAAGACAATATAAAACAAAAAAGACAAAAGAGAAAACCCAAAAGCTATAAACAACCAATAAAGAACTAGCGACCCGAAAGATTGGCCATATTAAACCAAAAAAGGATGTTCATGGGCCGCATACAAAAGGAATGAGGAGCATGAACACACCCAGCCAGCTAAAATCTGCAGTGTCACAAAACACAACCAAAAAACAACTAATATCTCCCCATGCACAGCCCGCATGGGAGGGCCAAAAATAACTAACAAAAAAAAAAACAAAAACATACCCAACATCAAAGTATCTAATAAGTACCAAGGTAAATACCAAACCCAGAGATGTAAAAGCAAATAAAAGATTTCTTCACACAAAGGTGCCTCTAGCTGCCATCTGCACGAAAACAGTCTGCTCCAGAGCAACGGACCAGATCTGCTTACCAAAAAAAACAACCGACAGCCACCCAGGGATGCTGCCTTTCCTGTGCACCTCAAACATTATAATAAACCCTGTCAATAGCAACGACCAAGACATGATTAGTCTATCAACAATCAAGACCCGTTGGAGTCTCAAACTCAAGTTACAGTGTAAATCACTCATATATATCCTCACTACACTCAACCCTCAGTAATATATGCTCACAATCACTCGGAAAATAATGCTCCGTGTACCTGCAGAAGAAAAAATACAGGATATATAAAGCAATAGAATTAGTATCTCTCAATATGGCTAGTGATTATGAGTTATGGACTTTGTTCCTCACACTAAACTCAACCCTCATGTGGATACATTACATACACACACTCTGCTCCACTGCAATCCACGCACCTATAACAGAAACAAACCATTAGGAAACCCCACAGTGTTCTGCTCGCCATCACTCAACCCACATTTTGAGAACTCACATCCCTCATTCCAGCTGCAGCAGACTTGTATCAGCTCACCATCACTCAACCCACCATTTGTGAACTCACATCTCTCTCGACAGATCTAGCTTCCTTCATAATGGTATGAGGAAGCCTCCATGAGCTCATGTACCAACTGTCAGTATGGTGAGAAGTCAGGTTTGTAATATGCATTACCCTGAATCTAACCATGTCCACAATGCTCTTAATAATCACCACTTCAGGGGCCACTTCCTTGGTAAAGACCCTATTATTCCTAGCAATCCACAGCTGGTACACCGTACAAGCAAAGGCAAGCTTAGTAATAATAGTCCCCAAAGACTTCCCTCTCACAGAGTTAGCAATGAGCTGGACCAACTCATTCCAAGGAATTGAAGGCCAATCAACATTTATTTTCCCCTTATTACAGGCCCAAACTTTCGCAGAAAATGGGCAATTAAAGAAAAGGTGATTATGGTCATCACATGGGTGTTGGCAAAAAATACACTCTGAAGAAAGGGCCACACCGAAAAGTTTTAATCTATCTCCAGTGTTTAATCTGCCAAGGATAGCCATCCACACCACAAAACTCACCTTAGGGATGTTATGTGGTCCCCAAATAATTTTGGACCAGTTCACATGATCAAAATGTTGCCTTAAGGAGTGCCATGTGGATTGAATAGTGAACTTACCATTGGGAGCAGGCCTCCAACTAACATCATCTGACCCACCCGTAGGCAGAAAAGTGGAGTGGGTGCTAGAAATGAGGTCCATAATCTCCCAAGAGGAAGGGAAAGGCCACCTCCAATTATTACCCTCCACAATCTCACCAACCTTAGCGTCTAAACTCAAAGCAGAGTCATAAACAATTCTAGCCCCATACTTATCCCAAATAGAACCCAGAGGATGCCAGTTATCAAACCAAAGAAAAACACTAGACCCATCCCCCACCCTATATTTGATTAAAGGGTAGATGATAGGTCTAAGTGAGAGAATTTTCCTCCAAACCCAAGAGGGGTCATTTGGCATTCTAACTCTCCAAAAACTTCTACCTTTAAGAATATAAGACTTAATCCACAGGCACCACATGGATTGCTCACCCCCAGAGATAAGGAACCAGATATGCTTGGCAATAGCAACCTGGTTCCACACACTAAGAGACTTAAACCCCAAACCCCCTTCATTTTTAGGGGAGCACAATCTCTCCCAAGACACCTTAGCCCCATACTTCTTCATCTCACAACCAGACCATAAGAAAGCACAAAACAGACTCTCAATAGCACAGATGACCTTCTTTGGAAGAATAAACAAAGAGGTCCAGTACACTTGCATAGAGAACAGCACAGATTGTATCAGTTGAGCCCTACCCGCATAGGTAAGGCATTTATTAGTCCAGCTTTTAATCCTCTTAGATATCCTCTCCACAAGCTGATCACAGTCCACCGCTCTAAGTTTAGTAGAGACTAATGGGACTCCTAGGTACCTCACAGGCAAAGTGCCTTCACTGAAGTTACAAACCCGAAGAATCTCATCTCTTAACTTCTGTTCACACCCAGAAAAAAAGATGTTACTCTTATTAGGGCTAGGAGACAAACCAGACAGATGTCTAAACTCCTCTAAACCATTTTTGATGGACTGGACAGTAAACACATCCCCTTTACAGAAAATCATCAGATCGTCTGCAAAACAAAGATTAACAAGTTTTGTTTTATCACATCTCCAATGGAATTTGAATTCAGGGTGAGAAGCTTTCTCAGCCAAAATTCTGGAAAGGATCTCCATGATAAGAACAAAAAGGTAAGGCGACATGGGGTCACCTTGCCTAAGACCTCTCTCCCCCCTAAAATAGCCATGAAGACTCCCATTAATACATATAGAATATGTAGGGCTAGTCATACATGCTTTAATCCAAAGGATAATATTAGGAGAGAATCCCATAGCAGTAAGAACATCAATGACAAAATCCCACCTAACATTGTCATATGCTTTCATAATGTCCACTTTCATGGCACACCTGGGCGTAGGAGAGGTTTTATGATAGCCTCTCATAAGCTCTTGTGACAGGAAGATATTATCAGCAATTCTCCTACCAGGAACAAAAGCTGATTGAACAGGATCAATGAGGTCATGAAGAACACTTTTAATTCTATCAGCAATGATCTTAGAGATGCACTTATACAGAGTATTACAACCTGGCCTAAAATCACCTACTTTTTCAGCATTAGGAATCTTAGGAATTAGAGCAATGGAGGTACTATTCAATTCCCGAAGAAGCTCCCCTGATGTAAAGAAGGATTTTATAGCTTCAACAACCTCTCTCCCCACAACATCCCAGGCTTTCAAAAAAAAACCCGCAGAATACCCATCCGAGCCAGGGGCCTTATTAGCATTCAGGGATTTGAAAGCATCAATGATTTCTTTGTCAGTAACTTCCCTAGCAAGGGTTTGGAACTGATCAACAGTCACACGCTTTGTAACAAGGTTTTTAATTCTATCAAGCCCATTATAGTGGTCCTCAAAAGGCTTCCCAAACAGATTAGTGAAAGAGTCCACAAAGGATCTATGAACCTCATCACTCTTAGTTATTCTATCCCCATTAGGAAGCACCACACTATGTATCCGACCCCTATTCACATTACCCTTGACAGTTCTAAAGAAGAATTTGGAATTCCTATCCCCCAAACCAAGCCATTGGACACGGGATTTTTGACGAGCAAGACTTTCCTCAGCTTTACTAAACTCCACATATCTACTATAGGCGGCCCTTTCCGCCTCTTGCAGAGTTAAGTTCATCGGATCTTTGTCAAGCTTAATCTGAGAACTAAGGAGTTGATCCTTGGCAACTCCGACTCTAGTAGAGATCTCACTAAATTCCTTTTTGTTAAGAGCTTTCAAAATAGGTTTAAGAGTCTTCAGTTTTTGACAAACCCTAAACATCGGAGAGCCCCTGACATACTTTCTCCAAACACCCTGCACTCTAGGGAGGTATTCTTCATGGTCAGCCCAAAAATCAAAAAACTTAAATGGTTTCTTCAAATTCACCTCCTCTTGGCCTAGGTGAACAATCACAGGTGAGAAAGTAGTTGATTTAGAAAACCGAAAATGAGAGGATTAAGTAGCATTAAGCTACAATTACTCAGTAAATTCTATTTCTTAGAGGCAAAGCGAATTCTGTTTGAGTTAAACTTGGACAATTAAGCTAATGAAACAATCAATGGCCACAGCTAATACGTTCCAACAACAAAAGAAAGAATGATGGAGAAGCACGGAGAAGGTTAGAGAGAAACTTTCTTCTTGTGCGCTGCAAGAGAAAAACAAATAAGAAATAGGAAGAAAATGAAAGGGAATTCAAATTCATCATTTTGGAGTTGAGAATTTAACACTAAGTTGATTTAGAAAACCTAAAATGAAGTGCTTAAGTTAATATCTTTAGGCTACAATTACTCAGTAAATTTTGTTTCTTAGAGGCTAAGCAATATTAGTTATTGTTAAAGTTGGGCAATTACGCTAATGAAACTATTAGTGGCCGAAACTAAAGTTCATCGAACAACAGAGAGAAGGATGGGGAAGGACGGAGACGTTTGGAGAGAGACTTTCGTCTTGAGAGCTAGAATAGAAAGTTAGAGAAAAGAATGAGAAATATGAAGAAAATCATAGGGAATTCTAATTCATCATTTTGGATTTAAGAATAAGCCAAATAACGTTAAACAACAATTGCTCAGAAAGTTGTAATTCTTAGAGGTTAAGCAAGATTAGTTTGGGTTAAACTTGGCCGATTAAGCTTATGAAACAATCAACGGCCTAAGCTAATTAGTTCCTACAACCAAAGAAAGAAGGGTGGAGAAGGACGGAGAAGGTTAGAGAGAACTTTCTTCCTGAGAGCTAGAAGCGCAAAAAGAACGAGAAGTAGGAAGAACATCAATGGGAATTCAAATTCATCCTTTCAATTCGAGAATTGAACACTTAGTTGATTCAAAAAAGCTAAAACGAGGTGCTTAAGTTAATATCGTTAAGCTAAAATTACTCACTAAATTCTGTTTCTTAGAGTCTAAATAATGTTAGTTTAATTCAAACTTGGCTAATTAAGCTAATGAAACAATCAATGGCCACGGCCGATTCGTTCCAACAACAAAAGAGGGAATGATGAGGGAGAAAGTTTAGAGAGAAACTTTCTTCCTGTGAGCTAGAATAGAATCATAAATAAGAAATACGAAGAAAATCAAAGGGAATTCGAATTCATCCTTTTGGAGTTGAGAATTTGAACACTAAGTTAATTTAGAAAACCTAAAATGAGGTGCTTAAGTTAATATCTTTAGGCTACAATTACTCAGTAAATTTTATTTCTTAGAGGCTAAGCAATATTAGTTATAGCAAAACTCGGGCAATTATGCTAATGAAACAATTAGTGGCATAAGCTAAAGTTCTTGGAACAAAAGAGAGAAGGATGGTGAAGGACCGAGAAGTATGCAGTGAAACTTTCGTCTTGAGAGCTAGAATAGAAAGGTAGAGAAAAGAATAAGAAATAGGAAGAAAATCATAGGGAATTCTAATTCATCATTTTAGATTTAAGAATAGGCCTAATAACGTTAAACAACAATTGCTCAGCAAATTCTATTTCTTAGAGGCTAAGGAAGAGTAGTTTGAGTTAAACTTGGCCGTTTAAGCTAATGAAACAATCAATGGCCTAAGCTAATTAGTTCCTAGAATGAAAGAAAAAAGGTTGGAGAAGGACGGAGAAGGTTCAAGAGAACTTTCTTCCTGAGAGCTAGAAGAGCAAAAAGAACGAGAAATAGGAAGAACATCAATGGGAATTCAAATTCATCCTTTCGATTTGAGAATTAAACACTTAGTTGATTCAGAAAAGCTAAAATGAGGTGCTTAAGTTAATATCGTTAAGCTACAATTACTCAGTAAATTCTATTTCTTAGAGGCAAAATAATATTAGTTTAATTCAAACTTGGCCATTTAAGCTAATGAAATAATTAGTGACGTAGAACAAAAGAGAGAGAGAAGGATGGGGACGGACGGAGAAGGGTAGAGGGAAACTTTCACCTTGAGCGCTAGAAAAGAAAAAAGAATTATTAATAGGGTGAAAATCAAGTGCAATTCAATTTCATCCATTTAGATTGGAGAATTGAAAACTTAGTTGATTTAGAAAACCGAAAATGAGAGGATTAAGTAGCATTAAGCTACAATTACTCGGTAAATTCTATTTCTTAGAGGCTAAGCGAATTCTGTTTGAGTTAAACTTGGACAATTAAGCTAATGAAACAGTCAATGGCCACAGCTAATTCGTTCCAACAACAAAAGAGAGAATGATGGAGAAGCACGGAGAAGCTTAGAGAGAAACTTTCTTCTTGTGCGCTAGAAGAGAAAAATAAATAAGAAATAGGAAGAAAATGAAAGGGAATTCAAATTCATCATTTTGGAGTTGAGAACTGAACACTAAGTTGATTTAGAAAACCTAAAATGAGGTGCTTAAGTTAATATCTTTAGGCTACAATTACTCAGTAAATTTTGTTTTTTAGAGGCTAAGCAATATTAGTTATTGTTAAAGTTGGGCAATTACGCTAATGAAACTATTAGTGGCCGAAACTAAAGTTCATCGAACAAAAGAGAGAAGGATGGGGGAAGGACGGAGACGTTTGGAGAGAGACTTTCGTCTTGAGAGCTAGAATAGAAAGTTAGAGAAAAGAATGAGAAATATGAAGAAAATCATAGGGAATTCTAATTCATCATTTTGGATTTAAGAATAAGCCAAATAACGTTAAACAACAATTGCTCAGAAAGTTGTAATTCTTAGAGGTTAAGCAAGATTAGTTTGGGTTAAACTTGGCCGATTAAGCTAATGAAACAATCAACGGCCTAAGCTAATTAGTTCCTACAACCAAAGAAAGAAGGTGGAGAAGGACGGAGAAGGTTAGAGAGAACTTTCTTCCTGAGAGCTAGAAGCGCAAAAAGAACGAGAAGTAGGAAGAACATCAATGGGAATTCAAATTCATTCTTTCAATTTGAGAATTGAACACTTAGTTGACTCAAAAAAGCTAAAACGAGGTGCTTAAGTTAATATCGTTAAGATACAATTACTCACTAAATTCTGTTTCTTAGAGTCTAAATAATGTTAGTTTAATTCAAACTTGGCAAATTAAGCTAATGAAACATTCAATGGCCACGGCCGATTCGTTCCAACAACAAAAGAGGGAATGATGGAGAAGGAGGGAGAAGGTTAGAGAGAAACTTTCTTCCTGTAAGCTAGAATAGAATCATAAATAAGAAATACGAAGAAAATCAAAGGGAATTTATCCTTTTGGAGTTGAGAATTGAACACTAAGTTGATTTAGAAAACCTAAAATGAGGTGCTTAAGTTAATATGTTTAGGCTACAATTACTCAGTAAATTTCATTTCTTAGAGGCTGATCAATATTAGTTATAGCAAAACTTGGGCAATTATGCTAATGAAACAATTAGTGGCATAAGCTAAAGTTCTTGGAACAAAAGAGAAAAGGATGGCGAAGGACCGAGACGTATGCAGTGAAACTTTCGTCTTGAGAGCTAGAATAGAAAGGTAGAGAAAAGAATAAGAAATAGGAAGAAAATCATAGGGAATTCTAATTCATCATTTTAGATTTAAGAATAGGCCTAATAACGTTAAACAACAATTGCTCAGAAAAATCTATTTCTTAGAGGCTAAGGAAGAGTAGTTTGAGTTAAACTGGGTCATTTAAGCTAATGAAACAATCAATGGCCTAAGCTAATTAGTTCCTAGAATGAAAGAAAGAAGGTTGGAGAAGGACGGAGAAGGTTCAAGAGAACTTTCTTCCTGAGAGCTAGAAGAGCAAAAAGAACGAGAAATAGGAAGAACATCAATGGGAATTCAAATTCATCCTTTTGATTTGAGAATTGAACACTTAGTTGATTCAGAAAAGCTAAAATGAGGTGCTTAAGTTAATATCGTTAAGCTACAATTACTCAGTAAATTCTATTTCTTAGAGGCAAAATAATATTAGTTTAATTCAAACTTGGCCATTTAAGCTAATGAAACAATTAGTGACCCAAGCATTAAGTTCGTAGAACAAAAGAGAGAGAGAAGGATGGTGACGGGTGGAGAAGGGTAGAGAGAAACTTTCACCTTGAGCGCTAGAAAAGAAAAAAGAATTATTAATAGGGTGAAAATCAAGTGGAATTCAATTTCATCCATTTGAATTGGAGAATTTAAAACTTAGTTGATTTAGAAAATCGAAAATGAGAGGATTAAGTAGCATTAAGCTACAATTACTCGGTAAATTCTATTTCTTACAGGCAAAGCGAATTCTGTTTGAGTTAAACTTGAACAATTATGCTAATGAAACAATCAATGGCCACAGCTAATTCGTTCCAACAACAAAAGAGAGAATGATGGAGAAGCACGGAGAAGGTTAGAGGGAGAAACTTTCTTCTTGTGCGCTGGAAGAGAAAAATAAATAAGAAATAGGAAGAAAATGAAAGGGAATTCAAATTCATCCTTTTGGAGTTGAGAATTGAACAATAAGTTGATTTAGAAACCCTAAAATGAGGTGCTTAAGTTAATATCTTTAGGCTACAATTACTGAGTAAATTTTGTTTCTTAGAGGCTAAGCAATATTAGTTAATGGTAAAGTTGGGCAATTACGCTAATGAAACTATTAGTGGCCGAAACTAAAGTTCATCGAACAAAAGAGAGAAGGATGGGGAAGGACGGAGACGTTTTGTAACAACCCTCATCTTGACTTAGCCATGCTTGTGTGCATCTTTGTATGATCTTGTCTTGCCATGATTATAATCTTGTTATTTTGTCTTTGTCTTGCTTGTTAAGTATTTCTTGCTTGCTTGATCTTGTACCTTGCTTGGTGTGTAGCCGAGGTCAGCTTAACATAGTTCACCCTTGAGCCTTGTACTTAGAATCGTTTTGGAACCTTGGTTGACTTGTATCTTCACCTCGGCATGTTTGCCGAGATGTCACTCTTTGGGCCGATGTGTTTAGAGCCGAGGCCGAGATGTTTTGTGCTAGTGATCTTTGCCCTTGGGCAGGTATGGCCTAGGCCGAGATGTGGCACACCCAGGCCAAGGTGTGGCACAGCTTAGTCAAGTGCCGACCTCCCTTGCCGATGTCCTTGTTATCCTTGCAGTAGCTTTGACCTTCGCCGATGTCCTTGCTTGCCGAGATGTTTTGCCATCTAGCTTGTTGTATACGCCTTGTCAGAGACTTGTCTTATCAATCAGTCACCTTTTTGAATTAGACCAACCCGGTGATGCCACGTGTTCGGGCTGAGGCTAAGTCAGCCGACAGGCCTATAACACATCATTTTGTATCTTTTTGGAATCATTTTGGTCTCAATCCTTGTTCCTTTTTAGAGAGAGAAGCTCTCAAGGGAGAAGGAAGAGCTTTAGAGAGAGAGAGTTGAGTTCCGAGTTTGATCGTGGAAGATCGAACCGTTGGATTTGAGTTTTGAGGTTAGATTCTTGCGCTCCCTCGTTTGCTCTTATTGATCACCTAGTTGCATTGCATGATCGGGTTTGTTTTGCATGCCATGCATGGATTTGGAGTTGGTTTTGAAAGAGAAAGTTAGTATTCATGTGTTCTTGATGAAAGTTGCACTTTGATCTAGAAGTTTATGGCTAGAGCCATGTTTTTGTGTTTGTTCTTGCACGTTCTTTTGGTTGGGTGCCTAAGTCCACGTTTTTGAACTCTTAGCATGAAACCCCAGACTTTGAATAAACGAGTTATGGTTCTAACATGCATGTTCTTGATGTTCTTGTTCCTTGCATTCTTCAGAGGGAAACTCAGGTTTCCCGACTTCGTTTGTATGTGGCCAGCAGGACCACACCTCGGCTAGGAGGTGCGGGACCTCGGCATGACCTGGGCAGTACCCAGCTTGACTTAGCATGTTTCGTTTCGTTATTGATTTGGATTCGGTGGTAGTACCGAGATCATTATGTGTAAATAAAGCTCGTTTTGAGAGTGTGATTTGCTATGTGATTTGTCAGGACTTTGATCTTGCTTTGAGCCTACACCTGAAGAGCCAGGTGAGTGGTGCTTCTAGTAAAGCTATGTTATACCGTTTTGCTAAATCTTGTTTTGCCTTGTTTTTGATGAAAGCATTTTGTTAAGCATGAATGGTTAGCCTACTTCGATGTAACAAGTATGAGCTTTGTTTTGACGTATCTTGAAAGTCCCTTGTACTGGAGGACTATAAACTTTCGCAGTAATAAGTGTAAAAGTCCCTTGGGCTGGAGGACTCTAAACTTTCGCAGCAATATGGATAAAAGGATACGGTCCTTTCTTGGAACACAAGTCCCTTGGCTGGAGGACTCTAAACTTTCGCAGCACCACTTGTCAAAAAGGGCTACGGGCCCAAGTGACACCAATCTTGTGATAAAGGATACGGTCCTTTCTTGGAAAAGCCATCGTGTTAAAAAGGGCTACGGGCCTAAGTAACACAAGTCCCCTGGCTGGAGGACTATAAACTTTTGCAGCACCACTTTGTTTAAACCGATTGCGGATCGTACAGCCTTGTTTTGCCACTGACGGTTTACCGCGTGGATTTGTTATTCGGAAAGCTTGATTGTGTTTTGCCGATGTTAATGAGCATCCTTGAGCTTGTAAGATTTGATAGATGAATACGGTTCATCCCTTGATTTGGTAAAGTTTTGATGTGCCTTGCGAAGTAAGAACCTCGGCTAATATTTGGATGGTTTTGACATGTTTTGTTTTGTACAGACTTCGGCTATATTCATGCAAAACCTTTATTACTAGTACCATTCACTGAGTTTTCATACTCACCCTCTATATATATATGTAGGTGATGAGCAGGACGGCGGTGACGCCTAGATGTGTTTGCAAGCTTATTTTGGATTCTTGATTACGTCGGCCTTGTTTTGTATTCTTGTCGGCAATGCTGTTCCTACTCCGGCATTTTGTGTTTACGTCGGCATTTTGTATTCACCTCGGCAGATCTTGAAAATCATGCTTCTTGGCTTGTATTCCCTGTATTTTGTACTTGTCGGCTTAGAAGCCTTTTGATCAAGATTTGACTTGTATTTTGATAACCTGGACTGGTTGTAAGACTATATTGAATATGTCTTTTCATTTGATTTATGCACAGCTCTTATGGACCACTTGTATTCGAATTATTGCTTCCGCATTTTGTAAGCCCCCTATGTGTACCTTCTTGTGTGTGGATTTTGATCAGTTGGCCTTCGGTAATCACGGTTTACTGGCCATCACGGCACCATCCTACTAGGGGCGGGTTGGGGTCGTGACAGATTGGTATCAGAGCACAAGTTCCTTAGTATACGTTATTCACACACTTTGAGTCCTAAAGAGCATATGTATTCCTTTAGAGAGATGCTAGGGTTGCATCATATTACTTGCTATTTGAACAAGGTGTGTATTGTCTTGGCTTGCTTAATTGTTACTTGCTTGCGTGGTTATTTGTTATTTGCTTAAAAAGTCACACTTTGTATACTCATAGCATCATGAGGAGAGGTAGACCACCAGTTGCTCGGGGTCAGCCCGAAGACAGATTAGACAGATTGGAAAGGTTAGTGGAAGGTTTGGCCCGCGAGTTGAGACAAACCAGGCAGCAGTACGCTAGTGCCACTTCGACCCCGGCCGAGCAGACAAACGGCCGAAATGTAGTTCCACCTCCCCCAATGCCCCAAGCTCCTCCGCAGCCAGCCTTATATGGGGATGGCACGATAGCTTTAATCAGGGAGTTCAAGAAAATGAAACCACCGAGGTTCTCGGGAGGTATAGAGCCAATGAAGGCCGAGGCGTGGGTTTTGGAAATGGAGAAACTGTTTGAGATCTTCCCCAGCACCGATGTTCAGAAGGTGACTTTGGCTGCGTTTACTTTGGACGACGATGCTCGAAGATGGTGGATGATGATCAGAGGGACTAATCCTGGTTTAACTTGGGCAAGGTTTTTGGAGCTGTTTTACCACAAGCATTTTCCCCTCAGTGTTCGGAATCGCAAGGCTACTGAATTTCAGACTTTGACGCAAGCGGCACGAATAAAGCGGAATATGATCGCGTTTTTACTGAATTGGTAAGGTTTGTACCTCACATGACCAACGATGAATACATAAAGGCTAGGAAGTTTGAAAGTGGGCTTCGCGGACCGATTCAAGACCGGGTTAGCCTGCTCAATATGCCGACCTATGCCGAAGTGCTGGACAAAGCCATTTTGGCTGAAGCTAACTTGAACAGATACCAGAGCTCAGGAGAGAATCAGCGGAAGAGGCAGAACCATGATAGTCACCGAGCACAATTAGGCACCAAGAAGAAGATGAACAAGGGCAGCACTAGTTATCCAAGGCAGGAAGGAAATACTAGGCCGACATGTTCGGATTGTGGAAAACAACACTTCGGGGTTTGTCGTCGGACGACTGGAGCTTGCTATGAATGTGGAGAAATGGGTCATTTTGTGAGAGATTGTCCTAAGACAAAGGCCGAGACTAGCAAGAAAAGTGAGAACACCTCAGGCACCGTTCAAAGAGGTAATGTGGGGAAAGGACAGATGAGACAAGGCAGAGTATTTGCACTAGTACCCGGAGACACTCAGAATGCTGAAGCTGTGGTGTCAGGTACACTCTCTATTTGCTCTCAAGATGCTTATGTGCTGATTGATTCGGGTTCTACACATTCGTTTGTATCTGTTAAGTTTGCCGAGAAGATTGATAGGAATTTAGAACCCCTTCATTATGTGTTATCTGTATCTACGCCATCTGGGAAGTGTATGATTGTTGCATCCATTTATAGAGCATGTGTTGTTATGATTGAAAATGTTGAAATGTTAGTGGATTTAATGCCCTTAAGCATAGCCTATTTTGATGTTATACTGGGAATGGATTGGTTAGTGGCGAATTGCCCATCTATTAATTGTGTTTCAAAAAGTGTCACACTGAAACCCCCAAATCTAGCCGAGGTTATCTTTCAGGGTAAAGGGGTAGTGCCCCCACCTTACCTAATCTCATCCATGAAGGCCTGTAAGTTGATCCAAAAAGGGTGTAAGGGTTACCTGTGTAGTATACTAAGTAATCAGAATGGGAATGCTATTCTAGCCGACGTTCCGGTTGTTAATGAGTTCGCCGACGTTTTTCCGGATGACTTGCCTGGCCAATTAGTTGATAGGGAAATAGAGTTTACTGTTGATGTCATATCGGGAACCCAGCCGATCTCCAAGACACCATATAGAATGGCCCCAGCCGAGCTTAGGGAGTTGAAACTACAACTGCAGGAATTGTTGGATAAGGGATTCATTAGGCCGAGCACTTCACCATGGGGAGCACCTGTTTTATTTGTCAAGAAAAAAGATGGTACACTCCGCCTTTGTATCGACTATAGAGAACTCAATAAGGTCACCATTAAGAATAAGTAACCATTACCTAGGATTGATGATTTGCTTGATCAGCTACAAGGAGCACGAGTCTTTTCTAAGATTGACCTTAGGTCGGGTTATCACCAGCTTAAAGTTAAAGCCGAGGATGTTGAGAAGACTACTTTTCGGACTAGATATGGCCACTACGAGTTTTTAGTAATGCCTTTTGGACTGACCAATGCCCCTGCTGCATTCATGGATTTAATGAACAGAGTCTTCAAGCCCCACTTAGATGAATTTGTGGTCGTCTTCATCGATGATATATTAATTTATTCCAAGAGTGAAGCTGAACATGAGAATCATTTGAGACTTTCTTTGCAGATCTTGAGAGACCGGAAACTGTATGCTAAGTTTAATAAGTGTGAGTTTTGGCTTTCTACTATTTCATTTCTGGGTCATGTGATAAATGAAGAAGGTATCTCGGTTGATCCTAGCAAGGTTGAAGCCGTAGTGAATTGGCCGAGGCCGACCAATGTATCCGAGGTTCGAAGTTTTCTGGGTTTGGCAGGTTATTACAGGAAGTTTGTGAAGGATTTCTCCAGGATTGCAATTCCATTGACACAATTGACTAAGAAAGGAGCACCGTATGAATGGAATGAAGACCGAGAGTCAGCTTTTCGGGAACTAAAGACGAGGTTGATTACAGCACCAGTACTGGTACTTCCATCAGGTAATGAAGAATTTCATGTTTATAGTGATGCGTCGCATAAGGGTTTAGGTTGTGTATTAATGCAAGGGGGTGAAGTCATAGCATATGCATCTCGTCAATTGAAGCCACATGAGAAGAACTATCCTACCCATGATTTGGAGCTAGCAGCCGTGGTATTCGCTTTAAAGATTTGGCGTCATTACTTGTATGGAGCTTCTTGTCAAGTTTTTACAGATCATCAGAGTTTGAAGTACCTGTTCACTCAGAAAGAGTTGAATTTGAGGCAGAGGAGATGGCTTGAACTGTTAAAAGACTATGATATGCAAATTCAGTATCACCCAGGGAAAGCTAACAGCGTAGCCGACGCTCTGAGCAGAAAGTCAGTTGGAAATTTGGCATGTCTAACCTTGATTTCAGCGGAACCAACCATCGTTGAAGAAGTAAAAGCAAGACAAATGGAGGATGAATTCTTCAGAAAGGTAGCCGATGAGATTGTTACGAAGCCAAGGTCAGGGTACACTTTTGAGAATCAAGTACTCAAGTTTGAAGGGAGATTGTGTGTGGCCGACGTTCCAGAGTTAAAAAGGAAAATTTTGCTGGAAGCTCATAATTCCAAGTTTGCTGTTCATCCAGGGAACACTAAGATGTACCAAGACGTGAAACAGACATTTTGGTGGCCGAACATGAAAAGAGAAATAGCCGAATTCGTGTCTCAGTGTTTGCATTGTCAGCAAGTAAAAGCAGAACATCAGAGACCAGCAGGACTCCTACAACCTTTGCCGATCCCTGAGTGGAAGTGGGAACACATCTCCATGGATTTTGTGATTGGGTTGCCGAAGACACAGAAAGGTATGGATTCGATTTGGGTTGTGGTAGATAGACTAACCAAGTCAGCACACTTTTTGCCTGTTAAAACTACCTTCAACGCCAATCAACTTGCTTTGTTATATGTGAACGAGATCGTTAGACTTCATGGAGTGCCGATGTCAATAGTGTCAGACAGAGATCCTAAATTCGTTTCCAGATTTTGGCAGAGTCTACAGAAAGCGTTTGGAGCCGAACTGAGATTTAGTACAGCTTTTCATCCCCAGACAGATGGGCAAACAGAGAGAACGATTCAGACACTTGAAGATATGCTTAGACTTTGTGTATTGGACTTCCAAGGAAGTTGGGGAATGCATTTGCCATTAGTGGAATTCGCCTACAACAACAGTTATCAAGCGAGTATTAGTATGGCACCGTATGAGGCTCTGTATGGAAGAAAATGTAGATCGCCGATATGTTGGACCGAAGTTGGAGACAAGGCTCTGCTTGGTCCTGAACTCATTCAAGTAACAACCGAGAAGATTAAGCTTATTCAGCAGAGGATTAAAACTGCCCAGAGCCGGCAAAAGAGTTATGCCGACCAGAGAAGAAATGAGTTAGAATTTGAAGTTGGGGACCATGTATTCCTGAAAGTTTCGCCAATGAAAGGAGTTTCCAGATTTGGGAAGAAAGGAAAGTTAGCACCTCGTTATATTGGGCCATTTGAAATTCTTGACAAGGTTAACACCGTTGCCTACAGACTTGCTCTACCGCCAGAACTGAGCCAAGTCCATAATGTATTTCACATTTCAATGTTAAGGAAGTATATTCGGAATCCACTGCATGTGATTGACTTCTCTGGAATTGAAGTTAACAAGAATTTAGATTATGAAGAGAAGCCGACGTGTATTATCGACAGGCAGGTCAGACAATTGAGAAACAAATCCATACCAATGGTAAAAGTGGAATGAAAGGAGCATTACGGCAAGGATGCCACATGGGAAATGGAAGAAGATAGGAGAATTCGACATCCAGAGTTATTCTTGGAACAAGGTACCTTAAGTTTGGGGACCAAACTTCTTTAAGGGGGGGAGGATGTAACAACCCTCATCTTGACTTAGCCATGCTTGTGTGCATCTTTGTATGATCTTGTCTTGCCATGATTATAATCTTGTTATTTTGTCTTTGTCTTGCTTGTTAAGTATTTCTTGCTTGCTTGATCTTGTACCTTGCTTGGTGTGTAGCCGAGGTCAGCTTAACATAGTTCACCCTTGAGCCTTGTACTTAGAATCGTTTTGGAACCTTGGTTGACTTGTATCTTCACCTCGGCATGTTTGCCAAGATGTCACTCTTTGGGCCGATGTGTTTAGAGCCGAGGCCGAGATGTTTTGTGCTAGTGATCTTTGTCCTTGGGCAGGTATGGCCTAGGCCGAGATGTGGCACACCCAGGCCAAGGTGTGGCACAGCTTAGTCAAGTGCCGACCTCCCTTGCTGATGTCCTTGTTATCCTTGCAGTAGCTTTGACCTTCGCCGATGTCCTTGCTTGCCGAGATGTTTTGCCATCTAGCTTGTTGTATACGCCTTGTCAGAGACTTGTCTTATCAATCAGTCACCTTTTTGAATTAGACCAACCCGGTGATGCCACGTGTTCGGGCTGAGGCTAAGTCAGCCGACAGGCCTATAACACATCATTTTGTATCTTTTTGGAATCATTTTGGTCTCAATCCTTGTTCCTTTTTAGAGAGAGAAGCTCTCAAGGGAGAAGGAAGAGCTTTAGAGAGAGAGAGAGTTGAGTTTCGAGTTTGATCGTGGAAGATCGAACCGTTGGATTTGAGTTTTGAGGTTAGATTCTTGCACTCCCTCGTTTGCTCTTATTGATCACCTAGTTGCATTGCATGATCGGGTTTGTTTTGCATGCCATGCATGGATTTGGAGTTGGTTTTGAAAGAGAAAGTTAGTATTCATGTGTTCTTGATGAAAGTTGCACTTTGATCTAGAAGTTTATGGCTAGAGCCATGTTTTTGTGTTTGTTCTTGCACGTTCTTTTGGTTGGGTGCCTAAGTCCACGTTTTTGAACTCTTAGCATGAAACCCCAGACTTTGAATAAACGAGTTATGGTTCTAACATGCATGTTCTTGATGTTCTTGTTCCTTGCATTCTTCAGAGGAAAACTCAGGTTTCAGACGACGTTTATATGTGGCAGCCGGACCACACCTCGGCTAGGAGGTCTGCGGCATGACCGGGCAAGACCCAAATTTTGACTTAGCATGTTTCGTTTCGTTATTGATTTGGATTCGGTGGTAGTACCGAGATCATTATGTGTAAATAAAGCTCGTTTTGAGAGTGTGATTTGCTATTTGATTTGTCAGGACTTTGATCTTGCTTTGAGCCTACACCTGAAGAGCCAGGTGAGTGGTGCTTCTAGTAAAGCTATGTTATACCGTTTTGCTAAATCTTGTTTTGCCTTGTTTTTGATGAAAACATTTTGTTAAGCATGAATGGTTAGCCTACTTCGATGTAACAAGTATGAGCTTTGTTTTGACGTATCTTGAAAGTCCCTTGTACTGGAGGACTATAAACTTTCGCAGTAATAAGTGTAAAAGTCCCTTGGGCTGGAGGACTCTAAACTTTCGCAAAGGATACGGTCCTTTCTTGGAACACAAGTCCCTTGGCTGGAGGACTCTAAACTTTCGCAGCACCACTTGTCAAAAAGGGCTACGGGCCCAAGTGACACCAATCTTGTGATAAAGGATACGGTCCTTTCTTGGAAAAGCCATCGTGTTAAAAAGGGCTACGGGCCTAAGTAACACAAGTCCCCTGGCTGGAGGACTATAAACTTTTGCAGCACCACTTTGTTTAAACCGATTGCGGATCGTACAGCCTTGTTTTGCCACTGACGGTTTACTGCGTGGATTTGTTATTCGGAAAGCTTGATTGTGTTTTGCCGATGTTAATGAGCATCCTTGAGCTTGTAAGATTTGATAGATGAATACGGTTCATCCCTTGATTTGGTAAAGTTTTGATGTGCCTTGCGAAGTAAGAACCTCGGCTAATATTTGGATGGTTTTGACATGTTTTGTTTTGTACAGACTTCGGCTATATTCATGCAAAACCTTTATTACTAGTACCATTCACTGAGTTTTCATACTCACCCTCTATATATATATGTAGGTGATGAGCAGGACGGCGGTGACGCCTAGATGTGTTTGCAAGCTTATTTTGGATTCTTGATTACGTCGGCCTTGTTTTGTATTCTTGTCGGCAATGCTGTTCCTACTCCGGCATTTTGTGTTTACGTCGGCATTTTGTATTCACCTCGGCAGATCTTGAAAATCATGCTTCTTGGCTTGTATTCCCTGTATTTTGTACTTGTCGGCTTAGAAGCCTTTTGATCAAGATTTGACTTGTATTTTGATAACCTGGACTGGTTGTAAGACTATATTGAATATGTCTTTTCATTTGATTTATGCACAGCTCTTATGGACCACTTGTATTCGAATTATTGCTTCCGCATTTTGTAAGCCCCCTATGTGTACCTTCTTGTGTGTGGATTTTGATCAGTTGGCCTTCGGTAATCACGGTTTACTGGCCATCACGGCACCATCCTACTAGGGGCGGGTTGGGGTCGTGACACGTTTGGAGAGAGACTTTCGTCTTGAGAGCTAGAATAGAAAGTTAGAGAAAAGAATGAGAAATATGAAGAAAATCATAGGGAATTCTAATTCATCATTTTGGATTTAAGAATAAGCCAAATAACGTTAAAAAACAATTGCTCAGAAAGTTGTAATTCTTAGAGGTTAAGCAAGATTAGTTTGGGTTAAACTTGGCCGATTAAGCTAATGAAACAATCAACGGCCTAAGCTAATTAGTTCCTACAACCAAAGAAAGAAGGGTGGAGAAGGACGGAGAAGGTTAGAGAGAACTTTCTTCCTGAGAGCTAGAAGCGCAAAAAGAACGAGAAGTAGGAAGAACATCAATGGGAATTCAAATTCATCCTTTCGATTTGAGAATTGAACACTTAGTTGATTCAAAAAAGCTAAAACGAGGTGCTTAAGTTAATATCGTTAAGCTACAATTACTCACTAAATTCTGTTTCTTAGAGTCTAAATAATGTTAGTTTAATTCAAACTTGGCTAATTAAGCTAATGAAACAATCAATGGCCACGGCCGATTCGTTCCAACAACAAAAGAGGGAATGATGAGGGAGAAAGGTTAGAGAGAAACTTTCTTCCTGTGAGCTAGAATAGAATCATAAATAAGAAATACGAAGAAAATCAAAGGGAATTCGAATTCATCCTTTTGGAGTTGATAATTTGAACACTAAGTTGATTTAGAAAACCTAAAATGAGGTGCTTAAGTTAATATCTTTAGGCTACAATTACTCAGTAAATTTTATTTCTTAGAGGCTAAGCAATATTAGTTATAGCAAAACTTGGGATATTATGCTAATGAAACAATTACTGGCATAAGCTAAAGTTCTTGGAACAAAAGAGAGAAGGATGGCGAAGGACCGAGACGTATGTAGTGAAACTTTCGTCTTGAGAGCTAGAATAGAAAGGTAGAGAAAAGAATAAGAAATAGGAAGAAAATCATAGGGAATTCTAATTCATCATTTTAGATTTAAGAATAGGCCTAATAACGTTAAACAACAATTGCTCAGAAAATTCTATTTCTTAGAGGCTAAGGAAGAGTAGTTTGAGTTAAACTTGGCCGTTTAAGCTAATGAAACAATCAATGGCCTAAGCTAATTAGTTCCTAGAATGAAAGAAAGAAGGTTGGAGAAGGACGGAGAAGGTTCAAGAGAACTTTCTTCCTGAGAGCTAGAAGAGCAAAAAGAACGAGAAATAGGAAGAACATCAATGGGAATTCAAATTCATCCTTTTGATTTGAGAATTGAACACTTAGTTGATGCAGAAAAGCTAAAATGAGGTGCTTAAGTTAATATCGTTAAGCTACAATTACTCAACAAATTCTATTTCTTAGAGGCAAAATAATATTAGTTTAATTCAAACTTGGCCATTTAAGCTAATGAAACAATTAGTGACCCAAGCATTAAGTTCGTAGAACAAAAGAGAGAGAGAAGGATGGTGACGGACGGAGAAGGGTAGAGAGAAACTTTCACCTTGAGCGCTAGAAAAGAAAAAAGAATTATTAATAGGGTGAAAATCAAGTGGAATTCAATTTCATCCATTTAGATTGGAGAATTGAAAACTTAGTTGATTTAGAAAACCGAAAATGAGAGGATTAAGTAGCATTAAGCTACAATTACTCGGTAAATTCTATTTCTTAGAGGCTAAGCTTAATTGCTTGAGTTAAACTTGGACAATTAAGCTAATGAAACAATCAATGGCCACACTAATTGCTCCAACAACAAAAGAGAGAATGATGGAGAAGCACGGAGAAGGTTAGAGAGAAACTTTCTTCTTGTGCGCTAGAAGAGAAAAATAAATAAGAAATAGGAAGAAAATGAAAGGGAATTCAAATTCATCCTTTCGGAGTTGAGAATTGAACACTAAGTTGATTTAGAAAACCTAAAATGAGGTGCTTAAGTTAATATCTTTAGGCTACAATTACTCAGTAAATTTTGTTTCTTAGAGGCTAAGGAATATTAGTTATTGTTAAAGTTGGGCAATTAAGCTAATGAAACTATTAGTGGTCGAAACTAAAGTTCATCGAACAAAAGAGAGAAGGATGGGAAAGATAGTAGACGTTTGTAGAGAGACTTTCGTCTTGAGAGCTAGAATAGAAAGTTAGAGAAAAGAATGAGAAATATGAAGAAAATCATAGGGAATTCTAATTCATCATTTTGGATTTAAGAATAAGCCAAATAACGTCAAACAACAATTGCTCAGAAAATTGTAATTCTTAGAGGTTAAGCAAGATTAGTTTGGGTTAAACTTGGCCGATTAAGCTAATGAAACAATCAACGGCCTAAGCTAATTAGTTCCTACAACCAAAGAAAGAAGGCTGGAGAAGGACGAAGAAGATTAGAGAGAACTTTCTTCCTGAGAGCTAGAAGCGCAAAAAGAACGAGAAGTAGGAAGAACATCAATGGGAATTCAAATTCATCCTTTCGATTTGAGAATTGAACACTTATTTGATTCGAAAAAGCTAAAACGAGGTGCTTAAGTTAATATCGTTAAGCTACAATTACTCACTAAATTCTGTTTCTTAGAGTCTAAATAATGTCAGTTTAATTCAAACTTGGCCAATTAAGCTAATGAAACATTCAATGGCCATGGCCGATTCGTTCCAACAACAAAAGAGGGAATGATGGAGAAGAAGGGAGAAGGTTAGAGAGAAACTTTCTTCCTGTGAGCTAGAATAGAATCATAAATAAGAAATACGAAGAAAATCAAAGGGAATTCGAATTCATCCTTTTGGAGTTGAGAATTGAACACTAAGTTGATTTAGAAAACCTAAAATGAGGTGCTTAAGTTAATATCTTTAGGCTACAATTACTCAATAAATTTTATTTCTTAGAGGCTGAGCAATATTAGTTATAGCAAAACTTGGGCAATTATGCTAATGAAACAATTAGTGGCATAAGCTAAAGTTCTTGGAACAAAAGAGAGAAGGATGGCGAAGGACCGAGACGTATGCAGTGAAACTTTCGTCTTGAGAGCTAGAATAGAAAGGTAGAGAAAAGAATAAGAAATAGGAAGAAAATCATAGGGAATTCTAATTCATCATTTTAGATTTAAGAATAGGCCTAATAACGTTAAACAACAATTGCTCAGAAAATTCTATTTCTTAGAGGCTAAGGAAGAGTAGTTTGAGTTAAACTTGGCCGTTTAAGCTAATGAAGCAATCAATGGCCTAAGCTAATTAGTTCCTAGAATGAAAGAAAGAAGGTTGGAGAAGGACGGAGAAGGTTCAAGGGAACTTTCTTCCTGAGAGCTAGAAGAGCTAAAAGAACGAGAAATAGGAAGAACATCAATGCGAATTCAAATTCATCCTTTTGATTTGAGAATTGAACACTTAGTTGATTCAGAAAAGCTAAAATGAGGTGCTTAAGTTAATATCGTTAAGCTACAATTACTCAGTAAATTCTATTTCTTAGAGGCAAAATAATATTAGTTTAATTCGAACTTGGCCATTTAAGCTAATGAAACAATTAGTGACCCAAGCATTAAGTTCGTAGAACAAAAGAGAGGGAGAAGGATGGTGACGGACGGAGAAGGGTAGAGAGAAACTTTCACCCTGAGCGCTAGAAAAGAAAAAAGAATTATTAATAGGGTGAAAATCAAGTGGAATTCAATTTCATCCATTTAGATTGGATAATTTAAAACTTAGTTGATTTAGAAAACCGAAAATGAGAGGATTAAGTAGCATTAAGCTACAATTACTCGGTAAATTCTATTTCTTAGAGGCTAAGCGAATTCTATTTGAGTTAAACTTGGATAATTAAACTAATGAAACAATTAATGGCCACAGCTAATTCGTTCCAACAACAAAAGAGAGAATGATGGAGAAGCACGGAGATGGTTAGAGAGAAACTTTCTTCTTGTGCACTAGAAGAGAAAAATAAATAAGAAATAGGAAGAAAATGAAAGGGAATTCAAATTCATCCTTTCGGAGTTGAGAATTGAACACTAAGTTGATTTAGAAAACCTAAAATGAGGTGCTTAGTTAATACATTTAGGCTACAATTACTCAGTAAATTTTGTTTCTTAGAGGCTAAGCAATATTAGTTATTGTTAAAGTTGGGCAATTACGCTAATGAAACTATTAGTGGTCGAAACTAAAGTTCATCAAACAAAAGAGAGAAGGATGGGAAATGACGGAAACGTTTGTAGAGAGACTTTCGTCTTGAGAGCTAGAATAGAAAGTTAGAGAAAAGAATGAGAAATATGAAGAAAATCATAGGGAATTCTAATTCATCATTTTGGATTTAAGAATGAGCCAAATAATGTTAAACAACAATTGCTCAGAAAATTGTAATTCTTAGAGGTTAAGCAAGATTAGTTTGGGTTAAACTTGGCCGATTAAGCTAATGAAACAATCAACGGCCTAAGCTAATTAGTTCCTACAACCAAAGAAAGAAGGCTGGAGAAGGACGAAGAAGATTAGAGAGAACTTTCTTCCTGAGAGCTAGAAGCGCAAAAAGAACGAGAAGTAGGAAGAACATCAATGGGAATTCAAATTCATCCTTTCGATTTGAGAATTGAACACTTAGTTAATTCAAAAAAGCTAAAACGAGGTGCTTAAGTTAATATCGTTAAGCTACAATTACTCACTAAATTCTGTTTCTTAGAGTCTAAATAATGTCAGTTTAATTCAAGCTTGGCGAATTAAGCTAATGAAACATTCAATGGCCATGGCCGATTCGTTCCAACAACAAAAGAGGGAATGATGGAGAAGGAGGGAGAAGGTTAGAGAGAAACTTTCTTCCTGTGAGCTAGAATAGAATCATAAATAAGAAATACGAAGAAAATCAAAGGGAATTCGAATTCATCCTTTTGGAGTTGAGAATTGAACACTAAGTTGATTTAGAAAACCTAAAATGAGGTGCTTAAGTTAATATCTTTAGGCTACAATTACTCAGTAAATTTTATTTCTTAGAGGCTAAGCAATATTAGTTATAGCAAAACTTTGGATATTATGCTAATGAAACAATTACTGGCATAAGCTAAAGTTCTTGGAACAAAAGAGAGAAGGATGGCGAAGGACCGAGACGTATGCAGTGAAACTTTCGTCTTGAGAGCTAGAATAGAAAGGTAGAGAAAAGAATAAGAAATAGGAAGAAAATCATAGGGAATTCTAATTCATCATTTTAGATTTAAGAATAGGCCTAATAACGTTAAACAACAATCGCTCAGAAAATTCTATTTCTTAGAGGCTAAGGAAGAGTAGTTTGAGTTAAACTTGGCCGTTTAAGCTAATGAGACAATCAATGGCCTAAGCTAATTAGTTCCCAGAATGAAAGAAAGAAGGTTGGAGAAGGACGGAGAAGGTTCAAGAGAACTTTCTTCCTGAGAGCTAGAAGAGCAAAAAGAACGAGAAATAGGAAGAACATCAATGGGAATTCAAATTCATCCTTTTGATTTGAGAATTGAACACTTAGTTGATTCAGAAAAGCTAAAATGAGGTGCTTAAGTTAATATCGTTAAGCTACAATTACTCAGTAAATTCTATTTCTTAGAGGCAAAATAATATTAGTTTAATTCAAACTTGGCCTTTAAGCTAATGAAACAATTAGTGACCCAAGCATTAAGTTCGTAGAACAAAAGAGAGAGAGAAGGATAGTGACGGACGGAGAAGGGTAGAGAGAAACTTTCACCTTGAGCGCTAGAAAAGAAAAAAGAATTATTAATAGGGTGAAAATCAAGTGGAATTCAATTTCATCCATTTAGATTGGATAATTTAAAACTTAGTTGATTTAGAAAACCGAAAATGAGAGGATTAAGTAGCATTAAGCTACAATTACTCGGTAAATTCTATTTCTTAGAGGCTAAGCGAATTCTGTTTGAGTTAAACTTGGACAATTAAGCTAATGAAACAATCAATGGCCACAGCTAATTCGTTCCAACAACAAAGCTAATGAAACTTTCTTCTTGTGCGCTAGAAGAGAAAAATAAATAAGAAATAGGAAGAAAATGAAAGGGAATTCAAATTCATCCTTTTGGAGTTGAGAATTGAACACTAAGTTGATTTAGAAAACCTAAAATGAGGTGCTTAAGTTAATATATTTAGGCTACAATTACTCAGTAAATTTTGTTTCTTAGAGGCTAAGCAATATTAGTTATTGTTAAAGTTGGGCAATTACGCTAATGAAACTATTAGTGGTCGAAACTAAAGTTCATCGAACAAAAGAGAGAAGGATGGGAAAGGACGGAGACGTTTGTAGAGAGACTTTCGTCTTGAGAGCTAGAATAGAAAGTTAGAGAAAAGAATGAGAAATATGAAGAAAATCATAGGGAATTCTAATTCATCATTTTGGATTTAAGAATAAGCCAAATAACGTTAAACAACAATTGCTCAGAAAATTGTAATTCTTAGAGGTTAAGCAAGATTAGTTTGGGTTAAACTTGGCCGATTAAGCTAATGAAACAATCAACGGCCTAAGCTAATTAGTTCCTACAACCAAAGAAAGAAGGCTGGAGAAGGACGAAGATGATTAGAGAGAACTTTCTTCCTGAGAGCTAGAAGCACAAAAAGAACGAGAAGTAGGAAGAACATCAACGGGAATTCAAATTCATCCTTTCGATTTGAGAATTGAACACTTAGTTGATTCAAAAAAGCTAAAACGAGGTGCTTAAGTTAATATCGTTAAGCTACAATTACTCACTAAATTCTGTTTTTTAGAGTCTAAATAATGTCAGTTTTTTTTGGGTGAATAAGACATAAAATAAAACAGAAAAATGAACAAGATTACAAGTTTACAAGGGGCATGCCCCAGGCCCTACAGAAGCTATACAAGAGAAATAAGCAACAAAAACCAGAACAAAACGCAACTGTTCAAACGCTATATCTGAGAAATAGCCATTGAACAGGAGCAAGGAAAAAACTAAGAAAAAAGAATCAAAACAAAAGACAAAGCACGAAGCAGAAGCTAACAAAATTCCATCAAGAAACCATCCACCTAAACTAGCAACAAAGCTAAAGTATTCCCCACGGGATGGGTGATAGACCAAAACTGCTGGTAGTAAGACCAGCCAAAATGAGATGCAAACCTAGGGGGCACAAACAGCAACATAACAGTTCTAGTACATCCCACTAGACAAACCACTGTCAATGAAATCCAAAAACCACATGCCAAAATCCATATGTATCCTAGCACGAGCAGCACACAGGTGTGAAGATGAGAGTATAACCCGTAACCCCTAGTACATCCCACTAGGGTAGGCAAAACAACTATGTTTGTATAGTAATTACAAATAAGAAAGTAATTGAAAGACAACTTCTGGACACACTGAGCAACCCAGAAGGCGCTTGGAGCAGCCATTCCACGAAACCAGTCAATCACCAACGCAGTAACCCAATTAGAGATCTTGTAAGAAGCATCACCTAAACATTGTAATAGGTCCTGCCAACCAAACACAGAAGGAACAGCACCCATATTCAGAAAAATAAGAATGAAAATGAAAAGTGGTACACACATTTCTTGCTCACTACACTCGACCCACAAATATAGGACCTCACTAAACTCGGGAATTGCTTCCTTAACCTGCACATAAAAGTTTACAATATATATACTGATTAGTAACAAATTCATTTTAGTGCTAAGATCACTCAACCCACAGACCGAACACATAACAGTGATGTTATTAGTTTTGTGGCTACTATCACTCAACCCACAGGACCTATCGAAAGATGGAGCTTCATTAGTAACTTTGTATCTCACCACACTCAACACACAGATTTCATGAAATTCCAAAGGCCAGTCCTTATACATGGAGCAAATAGTTAGATAAACACTCATTATCAAGCTCCCTTTCACTCGACCCTCGCATATAGGAACTCACATCACTCAGCAGCCCTCCCATTCTTGTGGAGATGGGGCTTCAGAATAGAATTTGGGAGGTTCCACTGGGAAAGGAACCATGCATCACCTGCAGTTGTAGGAATATTGTTTGCAGACAATAATCTACTTCTAACCAGGAGCACAATAGATTTAAGAATCACCTCAACAGGTTTACAAACTTTATTGAAAATTCTATTATTCCTTTCAATCCACACATGGTACACAGTACAAAGGAAGGTGAGTCTCATGATAACAGATTTAAGAGATTTGCCTTTGTTCTCTTGAATAACCAATGAAACAGTATCAGGCCAAGGAACATCATTCAAGTGGACATTGCATTTACTTTGAATAGCATACCAAATTCTCTGAGTGAATATGCAGTCAAAGAAAAGATGTGGATGGCTCTCATTATGATCAAGGCAAAAAGGGCAAGCAAGGCTAGAAGAGATGCCAAATAAGTGAAGCCTATCACAAGTATTCAACCTGCCAAAGATAGCCAGCCAAACAATGAAATTGACTTCAGGGATAGTAAACGAACCCCAAACCAGATTGTGCCAAGGAACAATGGCCCGCTTATTCCTCTACAAATTCCAAACAGATTTAATAGAGAATTCCCCATCAAGATTGAGGGTCCAAATGAGTTTATCAGCAACTAAGGGGTTAGGCTGGCAACTGTTGGGAGTACTAGAAATTAATTCCCTGAGTTCCCAAGAGTTAGGAAAGGGCCACCTCAGCTGTTCATAAATGATTTGGCTAACTTTAGTATCCCCATTGAGGCCGGAGTCATACAAGATTCTATCACCATACTTATCCCACAGAGAACCCACAGGATGCCAATTGTCATACCATAAGAAAGTATTTTGGCCATTTCCAATCTTATGCTTAATGAGAGGGTAGATAACAGGTCTAAGAGAGAGAACTTTTCTCCAGACCCAAGAAGGGTCACTAGGGGATTTAACTTTCCAAAAGCATCTCCCCTTAAGAAGATAGGACTTAACCCACTGACACCACATAGACTTATCCCCTCCAGAAAAAAAGGAACCATATGTGCTTGGCAACCGCAGCCTTATTCCAAACCTCAAGAGATTTGAAACCAAGGCCACCCTCCTTTTTAGGAGTACAGACACTGTCCCAAGCTATCTTAGCACAATGCTTCCTAAGATCGATTGCATCAATGAAAAGCTCTAAGAATGTTCTCAATCTCCCTAATGACCTTCTTAGGCAGAATAAACAATGAAGACCAATAAACTTGCATAGAGAACAAAATGGTTTGGATGAGCTGGGCCCTACCAGCATAGGATAGCAGCTTATTGGTCCAGCTGTTTATTCTTTTAGTGATTCTGTCTACAAGTTGTTTGTAATCAGTTGCTTTCAACTTAGTAGTAATAAGAGGCACCCCAAGATATTTAACGGGAAGAGACCCTTCGGAGAATGGAACCACCTTAAGAATATCCTCCCTCAAATTCTTGTTACAACCAGAAAAGTACAGATTACTCTTGCCAGGATTAGGGGTGAGGCCAGATAGAAATCTAAACTCATCCAAACCATCCATAATCAGCTTCACAGTGTTAACATCACCTTTGCTAAAGATCATGAGATCATCAGCGAAGCAAAGGTTGACAATTTTAGTTTTCTCACATCTCCAATGGAATTTAAAGAGAGGATGCTTAGATTTTTCAGCTAAGATCCTAGCAAGAATTTCCATAGCCAGAACAAATAGATAGGGGGCCATGGGGTCACCCTGCCTAAGACCTCTAGCACCTTTAAAGTAGCCATGAAGGCTGCCATTGATGCATATAGAGAAAGAAGGGCTAGTAATGCAGGCTCTAACCCAAGAAATCATTTTATGAGGGAAGCCCATAGCAGTGAGGATGTCAATAATAAAATCCCATCTAACGGTATCATAAGCTTTCATTAAATCGACTTTCATGGCACATTTAGGAACGGGGGAGTGCCTATGATAACCTCTCATGAGCTCCTGTGATAAAAAGATATTATCAGATATCCTTAAAAGCAGATTGGACAGGATCAATAAGATCAGGGAGGACACCTTTAATCCTGTTGGCAATAATCTTAGCAATGCATTTGTAAGCCCTGTTTGGTAGAGCTGTGGAAAAGTACTTATAGCTTATGCCTAAACAGCTTATAACTTATAACTTTCAGCTTAAGCTGATTTTCAGCTTATTCTTAAAGCATCTCCTGCCCCACTCAAAGAATAAGCTGATTTCTGACTTCCACAAAGCTATAAACTATAAGCTATAAGCTAAACCAAACACATCAAAATAGCTTAAATTAAGCTGAAAGCTGAAATAAGCTGTAAATAATTTCTGCCAAACAGGCACGTAGATAGTATTGCAACAAGAAATAGGTCTATAATCCCCAACTTTCACCGGATTAGGAACCTTAGGTATGAGCGCAATGATGGTATTATTAATTTCACTAAGAAGCTTACCAGACTCAAAGAAAGATCTAATCGCTTGGGTAACATCTTTCCCAACGATTGTCCACGCACTCTTAAAGAAACCAGCAGAGAAACCATTAGGGCCAGGGGCCTTGTTGGCTTTAAGAGACCAGAAAACATCCTTAATCTCTTGGTCAGAGACCGGACGAGCAAGATCAATGGCTTGGACGCATTTAAACTCTAGATCGGATCAATAATTTATTCTATCAAAGCCACTGTACTGGTCCTGAGGTGGAGAGCCAAAAAGCTTGGAAAAGTAATTGATAAAAGCATCATGAACATTTTCCGGATTAGTAGAGATACTGCCATCCTCCATCTCGACATTACGAATTTTGCCTCTATTGATGTTACTCTTCACGGATCTAAAGAAAAAGCTACTGTTTTTGTCACCCAAACCAAGCCATTGTGTGCTAAGCTTTCCTCAACAGCACTAAGGTCCACATATTTTTTGAAAAGATTTCTCTCAAGAATTTGGAGTGAGAGAATGTGGGGATCCTTATCCAGTTTCAGTTGGATAGAATCTAACTCCGCTTTGGTAGCAAGAACTCTGGTAGAGATGTCGTTGAAATCCTTTTTATTCAAGGACTTAAGAATAGGTTTCAGGCTATGGAGTTTTTTGCACACTCTAAACATGGGAACCCCATGGACATATTGACTCCAATCCTGAGCAACTTTAGGGAGGAAATCCTCATGATTCGCCCAAAAATCAAAATATTTAAAAGGCTTTTTGAAAGAGAGGGCCTTATCAGTCACAGTAACAACAGCAGGGGAATGGTCAGAGACCCCAGAAGGAAGGAACATGGCTGTAGAAGTGGGGAAATGATCAAGCCAAGATTCATTTACCAGAGCTCTATCGATTTTAGTAGCAATATACTCCCCCGAGGATCTTTTATTAGCCCAAGTAAACTGACATCCCCCATAAGAAAGATCAACAAGATCAGCATTCAAAATATAAGTGTTAAAGACCTCCTTATCACTGTTCCAAGAATTAGACCCCCCAAATTTTTCGAAGCTATATCTAATAGCATTAAAATCCCCCAGAAAAATCAGGGGGGAGGTGGGATACAAATGAGATAGCCTAAGCATCGAATCAAAAACTTCCTTTCTCAGGGCATGGCTATTCTCAGCATACACAAAGCATGCAGTGAATCTCTTATCATGGACAATATCAGTTATATCACAGAGAATAAACTGATGAGTAGAGTGCTTTAAGGTCACTAAGCAAAAATCAGGATCCCAAAAAACACAAATTCGCCCAGTTTTATTAGGTTGAGAGTTTGTCAAAAAGGACCCATTTTTCATGCATGACGAAAAAATATGATTTTCATTAGAAAATTTTATTTTGGTCTCCAAAACACCCATGATCTTTATATCTTCCTTAATCAAAAATTTTCTCAATTCTTTATGCTTAGAGGGGTCATTGAGCCCTCTAATATTCCAAGAAGCTATTTTAAAAGACATAGAGAAACAAAAAACAAAACTCACAACCCCAGGGGAACAACATTACCTCTTCTTTTTCCTCTGGCTGGAACTTCCCTTGCCAGAGTATTGCTTTTTCCTGGATCCAGATTGTGCAGCCTTAGGTGTAGTGCTTGGAGGGTCATTCTTGCCTGTTATGGTGACAGCAGAAGATTCAACCCTGTCACTTAGCATTTGATCATGTGCAGCCATTTCTTTATTCAGTCTGTCATGAGCAGCTTGTAAATCCAAGGAATCAACTTGAATTCCCTCAGTAAAATTCCCATCATCATCTGCAATGGGCTCCTCCCTATCCACCAAGACATCTGTATCAGTAGCTACAACCTGATCTTGCACTGAGACATCCTCTTGCACCGTTGGGATCAGAGCTTTCTCAACTAAAGGAACTACAGTGGGCTCATCCCTATTCACCAAGACCTCAACAGCAGTAGGTACATCATGCATTGAGGCATCCACCTGCATTGTAGGGAACTGAGCTTCCTCTTCCGTAGCTGCAGGGTTGCCTTGAGGGTCCTGTGTTAGACTTTCATCAGTTCCAGAAGTATCACCAACTTTCCTCTTCCCTTTAGCCAAGATAGTAGTCCAGCCAGGCTCGGTAGGATTCTCTTCTGTCTCTTTCTGGAGGGCCACCAATTTAGCTACTTGGGTGGTAACACATTTAGTAGTTTTATGCCCAAAGGCTACACAATGGTCACACTTTGCAGGGAGACCTTGATATTCGACACTCACCACAACTTTTTCACCCTCACAGTTGATCGGAAAGGATGGTGGCTGTTTGGATGAAGCATCAATCTCCACACAGACTCTTGCAAAGGCGACCCTACCTCTACTAGCAGTTAGCTGATCTGTAAACAAAGGCTTGCCAACAACACTAGCAATCCTACCAAGGCCATCACTATCCCAATACTCCAATGGTATATCATAGAATCTGACCCACACTGGCACTTTGGTAATCTTATCCTTCGATAGTTTCATCATCCTTGTCCATTTTTTCAAAATTATATTGAAGCCCCCAATATACCAAGGACCCCCCTCCAGAATTTCAGAACAGCATTCCGGACTATCAAAGATAAAAAAGATGAAGCCTTCACCATTGGCTAGAAC
Source organism: Camellia lanceoleosa (assembly GCA_025200525.1). Lineage (NCBI taxonomy): Eukaryota > Viridiplantae > Streptophyta > Magnoliopsida > Ericales > Theaceae > Camellia > Camellia lanceoleosa. Next base: position 156,750,386 of record CM045759.1, read on the forward strand.
TTCTTTAAGACCCTTATTCCTCCACATGCTAAAAGCAACATTTTTCATATAGTTAAAATTGACCCCTTTACCTAAGAAATAACCCACCAAGCAGGAATCCCACTTTGGAAGGGGATTAGGTCTAGGGGGCAGATCAACACTAATGAAACCATCTTTAACAGTAGGAGGGAAGTACCTCAGAGGGACTTTCGGTGCCAAGGATGAGTTAGTGACTTCAGCCCAAGATTTCCCCGTATTACCAGGTCCCCTTCCTCCACCACGCCCTCTACCACCTCTGCCTCCTCTTGGATTTGCCCCCCCACGGGCCAAATGATCTCCAGAAAGTAGACCTTCACCCTCCTCTTGAATAGGAATGTTGCTATCATGAACCAGAGGAGCTTGTAGATTATCCCCCCCCCCTTGTCAGACGAAGGGCTTGAATCACCCTCCATAACCTCTCAAAATTTCCCCTCATCACTGAGTGTAGACGTACCACCTCTTTGAAACTCAACGATATCACGAACCCTATCAGAATCACTATTAGGGTTCCGATCAAAAATACCTTCGTCTTGATGAACGGAGATAGCAGGAGATGAGCTACTTCCCATATTGACATGAGACGGGTCTGATCGTAACGTCTCTGTATCCCCCAAAGCCCTAGCCTCACTTCGATTTTTTGCAACCACAATACTATCTGGAAGATTGTGAAACATGGATTGATCCTTCTCCATACGATCTGACCAAAGGAGTTTAGTCGTTCCCTCGACGGTTGGTGTAGATTCACCTCTCAAACGTCGCAACCTATCTTCAACTCTCTGAAGATCCTACTTCGAAAAATAATGTCAGTTTAATTCAAACTTGGCCAATTAAGCTAATGAAACATTCAATGGCCACGGCCGATTCGTTCCAACAACAAAAGAGGGAATGATGGAGAAGGAGGGAGAAGGTTGGAGAGAAACTTTCTTCCTGTGAGCTAGAATAGAATCATAAATAAGAAATACGAAGAAAATCAAAGGGAATTCGAATTCATCCTTTTGGAGTTGAGAATTGGACACTAAGTTGATTTAGAAAACCTAAAATGAGGTGCTTAAGTTAATATCTTTAGGCTACAATTACTCAGTAAATTTTATTTCTTAGAGGCTAAGCAATATTAGTTATAGCAAAACTTGGGCAATTATGCTAATGAAACAATTAGTGGCATAAGCTAAAGTTCTTGGAACAAAAGAGAGAAGGATGGCAAAGGACCGAGACGTATGCAGTGAAACTTTCGTCTTGAGAGCTAGAATAGAAAGGTAGAGAAAAGAAAAAGAAATTGGAAGAAAATCATAGGGAATTCTAATTCATCATTTTAGATTTAAGAATAGGCCTAATAACGTTAAACAACAAGTGCTCAGAAAATTCTATTTCTTAGAGGCTAAGGAAGAGTAGTTTGAGTTAAACTTTGCCGTTTAAGCTAATGAAACAATCAATGGCCTAAGCTAATTAGTTCCTAGAATGAAAGAAAGAAGGTTGGAGAAGGACGGAGAAGGTTCAAGAGAACTTTCTTCCTGAGAGCTAGAAGAGCAAAAAGAACGAGAAATAGGAAGAACATCAATGGGAATTCAAATTCATCCTTTCGATTTGAGAATTGAACACTTAGTTGATTCAGAAAAGCTAAAATGAGGTGCTTAAGTTAATATCGTTAAGCTACAATTACTCAGTAAATTTTTTTTGGGTAAGTAAGTCATAAAATAAAGACAATGAAATTTACAAGTTTACAAGGGGCATACCCCAGGCACACCCAACAACAACTAATTGAGAATTGAACACTTAGTTGATTCAGAAAAGCTAAAATGAGGTGCTTAAGTTAATATCGTTAAGCTACAATTACTCAGTAAATTTTTTTTGGGTAAGTAAGTCATAAAATAAAGACAATGAAATTTACAAGTTTACAAGGGGCATACCCCAGGCACACCCAACAACAACTAATTAAACGAATACATAACCAACATAACCTACCACTGCACCCCCTAAGATAGGGGGAGAAACACAAGAACAACAGAAAAACAAAATAACCCAACTTTGCCCATATATCCATTTCGATTTGAGAATTGAACATTTAGTTGATTCAGAAAAGCTAAAATGAGGTGCTTAAGTTAATATCGTTAAGCTACAATTACTCAGTAAATTTTTTTTGGGTAAGTAAGTCATAAAATAAAGACAAAGAAATTTACAAGTTTACAAGGGGCATACCCCAGGCACACCCAACTACAAATAATTAAACAAATACATAGCCAACATAACCTACCACTGCACCCCTTAAGATAAGAGGAGAAATACAAGAACAACAAAAAACAACATAACCCAACTTTGCCCATATATCCTTTTGTCCCCAAGTAACCCCTACCATCAGAAATAATAGGATGGATACTTGGGATGGATATATGGGCAAAGATACAAACAAACACCAAAAAACTTAAAAACCACAGCAAGCATACTCACAAAGCAACAACTCTCAAGACAAATAAAAAATGATAACCAACCCCATTCGCCCCCAGTCTCTACCGTAAATCAACACGTGGAATCCAGTAAGCATCCCACTCCTCACAACCGTGACATCTTAGCCACTCAACAAAAGCCATGACAGAGGAAAAAATCTACCCCATGAGAAATCCCGACAGAGTCACATGAAGCTAGCACGATCAGTAAACATAAGCAACAGTCTTGTGAGTCGTAGTGACAACGGTAGCCCCACAGCAACAAACCGATACATAGCCAAAAAATATCCTAAGATCAATCATCACATCCCCCAGTCCCTTCCTTGGTAGATCATAAGCCTCAAACCCTATGGCAGTGTGCCCTTCACTCCATGTCAGGCGTGGCAATACAATCAATTAGGATGGGTCACATGAAGACAAGAAGCAACCAGAACCGGTAGCTATCCTCCCGCTCATCTCCCAGTCTCTAACTCGGCTAGTCATCGAACCACTATTCCCCATAGCAGTGACTCCTCAATCACTCTTGGCGGAGATGGCTCAAAACTAACCTCATATCGAGTCACATGAGGATCACACGATCAATCATCATGATAAAATCGACTATACATGATCCGCTGCAAAGTGGCTAAAAAGAAAATCAAAATCCAGCTGCCCAAAATTTTCCTCGTAAAAGCACCCCACTTGACAGTGTAACTTCCCAGCAAAACAATTTGAAGTCCTTAAAACAGTACCCACGTACTATGGTGTTCCAGTATACACCACTAGATACTATTTATATATATAATTATATAATTATATATATATATATAAAAACAATGGGCCCAATAAACAATGGGCCAAAAATGACCCAAACTGCCCAGATAAAAATCCACTCTGTAAGCTGCAACCCACCACACAAAACAAAAAGACAACACCGTGGGCCACACAACCACGGACATCCCAAACAAATGTGGGCCCACCACGTGTGATTAGGTACCACTGATAAACCCATATAAAATACACAAATCAAACCCACTTACTTGAAGCCATGCAATTTAATCCCTGCAAAATCAACCACGTGCTTGCATCATGCTTCTAGAAGGATGCTCAGCAAATACGATTCAAAACCACTAACCAGCCCCTCGTTTTAATTTGAAACCGGCTCTAATTTCAAGCTGGAAAACTGGGGCAAGCAAGTAGATGTAACGTGTGCAGTACACCTACACTCCATACCCGATGTGCCTTCCACTGAAAAAAAATAGCAACTCCAGCTATATGCAAATAGCACCATCAGCCGTCATCATTACTAGCAACCCACGCGCGGGAACGTGGATCCATACAACAAGACCCACTTGCGTAAGGTTGTACGCCATACGCTATGCTTCAGCATAGTCATCTTCGATATAGCACCAACGCCAGCAGATCACCGGTGCTAGAAAGCCTAACCAAAACCAACATTGTTCCTGAACAACGACGCCGGAACCGGAACACAACACGCGTGGTCTAGAAACGGCAGATCCCTAGTGGAACATCATTTCAACCCTAACCCCCAAGGTAGGCGTGGGAGGGGAGGAGGTAGTTTCTGAGGTGCTAGAGGTGGTCGTGGAGGTGTGGGGAGTAGCAGATCCATGGAGGAAGGGCGACCTGCACAACAAAGATCATGGGCCAATGTAGCTGCATCGTCAAGGTCAAACATTAAACTCAGGTATATCCCTCCTGCTTCTATTGATGATGCGATAGTGGTTCATATGCCTCCTAGATCAGAGCCACTTGACAAATGGGACTCTTGCCTTATTGGCTACTTTGTCGACAAGGGAGTGGGGTACAATTATCTACGTAACAGTGCCTTTGGTCTTTGGAAGTCTAAGGGCTTAAAGGAAGTTCAAACAAACGGGGATGGGTTTATGTTTTTCATTTTTGACTCTCCCGAAAGCTGCAGAGAAGTGCTTGAGGGGGGGCCTTGGTACATTGGGGGCTACCTTCTTATTCTGAAGCAGTGGAAGAGAATGATGAAGTTGGCTAAAGAGAAGTTCACTAAAATTCCAATTTGGGTTAAATTCTCCAACATACCGATGGAGTACTGGGACCCAGACGGGTTTAGCAGAGTAGCAAGTGCGATTGGCAATCCCCTCTTCTTGGACCAGCTCACGGCTAGGGGTAGTAGATTGGCCTTTGCTCGTGTGTGTATTGAAATCGAGACAACATCTAAATTGCCTAAATACTTCCAGATCTGGTGTGGTGATGAAGCTGCTCTAATCCGTGTAGAATACCAAGGTCTTCCTGCTATATGCCAGCACTGTCAGATTTTTGGGCATGAGACTGATAAGTGTGTTTCAACCCAGGTTGCCCATTTGATCTCCTTACAAAAAAACACAGAGGAGCAAACTTTGGAGAAGGGAGATGAGTGGACAACTGTTACAGCAAAAGGGAAAAGAAAGGTGGGTGAACCAGAACCAGCTCTAAGCCCAGTGCTGGAGGAGGAAATAGTCATGGAGGAAGCTCCTAACCCCGTGGTAGCTGAGGATCCTCAACCTATCCCAGCAGTGGTGGATCTCTCAGATGGTCTAGAGGAGGTCAATGCAGTTTTGGACCCCGCTAAAGAAATGGACAAATTTACAGAAAAAGTCCTGGAAATCACAAAACTGGTTATCCCCCAGACAGCTGAGCACATGGAACCAGTGATTGCTGAAGTCAAAGCGGCAATGGCAACCCAAAAAGCTTCATCTCACCAAGCAGCTCATCAGACGAGTGGTAAGTCCTCTGGCAAAGGTAACAGCAGCCAGAGGAGGAAGAAAAAGTAACCCTGGTTATAGTTGGTTGTGGTTTTGTTTTGGGTCTCATTTTGTATCTCTATGACTGTTAAAATTGCTTTTTGGAATGTTAGAGGGCTAAATGATCCCTCTAAACATAAGGAAATTAAAAAATTGGTTCTTAATGGAAATATCAATGTCATGGGTGTTTTGGAGACTAAGATCAAACAAGTTAATGAGAATAAAATTTGTTCCAAATGCTTTGGTGATTGGTCCTTTTTGTCTAACTCTCAACCAACTGTAACTGGTAGGGTGTGGGTGTGTTGGAATCAAGTTATCTGTAATGTCCAACTGATTTCCATGTCTAACCAACATATTTTTTGTAAGATAACGGAGTTGGCTACAAATGATGATTTTTTTGCAACTTTTGTCTATGCTAAAAATAAACACAATCTGAGACTCCCACTTTTTGCAAATTTGACTCAAATCTCCCGTTCTAAATCCAAATCCCCTAGCATTTTCCTGGGCGATTTCAACGCTGTTAGATTTCGACAGGAAAAAGTGGGGGGGGGTCATCTAACTGGTCCTCTGATCATGAGGTGTTTAATACTTGCATAAATGAGTCTGAATTGGCTGACTTATCTTATGGAGGATGCCAGTTCACTTGGGCTAATAAGAGATGTGATGGTGATTACATTGCCACGAAAATTGATAGGGTGTTAATTAATGAGGCTTGGTTGGACAAATTTCCTGGGTCTACTGCCTTTTTTCACCCTTCTGGGATCTCCGACCACTCTCCTGCTGTGGTCAATACCTCTCCTGCTAAGACCTCTTTTAAGAAGCCTTTTAAGTTTTTTGACTGTTGGTCTAAACACCCGGAGTTCATTCCTACAGTGTCCTCTACTTGGAATCAGTTTATTAGGGGTGTCCCGATGTTTAGGGTGTATCAAAAAATGAGACAGCTCAAGGTCAAACTCAAGCTTTTGAACAAAAGAGACTACAGTGACATTTTGCTTCGTGTTCAAGCTTCCAAGTCTAGTTTGGACCTTCTCCAAGTTAAATTAGACAAGAATCCTTTAAATACTGTGCTTCAAGGTCAGGAGAGGGAGGAACATAGGAGGTATTTAGATCTTAGCCAGGTGGAAGAGAGTCTTGCTCTTCAGAAATCTAGAATCCAATGGCTTGGGCTTGGGGATAGGAACAGCAGATTCTTCTTTAGGACTGTTAAGAGTAACATCAATAGGGGGCAGATCTTGAGTGTTGATATGGGTGATGGTATGAGATCCACTGAAAGCGAAGACATCCACAATGCCTTCATTCAGTACTACACTAATCTGTTTGGTTCTCCCTTTGAGGATGAGTACAATGGTCTTGAGCGTATCAGGTCCCTGGTACATTCCAAGGTCTCTGATGCTCAATCTGCTACGCTGAGTAGGCCTGTTACTGATGGTGAAATCAAGGAGGTCTTTTGGTCCCTCAAGGCCAATAAGGCCCCTGGCCCTGATGGCTATTCTGCTGGTTTCTTTAAGAGTTCTTGGGATGTTGTGGGTAAGGAGGTGACTACTGCTATTCGGTCCTTTTTTGAGTCCGGTAAGCTTCTCTCGGAAGTAAATAGCACTATCATTGCCCTTATCCCCAAGATTCCCAACCCTGTGAAGGTGGGTGATTATAGACCCATCTCTTGTTGCAACACTATTTATAAATGTATTGCTAAGATCATTGTGAATAGAGTCAAGCAGGTGCTTCCGGATTTGATTGATCCTGTGCAATCTGCCTTTGTTCATGGCAGAAGGATTTCTGATAATATATTTTTGTCCCAAGAGATTATGAGAGGGTACCATAGAGACTCTAAGGTTCCTAGGTGTGCTATGAAAGTGGATATCATGAAAGCCTATGACAATGTTAGATGGGAGTTTATTCTTGATATCCTCAAAGCTATGGACTTCCCGCTGTGTATGATAAATTGGATTAAGGCTTGTATGACTAGTCCTTCCTTCTCTATTTGCATTAATGGGAGTCTCCATGGGTATTTCAAAGGGGCTAGAGGGCTTAGACAGGGTGATCCTATGTCCCCGTACTTGTTTGTGCTGGCTATGGAAATCCTTGCTAGAATTCTTGCTGAAAAAGCCAAGAGTCCCCTTTTTAAGTTCCATTGGAGGTGTGATAAGACCAAAATTGTGAATCTCTGTTTTGCTGATGACTTGATGATTTTTAGTAGAGGTGACCCTGTGACTGTGAGTCTTATTATGCAAGGATTGGATGAGTTCAGAAGGCTCTCAGGCCTTACTCCTAGTCCTAGCAAGAGCAATATATTCTTCTCTGGCTGTAATAGGCATCTCAGAGATGAGATTCTTAATATTGCTAAGTTCACTGAGGGGACTCTCCCGGTCAAATACTTGGGTGTCCCCTTGATTACCACTAAGCTCAAGGCCTGTGATTGCCAATCTCTGATTGATAGGATTTCTAAGAGAATTAGGAGCTGGACAAATAAGCTCCTTTCGTATGCGGGTAGAGCTCAACTCATTCAAACCATCCCGTTTTCTATGCAAGTGTATTGGTCCTCTCTGTTCATCCTCCCTAGGAAGGTTATTAGAGATATTGAGAGCTTGCTTAGAGCCTTCCTTTGGTCTGGATCTGATTTGAAGAAGCACAGTGCCAAGCTTGCTTGGAACTCCATATGCAAGCCTAAGAATGAGGGGGGCTTGGGGTTCAAAGATATGGGTATTTGGAACAAGGCAGCTGTAGCCAAACATGTTTGGTTCTTGTTCTCGGGCGGGGAGGGTTCTATGTGGTGCCAATGGGTCAAGTCCTACTTACTCAAAGGCAGGAGTTTCTGGTATGTTAATATCCCTAGTGACCCCTCCTGGGTCTGGAGGAAAATTTTGAAGCTTAGGCATATCCTTCTTCCCCTTATTAAGCTTAAAATTGGTAATGGGGAGCAAGCTTTTCTGTGGTTTGATAACTGGCACCCCCTTGGTTCATTGTCAGGTAAGAGGTTTGGGCCCAGAATTGCTTATGATTCGGGCCTTGATTGTAACTCTAAAGTTAGCTCTATCATCTCTAGTGGTGATTGGAAGTGGCCTTTCCCTAGTTCTTGGGAGATATAGGAGTGGATTGCATCTACTCCCTCCACCTTTAAACCCACTGTGAGTTCTCATGATAGTCCTTGGTGGAGCCTTACGGGTGATGGTCTCTTCTCTATTCAGTCTGCCTGGGACTGCTGGAGGGATAAGGGTCCTAAAGTCTCTTGGAGTAATCTACTGTGGGGGAATCCTTACATCCCTAGGGTTAGCTTCATTGTTTGGTTGGCTATTCATGAAAGACTGAACACTAGGGATAGGCTTCAGGTTTTTGGGCTTGTTGCCCACCCTAGTTGTCCCTTCTGTAATGATCCTTTATAGAGCCACTCGCATCTTTTCTTTAGATGTGCATACTCATGTCAGGTTTGGGCTACCATTCAGGGTAAATGTAGGGTGAGGTGGCCTAACCTCAATTGGATTGATAATGTTGAGATGGCTGTGAAGTCTACCAAAGGTAGATCTCTGAAAGCTGCCATTACTAAGTTGTCTTTCATGTGCATGGTGTACCATATCTGGAAGGAGAGAAATGGTAGAGTTTTCTGTCAAACTAGTGTTCCTGCTGAGATTGTCACCAAACAGATTATTCAAATGGTGAGGGGTAGGATCCTTTCTATGTGTAATATCTTGCTGTCTACAGGTGATAGCTGGTATTTGTCTCAATGGAATTTGCCTACAACAATCATGAAGATGCCTACTGCTGGGAGAGGCATGAGGGATGTGAGTTTACCTATATTGAGGGTTGAGTGATGGTAGCATATAGTGAGTGTTTCCTAATTGGTTATGATTTTGCAGGTACAGTTAACATATACATCCTTGATGTTGCTTAATCTCAGGAATGGACAGGTCAAGTCTCTATGTGGGATGAGTGACGTGAGCCAGTACATGAAACACTCTAACAGTGGGTTGAGAGGTGTGAGGAGTACCAAAATTGGCTTTCTAATATTTCATTATATCTGTGATCTATTCTCTATTTTGCAGGTCAGGAATGCTCATATAACTCGGCTGCTTTTCCAGATGGAGTCTATATCTGTGAGTTGTGGGTTGAGTGATGTGAGACATTATATAGAGAGGTTAGACATTTTGTGTTGTGGGCCGAGAGTTGTGAGATCCTATATGTTTTATATTCTTTTTCTGCTACTATTTGATTGCAAATACAGTGACAGTTTCTATCTGTGGCTGCTTTGGGCTCATGCCCACCGTCCTATGCACAGGTGGTGGAGATGCTTATTGGCGATGGCAGCACTGTGCTCCTTGCCAAGAGTTCTCTAAGGATTCATGTTCGTTGTCTTATGTGCTGGTTCAGCTGGCCGAGAGAAGTGTGTAAGTGTAATGAGGTGATGGCAGCTCCGAGCGCCTTGCTGTATTACAAGAAGGAGGAAATCAGTTGTATTCTTTATTGTGTGTACATAATTCCTTTTTATTTTTGCCTTCCCCTACGGGCTGTGTAGGTGGGTTTTTTTTGATGTTTAAGTTGCTGTACTTCTATCTACAAACTGGGTATGGTAATCGGCTTAGTAGGTTTCCTGTTAGGTTCATGGTTTTGTTAGCTGTTGGTTCAGGTATCCTCCCCTACGGGTTATGTAGGAAGGATCCCAGCAGGACTGGCTCTTTGTTTTGTTGGTTTAGGCTGGCTGCTTATTTATTGTACAATTTCCCTATCTTTTTCGGATATGGCACTTGTACAATCAGTTGGCTTTTTCCTTCCTTTCATTCGGTTAGGGTTTGTTCCTTTGTTTAGTGTGGCTTTGTTGTTGTTAGGTCTTGGGGAATGCCCCTTGTAATCGTGTAAATTCTTTGTCTTTATTTATTTCTTATTCACCCAAAAAAAAAAGCCACAAATCAATCTTCAACCCACACGATTGACCAACAACTACCATCCAGAACACACGACAAACTCTGAAACTCACCAATCATCCAAACTCACGACTGTGAGTCGGTTCCAACAGCCACCTTCACAGCACCACAAACATACCACACCCGTCGCCATCTTCATCTCTCAAGAAAGAAGCTCAACCATGGACGGATGAAACCCAAGAGCACCACGGTGGACGAAAGATACATCCACACTGTACCCAAATTAATAAACAGATGACAAAACCACCAACAAAGTCAGTAAAGATGCATCATCAAGAACTAACCAACCCACTAGCAAGAGTAGACGGTTGTTCAAAACAAGCACAGTAACCATGGCCAGTAAACCCACGGCCGAACATTGTGATAATCTCAATAACTCATATAAACCATCGGCAACAATAACATCCACCGGAAAACACAAACTCACCCTCCCTCAGATATGGGTAGAGGAGCTAAAAACTGGCCAATAATTCAAACTTGGCCATTTAAGCTAATGAAACAATTAGTGACCCAAGCATTCAGTTCGTAGAACAAAAGAGAGAGAGAGAAGGATGGTGACGGACGGAGAAGGGTAGAGAGAAACTTTCACCTTGAGCGCTAGAAAAGAAAAAAAAATTATTAATAGGGTGAAAATCAAGTGGAATTCAATTCCATCCATTTAGATTGGAGAATTGAAAACTTAGTTGATTTAGAAAACCGAAAATGAGAGGACTAAGTAGCATTAAGCTACAATTACTCGGTAAATTCTATTTCTTATCCACCCAAAAAAAATTCTATTTCTTAGAGCCTAAGCGAATTCTGTTTGAGTTAAACTCGAACAATTAAGCTAATGAAACAATCAATGGCCACAGCTAATTCGTTCCAACAACAAAAGAGAGAATGATGGAGAAGCACGGAGAAGGTTAGAGAGAAACTTTCTTCTTGTGCGCTAGAAGAGAAAAATAAATAAGAAATAGGAAGAAAATGAAAGGGAATTCAAATTCATCCTTTTGGAGTTGAGAATTGAACACTAAGTTGATTTAGAAAACCTAAAATGAGGTGCTTAAGTTAATATCTTTAGGCTACAATTACTCAGTAAATTTTGTTTCTTAGAGGCTAAGCAATATTAGTTATTGTTAAAGTTGGGCAATTACGCTAATGAAACTATTAGTGGTCGAAACTAAAGTTCATCGAACAAAAGAGAGAAGGATGGGAAAGGACGGAGACGTTTGGAGAGAGACTTTCGTCTTGAGAGCTAAAATAGAAAGTTAGAGAAAAGAATGAGAAATATGAAGAAAATCATAGGGAATTCTAATTCATCATTTTGGATTTAAGAATAAGCCAAATAACGTTAAACAACAATTGCTCAGAAAATTGTAATTCTTAGAGGTTAAGCAAGATTAGTTTGGGTTAAACTTGGCCGATTAAGCTAATGAAACAATCAACGGCCTAAGCTAATTAGTTCCTACAACCAAAGAAAGAAGAATTGGAGAAGGACGGAGAAGGTTAGAGAGAACTTTCTTCCTGAGAGCTAGAAGCGCAAAAAGAACGAGAAGTAGGAAGAGCATCAACGGGAATTCAAATTCATCCTTTCGATTTGAGAATTGAACACTTAGTTGATTCAAAAAACCCAAAACGAGGTGCTTAAGTTAATATCGTTAAGCTACAATTACTCACTAAATTCTGTTTCTTAGAGTCTAAATAATGTTAGTTTAATTCAAACTTGGCCAATTAAGCTAATGAAACAATCAATGGCCACGGCCGATTCGTTCCAACAACAAAAGAGGGAATGATGAGGGAGAAAGGTTAGAGAGAAACTTTCTTCCTGTGAGCTAGAATAGAATCATAAATAAGAAATACGAAGAAAATCAAAGGGAATTCGAATTCATCCTTTTGGAGTTGAGAATTTGAACACTAAGTTGATTTAGAAAACCTAAAATGAGGTGCTTAAGTGAATATCTTTAGGCTACAATTACTCAGTAAATTTTATTTCTTAGAGGCTAAGCAATATTAGTTATAGCAAAACTTGGGCAATTATGCTAATGAAACAATTAGTGGCATAAGCTAAAGTTCTTGGAACAAAAGAGAGAAGGATGGCGAAGGACCGAGACGTATGCAGTGAAACTTTCTTCTTGAGTGCTAGGATAGAAAGGTAGAGAAAAGAATAAGAAAGAGGGAGAAAATCATAGGGAATTCTAATTCATCATTTCAGATTTAAGAATAGGCCTAATAACGTTAAACAACAATTGCTCAGAAAATTCTATTTCTTAGAGGCTAAGGAAGAGTAGTTTGAGTTAAACTTGGCCGTTTAAGCTAATGAAACAATCAATGGCCTAAGCTAATTAGTTCCTAGAATGAAAGAAAGAAGGTTGGAGAAGGACAGAGAAGGTTCAAGAGAACTTTCTTCCTGAGAGCTAGAAGAGCAAAAAGAACGAGAAATAGGAAGAACATCAATGGGAATTCAAATTCAACCTTTCGATTTGAGAATTGAACACTTAGTTGATTCAGAAAAGCTAAAATGAGGTGCTTAAGTTAATATCGTTAAGCTACAATTACTCAGTAAATTCTATTTCTTAGAGGCAAAATAATATTAGTTTAATTCAAACTTGGCCATTTAAGCTAATGAAACAATTAGTGACCCAAGCATTAAGTTCGTAGAACAAAAGAGAGAGAGAGAAGGATGGTGACGGACGGAGAAGGGTAGAGAGAAACTTTCACCTTGAGCGCTAGAAAAGAAAAAAGAATTATTAATAGGGTGAAAATCAAGTGGAATTCAATTTCATCCATTTAGATTGGAGAATTGAAAACTTAGTTGATTTAGAAAACCGAAAATGAGAGGATTAAGTAGCATTTTTTTTTTTGGGTGAATAAGACATGAAATAAAAAACAACATAATTACACAGCTACAAGGGGCATACCCCAGGACCTAACGAAAAACTATACAGGATCAGAAAACAAAAAAAACACCAAACCAGAAAAGCAAATCCAGGACACAAACAGCTAACTAGACATAAATGGAAACAAGCATAGAATAGGAATAAACCCAAAATATGTGCATGGGCTGCATACATAAGAATGAGGACCATGAACACATCCAAATAGCAGCCTATATCTGTAACAAAGAAGCCCAGCCCGTAAGTAAAGTTTAAAACCCATAGCAATCTCAAAACTAAAAAGCCATACACAACCCGTATGGTTAGGCCAAAAGGAGTGACAATTTAACAAACCAAACATAGGTCCAGACACAGTAACAAAACAAGAAAATAAAGGAAAGACAACCATCCACAAAGGCGCTACAAGTAGCCATCACCCAATGCCAATGAACTCGGAGACCCAAACTGTTCAACATCTGAAGACTAGCAGCACCGCAACCAGCAATGGTGGTGCTGATCTGCCATTCCATGCTATCCTAATCGAGCTCAAACATTATAATAAACCCTAAAAGGACAGTCACGAGTAAGTACTTCCAAGAGGTATACAACAATCTGCTAGAACATAGAACAAAAACAATACACTCAATATAGATTCTCACAGCACTCGGCCCACTATTTAGGGGCTCACACCACTCAAGAGACTCATCCTTATCCTACACAAAAGGATATACAATAGATATTAACTCAATATAGGGTCTCACTCCACTCAACCCACGGTAACTAGGCTCACACCACTCCACTTGTGCTTCCTTACCCTGCAAAAAAAGAAGTACAGTAGATAATAACATTAGTAAAGAATATGGTAGCTGAATACACTCGACCCTCATGTGTATTGGTTTTTAATTCCTCTCAACACTCAACCCTCAATGAAATAGATGAATCCACAATGACCTCTGAGAATACCCTGCACAAAGAACAAACCATTAACATTAAACACTCCATGTTGCTCACCATCACTCAACCCACATATATCGGAACTCACTTCACTCAACAGCCCTCCCATATCTGGTAATATGGGGCTTCAAAATTGTTGTTGGAAGGTTCCATTGGTCAAGAAACCAGTTGTCACCCACTGATCTAGGCAATTTTTAGTGGAGAGCATTCTATTTCTCACCATTTGGATTACAGACTTAATAACAACCTCTTCAGGTTTAAATTCTTTGTTGAAGACACGGTTATTTCTCTCAATCCAAATGTGGTAAACAGAGCATAGGAAAGCATTGCTAAGAATATTGGCCCAAAGAGATTTACCCTTGGCCTCCTTCGCAGCAAATGAAACAATGTCAGGCCAACATAAAGCAGGCCAGTTTATGTTACATTTGACACCAACAGCACCCCAAACTCTATTGGAAAAAATGCAATTGAAAAAGAGATGGGAGTGGCTTTCTCCAGGGTCAAGGCAGAAGGGGCATTGGAAGTGAGTAGCTAAACCAAACAGAAGTAACCTATCACCAGTGAACAATCTGTTATGAATAGCAACCCAAACAATGAAACTGACTTTAGGGATCCTGTTAGGACCCCAAAGGAGTTTATGCCAATCCACTCTACCATGACTATTTCTCCAATGATTCCAAGCAGAGTGAATAGAAAACTTACCATCAGGAGTAAGCTTCCAGCTAACATGGTCATTCTGTGATGAGTTAGGAACACAGCAATCAGGAGTTGATGAGATCAATTCCTGAATTTCCCATGAAACAGGAATAGGCCACTTCCAACAGTGACCATCAACAATTTGACTGACTTTGGTCTCACTGTTGAGGCAAGAATCATACATAATTCTGTCCCCATACTTATTCCACAAAAGGCCAAGAGGGTGCCAATTGTCATACCAAAGGAAAGTAGATTCGCCATAACCAATTTTGTGGGTGATTAGGGGAGACATCCAATTCCTAAGAGACAATATTTTCCTCCAAACCCAGGAAGGGTCAGGGGGGATTTTGACTTTCCAAAAACTTCTACCCTTGAGTAAATATGATTTGACCCATTGACACCACATTGACATCTCACCACCAGAAAAAAGGAACCAGACATGCTTGGCGATAGCAGCTCTATTCCATATCTCAAGAGATTTAAACCCAAGACCCCCCTCATTTTTTGGGGCACACACAGAATCCCAAGCAATCTTGGCACTATGGGTTTTAAGATCGCTGCCGGACCAGAGGAAAGCACGAAGGATACTCTCAATCTCCCTAACAACCTTCTTAGGCAAGATAAACAGTGAGGACCAGTAAACTTGCATGGAAAAAAGAATGGATTGGATAAGCTGGCTCCTACCCGCATAAGACAAAGTTCTGTTAGTCCAATTCTTCACTCTGTTAGTAATCCTATCAATAAGAGGAGCACAATCAGTAGATCTCAATTTAGTGGTAATAAGAGGAACACCAAGATATTTAACAGGAAGAGTGCCCTCTCTGAATTTTGCAATACCGAGAATGGCGGTACGCAACCCCATCTCACAACCAGAAAAGTAGATGTTACTCTTACTGGGGTTAGGGGCAAGGCCCGAAAGAGAAGAGAATTCCTCAAGGCCTTCCATAATAAGCTTCACAGTCGACACATCGCCTTTGCTAAAGATCATGAGATCATCCGCAAAACAAAGATTTATAATCTTAGTTTTCTCACATCTCCAATGAAACTTAAACAAAGGATGCCTAGACTTTTCATCTAAGATTTTGGCAAGAATTTCCATGGCTAGGACAAACAAATAAGGGGACAAGGGGTCACCTTGGCGTAAGCCTCTAGCTCCTTTAAAGTAGCCATTGAGGCTCCCATTGATACAAATAGAAAAGGAGGGGCTAGTAATGCAAGCCTAGATCCAGGAAACCATAACATGAGAAAATTCCATAGCCTTAAGAATATCAATAATGAATTCCCATCTCACACTATCATAGGCTTTCATGATGTCCACTTTCATGGCACACTTCGGGGTAGGGGACTTCCTATGATACCCCCTCATGAGCTCTTGGGATAAGAAAATATTGTCAGCTATTCTCCTCCCAGGAACAAAAGCTGACTGAACAGGGTCAACAAGATCAGGGAGAACAGTTTTGATCCTATTAGCGATGATCTTGGCAATGCACTTGTAAATAGTATTGCAGCAAGAGATGGGTCTAAAGTCACCTACTCTAACGGGATTAGGGACCTTAGGGATGAGAGCAATGATCGTACTATTGACAGCAGATAGAAGTTTACCAGACTCAAAAAAAGTCCTGATAGCTTGAGTAACCTCTCTTCCCACAATATCCCATGAACTTTTGAAAAAACCAGCAGAAAAGCCATCAGGGCCAGGGGCCTTGTTGGCTTTAAGAGACCAGAAGGTGTCCCTAATCTCTTTATCAGTCACAGGGCTAGCCAGCAAAGATGATTAGTCCGATGAAACTTTGGACTTAACAAGAGATTGAACTCTAGCAAAACCATTATAATGGTCATCAATAGGGGTACCAAATAACCCAGAGAAAAAATCTATAAAAGCATTATGAATGTCCTCAGGTTTTGAAGATTTTTGGCCATCCATCATTTCCAGGCTCAAGATTTTACCCCTATTGATGTTACCCTTAATGGTTTTGAAGAAAAACCTACTGTTACTATCACCCTGACTAAGCCACTGAACTCTAGATTTTTGGTGAGCAAGACTCTCCTCAACAGCTAAAAGATCAACATCTTTGTTTATACAAGGTTCTCTCAAGTTTTTGCAAAGAAACATTACTAGGATCCTTGTCCAACTTGCATTGGGCGAGAGGAGCTCAGACCTAGAAGTATGGACTCTAGTAGTGATGTCACTGAAGTCCTTCTTATTTAAAGCCTTAAGTCTTTGGTTTTGATTTTTCAACTTCGACACACTCGAACATAGGTACACCATGAATGTCTTGGTTCCAAATTGCAGAAACCACAGAGCTAAAGTCCTCATGGTCAGCCCAGAAGTCAAAATATTTAAAAGGTTTTTTGAAAGAATTCACCTTGTCAGAGATATGCAAGACAAAGAGGGAATGGTCGAGATTCGGAGGGTAGAAATGTAGCAAAAGAGGCAGGAAATGCATCAAGCCAAGCCTCATTTACCAGAACTCTATCAATCTTGGAGGCAATGAAATCCCCACTAGTTCTCTTGTTTGCCCAAGTGAATTGGCAACCTCCATATGAGAGATCAACCAGCTCAGCTTGCAAAACATGAGAATTAAACTCCTCTTTATCCTTAGACCAATTAACAGAACCCCCAACTTTTTCATAGGGGAATCTAATAGCATTAAAATCACCTAAGATGACAAGAGGGGTTTTGGACTGAGCTTGGGAGATATTAACCATAAACTCAAAAACAGTTTTCCTAACATCATGTTTATTCTCAGCATACACAAAACATACTCTGAATATATAATCAGTAGTTAAATCATGTACTTCACAAAAAATGAACTGGTCAGAGGCATGTAACATTTGAACCTTACAAAAAGCTGAGTCCCAGCATACACAGATCCTCCCAGTTTTAGCAGGTTGTGAGTTTGTCAAAAAGGGCCAATTATTAACTCCAGATGAAAAAATCTGATGTTCATTCAAAGCTTTTATTTTAGTTTCCAAAATGCCCAAGATTTTAATGTCTTCGTGCAGCAAAAAATTTCTAACTTCTTTATGTCTGTGAGGATTGTTAAATCCTCTGACATTCCAAGATGCAATTTTTAAAGACATAAAAATAATCAAAAAATTCAGAAACCCACAAGCCAGCTAAACTGGGGATTACCTGCGTTTCTTTTTCTGGCTTTTCTTGCCCTTGCCAGAAGATTGACTTTTTGCGCTTGAGCCTGCTTGGGCTTGATTGTTTAACTGATCCTTACTAGGAGTAGATTCCACCAGTTTCTCCACTCGGGCCATCAACTCTGTATCATGAGGAAGTATCAGGCTTGTAACTTCCACTAATTCCTTCTGAAGGGCTACCAGGCCATCCATACTATCAGACTTTGACTCTCCTTCACTTGGGGTTAGCACCTCTCTGCGATTTATATCAGTTAGGTTCACACCAGACTCCATCTGAACCTGCACATCTTGTTTACTTTGAGCTTCCTCATTTTTCTGTATTCCCTCAGACTGTTGCAGTTCCTTGTCCCTAGGCTCTTCATTATTTGCTGACTCAGTGGGAGTATCAGGAACACCCATTTTCCTCTTTCCCTTGGCCATGACAGTTTCCCAACCTGGGTCAGGGTGGTTTTCAACTTCCTTTTGGATGTTGATCAAAGCTGCAACCTGAGTTTTCACACACTTAAGTGTATCATGCCCAAACGCTATGCAATGCTCACACCTTGGGGGTAAACCTTGATATTCTACTTTGACTACCACATCTACACCATCACAGTCCACCTTAAACATTACAGGTAAAGTGGTTGTGGCTTCAACCTCAACACAGACCCTAGCAAAGGACACTCGACTACCATGTTCTGTAAGTTGATCCATAAATAAGGGCACACCTACAGCACTAGCAATTCGGCTTAGACCATCGCTATCCCAGTACTCAAAAGGGACATTGAAGAACTTAGCCCACACAGGAACCGTTGTAGCCTTTTCTTTTGTCAGTTTCATCATACGAGTCCATTTTTTCAAGAACAGATTTTTCCCTCCAATATACTAGGGCCCTCCTTCCGAAAGTCTGACAATGCGGGTTGTCGAAAATGAAAAAATGAACCCTTCTCCATTTGCCAAGACTTCTTTCAACCCTTTGTTTTCCATAAACCAAAGGCACTATTTCTCAAATGGTTATATGGAACCCCTTTATCAAGAAAATACCCAACCAAGCACGAATCCCATTTTTCTAACGGGTTAGGCGAGGGGTAGAAACTCGAACATAACCCTCACTTGAATAGGAGGCACATACCTTAGTGGGATGTTAGATCGTGATGATGAAGCGGCCACATTCGCCTGAGTTCGAGAAGACTACACCTTGACCTCTGCCACCTCCTTGACCCCTACCTCCCTACCACCTCTGAAATTTGAGTTTCCCCCCCTTTAGAGTACATCTCCTCTCGGCCTTCGTTAAGCTTCATCGGAGAATGAGGGTCATCTGTTACAGGAACACCTCTGTCAGTGATCAGATTTTCGTCTGGATCCTTTACGCCGGGTAGATCTGATTTAGATTCATCATGGATCTTGGCTTCGTGTCTGTTTCGAGCCACCAAGATACTATCTGGGAGGTTTTGGAACATCGGGGTGTCCTCTGTCATCCGATCCGACCATCTAGAACCCGAGAGAGAGCCTCCTGGGATATTGGGTGTCAAGATCGACGGCGAAGGGGCTTTCAGCCTCGCAAGCCGATCTGCAACTCTCTGGAAATCTGAATTAGTAAACGGGGTTCTTCGATCTGTTAAAGCTAGGTTGTTCACCATACCCTCAGTGTCAACACTCGTCCCTGAAATCATAGCATCACCTACACGTCTCTCATCAGATGGATCCATAGCTGTATCACTTGAAACTGCAAATATGTTACTCACAAACCCTAAATTGTTTCTCAGATCCGTAGAAACTACCCCTATGGGATTGCTATCTTGTAAACTCAACCGACTCTCGGATAAGACATCAAATCTATTACTTATAAACCCTTGTGTACCCTTTGGATTTCCATCAACTGAACCTAACACATTAATATCACTCATATTTTGACTCACACTAGATAGATCAACAACTCCAGACATCGTATTCAATGAGGGGTTGAAACCCTAGAAACACCAGCATTAAGCTACAATTACTCGGTAAATTCTATTTCTTAGAGGCTAAGCGAATTCTGTTTGAGTTAAACTTGGACAATTAAGCTAATGAAACAATCAATGGCCACAGCTAATTCGTTCCAACAACAAAAGAGAGAATGATGGAGAAGCACGGAGAAGGTTAGAGAGAAACTTTCTTCTTGTGCGCTAGAAGAGAAAAATAAATAAGAAATAGGAAGAAAATGAAAGGGAATTCAAATTCATCCTTTTGGAGTTGAGAATTGAACACTAAGTTGATTTAGAAAACCTAAAATGAGGTGCTTAAGTTAATATCTTTAGGCTACAATTACTCAGTAAATTTTGTTTCTTAGAGGCTAAGCAATATTAGTTATTGTTAAAGTTGGGCAATTACGCTAATGAAACTATTAGTGGCCGAAACTAAAGTTCATCGAACAAAAGAGAGAAGGATGGGGAAGGACGGAGACGTTTGTAGAGAGACTTTCGTCTTGAGAGCTAGAATAGAAAGTTAGAGAAAAGAATGAGAAATATGAAGAAAATCATAGGGAATTCTAATTCATCCTTTAGGATTTAAGAATAAGCCAAATAACGTTAAACAACAATTGCTCAGAAAATTGTAATTCTTAGAGGTTAAGCAAGATTAGTTTGGGTTAAACTTGGCCGATTAAGCTAATGAAACAATCAACGGCCTAAGCTAATTAGTTCCTACAACCAAAGAAAGAAGGGTGGAGAAGGACGGAGAAGGTTAGAGAGAACTTTCTTCCTGAGAGCTAGAAGCGCAAAAAGAACGAGAAGTAGGAAGAACATCAACGGGAATTCAAATTCATCCTTTTGATTTGAGAATTGAAGACTTAGTTGATTCAAAAAAGCCAAAACGAGGTGCTTAAGTTAATATCGTTAAGCTACAATTACTCACTAAATTCTGTTTCTTAGAGTCTAAATAATGTTAGTTTAATTCAAACTTGGCCAATTAAGCTAATGAAACAATCAATGGCCACGGCCGATTCGTTCCAACAACAAAAGAGGGAATGATGAGGGAGAAAGCTTAGAGAGAAACTTTCTTCCTGTGAGCTAGAATAGAATCATAAATAAGAAATACGAAGAAAATCAAAGGGAATTCGAATTCATCCTTTTGGAGTTGAGAATTTGAACACTAAGTTGATTTAGAAAACCTAAAATGAGGTGCTTAAGTGAATATCTTTAGGCTACAATTACTCAGTAAATTTTATTTCTTAGAGGCTAAGCAATATTAGTTATAGCAAAACTTGGGCAATTATGCTAATGAAACAATTAGTGGCATAAGCTAAAGTTCTTGGAACAAAAGAGAGAAGGATGGCGAAGGACCGAGACGTATGCAGTGAAACTTTCGTCTTGAGAGCTAGGATAGAAAGGTAGAGAAAAGAATAAGAAATAGGAAGAAAATCATAGGGAATTCTAATTCATCATTTCAGATTTAAGAATAGGCCTAATAACGTTAAACAACAATTGCTCAGAAAATTCTATTTCTTAGAGGCTAAGGAAGAGTAGTTTGAGTTAAACTTGGCCGTTTAAGCTAATGAAACAATCAATGGCCTAAGCTAATTAGTTCCTAGAATGCAAGAAAGAAGGTTGGAGAAGGACGGAGAAGGTTCAAGAGAACTTTCTTCCTGAGATCTAGAAGAGCAAAAAGAACGAGAAATAGGAAAACATCAATGGGAATTCAAATTCAACCTTTCGATTTGAGAATTGAACACTTAGTTGATTCAGAAAAGCTAAAATGAGGTGCTTAAGTTAATATCGTTAAGCTACAATTACTCAGTAAATTCAAATTCTTAGAGGCAAAATAATATTAGTTAAATTCAAACTTGGCCATTTAAGCTAATGAAACAATTAGTGACCAAAGCATTAAGTTCGTAGAACAAAAGAGAGAGAGAGAAGGATGGTGACGGACGGAGAAGGGTAGAGAGAAACTTTCACCTTGAGCGCTAGAAAAGAAAAAAGAATTATTAATAGGGTGAAAATCAAGTGGAATTCAATTTCATCCATTTAGATTGGAGAATTGAAAACTTAGTTGATTTAGAAAACCGAAAATGAGAGGATTAAGTAGCATTAAGCTACAATTACTCGGTAAATTCTATTTCTTAGAGGCTAAGCGAATTCTGTTTGAGTTAAACTTGGACAATTAAGCTAATGAAACAATCAATGGCCACAGCTAATTCGTTCCAACAACAAAAGAGAGAATGATGGAGAAGCACGGAGAAGGTTAGAGAGAAACTTTCTTCTTGTGCGCTAGAAGAGAAAAATAAATAAGAAATAGGAAGAAAATGAAAGGGAATTCAAATTCATCCTTTTGGAGTTGAGAATGGAACACTAAGTTGATTTAGAAAACCTAAAATGAGGTGCTTAAGTTAATATCTTTAGGCTACAATTACTCAGCAAATTTTGTTTCTTGGAGGCTAAGCAATATTAGTTATTGTTAAAGTTGGGCAATTACGCTAATGAAACTATTAGTGGCCGAAACTAAAGTTCATCGAACAAAAGAGAGAAGGATGGGGAAGGACGGAGACGTTTGGAGAGAGACTTTCGTCTTGAGAGCTAGAATAGAAAGTTAGAGAAAAGAATGAGAAATATGAAGAAAATCATAGGGAATTCTAATTCATCATTTAGGATTTAAGAATAAGCCAAATAACGTTAAACAACAATTGCTCAGAAAATTGTAATTCTTAGAGGTTAGGCAAGGTTAGTTTGGGTTAAACTTGGCCGATTAAGCTAATGAAACAATCAACGGCCTAAGCTAATTAGTTCCTACAACCAAAGAAAGAAGGCTGGAGAAGGACGGAGAAGGTTGGAGAGAACTTTCTTCCTGAGAGCTAGAAGCGCAAAAAGAACGAGAAGTAGGAAGAGCATCAACGGGAATTCAAATTCATCCTTTCGATTTGAGAATTGAACACTTAGTTGATTCAAAAAAGCCAAAACGAGGTGCTTAAGTTAATATCGTTAAGCTACAATTACTCACTAAATTCTGTTTCTTAGAGTCTAAATAATGTTAGTTTAATTCAAACTTGGCCAATTAAGCTAATGAAACAATCAATGGCCACGGCCGATTCGTTCCAACAACAAAAGAGGGAATGATGAGGGAGAAAGGTTAGAGAGAAACTTTCTTCCTGTGAGCTAGAATAGAATCATAAATAAGAAATACGAAGAAAATCAAAGGGAATTCGAATTCATCCTTTTGGAGTTGAGAATTTGAACACTAAGTTGATTTAGAAAACCTAAAATGAGGTGCTTAAGTGCATATCTTTAGGCTACAATTACGCAGTAAATTTTATTTCTTAGAGGCTAAGCAATATTAGTTATAGCAAAACTTGGGCAATTATGCTAATGAAACAATTAGTGGCATAAGCTAAAGTTCTTGGAACAAAAGAGAGAAGGATGGCGAAGGACCGAGACGTATGCAGTGAAACTTTCGTCTTGAGAGCTAGGATAGAAAGGTAGAGAAAAGAATAAGAAAGAGGAAGAAAATCATAGGGAATTCTGATTCATCATTTTAGATTTAAGAATAGGCCTAATAACGTTAAACAACAATTGCTCAGAAAATTCTATTTCTTAGAGGCTAAGGAAGAGTAGTTTGAGTTAAACTTGGCCGTTTAAGCTAATGAAACAATCAATGGCCTAAGCTAATTAGTTCCTAGAATGAAAGAAAGAAGGTTGGAGAAGGACGGAGAAGGTTCAAGAGAACTTTCTTCCTGAGAGCTAGAAGAGCAAAAAGAACGAGAAATAGGAAGAACATCAATGGGAATTCAAATTCAACCTTTCGATTTGAGAATTGAACACTTAGTTGATTGAGAAAAGCTAAAATGAGGTGCTTAAGTGAATATCGTTAAGCTACAATTACTCAGAAAATTCTATTTCTTAGAGGCAAAATAATATTAGTTTAATTCGAACTTGGCCATTTAAGCTAATGAAACAATTAGTGACCAAAGCATTAAGTTCGTAGAACAAAAGAGAGAGAGAGAAGGATGGTGACGGACGGAGAAGGGTAGAGAGAAACTTTCACCTTGAGCGCTAGAAAAGAAAAAAGAATTATTAATAGGGTGAAAATCAAGTGGAATTCAATTTCATCCATTTAGATTGGAGAATTGAAAACTTAGTTGATTTAGAAAACCGAAAATGAGAGGATTAAGTAGCATTACGCTACAATTACTCGGTAAATTCTATTTCCTAGCGGCTAAGCGAATTCTGTTTGAGTTAAACTTGGACAATTAAGCTAATGAAACAATCAATGGCCACAGCTAATTCGTTCCAACAACAAAAGAGAGAATGATGGAGAAGCACGGAGAAGGTTAGAGAGAAACTTTCTTCTTGTGCGCTAGAAGAGAAAAATAAATAAGAAATAGGAAGAAAATGAAAGGGAATTCAAATTCATCCTTTTGGAGTTGAGAATTGAACACTAAGTTGATTTAGAAAACCTAAAATGAGGTGCTTAAGTTAATATCTTTAGGCTACAATTACTCAGTAAATTTTGTTTCTTGGAGGCTAAGCAATATTAGTTATTGTTAAAGTTGGGCAATTACGCTAATGAAACTATTAGTGGCCGAAACTAAAGTTCATCGAACAAAAGAGAGAAGGATGGGGAAGGACGGAGACGTTTGGAGAGAGACTTTCGTCTTGAGAGCTAGAATAGAAAGTTAGAGAAAAGAATGAGAAATATGAAGAAAATCATAGGGAATTCTAATTCATCATTTAGGATTTAAGAATAAGCCAAATAACGTTAAACAACAATTGCTCAGAAAATTGTAATTCTTAGAGGTTAAGCAAGATTAGTTTCGGTTAAACTTGGCCGATTAAGCTAATGAAACAATCAACGGCCTAAGCTAATTAGTTCCTACAACCAAAGAAAGAAGGCTGGAGAAGGACGGAGAAGGTTAGAGAGAACTTTCTTCCTGAGAGCTAGAAGCGCAAAAAGAACGAGAAGTAGGAAGAACATCAACGGGAATTCAAATTCATCCTTTCGATTTGAGAATTGAACACTTAGTTGATTCAAAAAAGCCAAAACGAGGTGCTTAAGTTAATATCGTTAAGCTACAATTACTCACTAAATTCTGTTTCTTAGAGTCTAAATAATGTTAGTTTAATTCAAACTTGGCCAATTAAGCTAATGAAACAATCAATGGCCACGGCCGATTCGTTCCAACAACAAAAGAGGGAATGATGAGGGAGAAAGGTTAGAGAGAAACTTTCTTCCTGTGAGCTAGAATAGAATCATAAATAAGAAATACGAAGAAAATCAAAGGGAATTCGAATTCATCCTTTTGGAGTTGAGAATTTGAACACTAAGCTGATTTAGAAAACCTAAAATGAGGTGCTTAAGTGAATATCTTTAGGCTACAATTACTCAGTAAATTTTATTTCTTAGAGGCTAAGCAATATTAGTTATAGCAAAACTTGGGCAATTATGCTAATGAAACAATTAGTGGCATAAGCTAAAGTTCTTGGAACAAAAGAGAGAAGGATGGCGAAGGACCGAGACGTATGCAGTGAAACTTTCGTCTTGAGAGCTAGGATAGAAAGGTAGAGAAAAGAATAAGAAAGAGGAAGAAAATCATAGGGAATTCTAATTCATCATTTTAGATTTAAGAATAGGCCTAATAACGTTAAACAACAATTGCTCAGAAAATTCTATTTCTTAGAGGCTAAGGAAGAGTAGTTTGAGTTAAACTTGGCCGTTTAAGCTAATGAAACAATCAATGGCCTAAGCTAATTAGTTCCTAGAATGAAAGAAAGAAGGTTGGAGAAGGACGGAGAAGGTTCAAGAGAACTTTCTTCCTGAGAGCTAGAAGAGCAAAAAGAACGAGAAATAGGAAGAACATCAATGGGAATTCAAATTCAACCTTTCGATTTGAGAATTGCACACTTAGTTGATTCAGAAAAGCTAAAATGAGGTGCTTAAGTTAATATCGTTAAGCTACAATTACTCAGTAAATTCTATTTCTTAGTGGCAAAATAATATTAGTTTAATTCGAACTTGGCCATTTAAGCTAATGAAACAATTAGTGACCAAAGCATTAAGTTCGTAGAACAAAAGAGAGAGAGAGAGAGAAGGATGGTGACGGACGGAGAAGGGTAGAGAGAAACATTCACCTTGAGCGCTAGAAAAGAAAAAAGAATTATTAATAGGGTGAAAGTCAAGTGGAATTCAATTTCATCCATTTAGATTGGAGAATTGAAAACTTAGTTGATTTAGAAAACCGAAAATGAGAGGATTAAGTAGCATTAAGCTACAATTACTCGGTAAATTCTATTTCCTAGAGGCTAAGCGAATTCTGTTTGAGTTAAACTTGGACAATTAAGCTAATGAAGCAATCAATGGCCACAGCTAATTCGTTCCAACAACAAAAGAGAGAATGATGGAGAAGCACGGAGAAGGTTAGAGAGAAACTTTCTTCTTGTGCGCTAGAAGAGAAAAATAAATAAGAAATAGGAAGAAAATGAAAGGGAATTCAAATTCATCCTTTTGGAGTTGAGAATTGAACACTAAGTTGATTTAGAAAACCTAAAATGAGGTGCTTAAGTTAATATCTTTAGGCTACAATTACTCAGTAAATTTTGTTTCTTGGAGGCTAAGCAATATTAGTTATTGTTAAAGTTGGGCAATTACGCTAATGAAACTATTAGTGGCCGAAACTAAAGTTCATCGAACAAAAGAGAGAAGGATGGGGAAGGACGGAGACGTTTGGAGAGAGACTTTCGTCTTGAGAGCTAGAATAGAAAGTTAGAGAAAAGAATGAGAAATACGAAGAAAATCATAGGGAATTCTAATTCATCATTTAGGATTTAAGAATAAGCCAAATAATGTTAAACAACGATTGCTCAGAAAATTGTAATTCTTAGAGGTTAAGCAAGATTAGTTTGGGTTAAACTTGGCCGATTAAGCTAATGAAACAATCAACGGCCTAAGCTAATTAGTTCCTACAACCAAAGAAAGAAGGCTGGAGAAGGACGGAGAAGGTTAGAGAGAACTTTCTTCCTGAGAGCTAGAAGCGCAAAAAGAACGAGAAGTAGGAAGAACATCAACGGGAATTCAAATTCATCCTTTCGATTTGAGAATTGAAGACTTAGTTGATTCAAAAAAGCCAAAACGAGGTGCTTAAGTTAATATCGTTAAGCTACAATTACTCACTAAATTCTGTTTCTTAGAGTCCAAATAATGTTAGTTTAATTCAAACTTGGCCAATTAAGCTAATGAACCAATCAATGGCCACGGCCGATTCGTTCCAACAACAAAGGAGGGAATGATGAGGGAGAAAGGTTAGAGAGAAACTTTCTTCCTGTGAGCTAGAATAGAATCATAAATAAGAAATACGAAGAAAATCAAAGGGAATTCGAATTCATCCTTTTGGAGTTGAGAATTTGAACACTAAGCTGATTTAGAAAACCTAAAATGAGGTGCTTAAGTGAATATCTTTAGGCTACAATTACTCAGTAAATTTTATTTCTTAGAGGCTAAGCAATATTAGTTATAGCAAAACTTGGGCAATTATGCTAATGAAACAATTAGTGGCATAAGCTAAAGTTCTTGGAACAAAAGAGAGAAGGATGGCGATGGACCGAGACGTATGCAGTGAAACTTTCGTCTTGAGAGCTAGGAAAGAAAGGTAGAGAAAAGAATAAGAAAGAGGAAGAAAATCATAAGGAATTCTAATTCATCATTTTAGATTTAAGAATAGGCCCAATAACGTTAAACAACAATTGCTCAGAAAATTCTATTTCTTAGAGGCTAAGGAAGAGTAGTTTGAGTTAAACTTGGCCGTTTAAGCTAATGAAACAATCAATGGCCTAAGCTAATTAGTTCCTAGAATGAAAGAAAGAAGGTTGGGGAAGGACGGAGAAGGTTCAAGAGAACTTTCTTCCTGAGAGCTAGAAGAGCAAAAAGAACGAGAAATAGGAAGAACATCAAAGGGAGAGCTTCTGTAATCTTGTCAAGCCCATCGGGCGCAGAACATCCGAAAACAAACTCAAGTGGACCATGGGATCTCCCGACCCGTCAAATCGGTCAATGTGAGGCATCTTGAAACGATCTGGCAATGTCACAGCTGCGTCGGTATATCCATCTTCGATATCCGGGATGGACTTGACTCCTTGGGATTTCTTAAACATTTTTTCCAATTTACTCAGCTTCAGCGCTGTGGGGTCCGCTTCGAACTCGAAGGGAGAGTCCGGTACATTGATAGGCGTGGGCGCCTTGGATAGTTGTGGTAGAATCGGGGGCGGAGCTGGCCCCGTTGGAAGATCTGTATCCTCCTGGACATTTTGGACATTTGGCGTCTCTCCAGGTGCTGGAGCTCCTGTTGGGGGAGGAACTTGTTGTGAAGCAGACGCGCCGCTTTGCTGTTGCAGCCTGGTGATGAGCTCGGCCTGCTGAGCCATAATTGCAACTTCCGCTTGAGAATTCCATGATGACAGCGTCTTGCTGCATGAGTTTCATAGTTTCGTGCATCTGACGCATCATTGCCTCCACCCCTGACGTATTCTGTTGATCCATCTGACTGACTAATATATCTATCCCTGTGGTGTAAACTGAGACCTCGGCCTGACAATTCACTGGTGGGGGGGATAAGGACCACTGATCTAGTAATCACGAACCGGTGATCCGTGGCTCGACCGCCTTTTACTCCGCCTCTAGCAAAGGAAAACTGATTGCCCTTGAGCTGAATCTCTGGCCTGACAAAGTCTACCAACGCAAATCCAATGTACCCAGAGGATAGTGGAGCCTTCTGAAGCTATGGTTCCAAGACTACCTAGCAAAGGAAAACAGACAAAGATCTCACCAACTTCACCAAAACAGACACGGCAGAAATGAACGATCAGATTCTATTATTGATCATCGTTTCAAATCATCGCCTAAATCAATCGATACCCGCAGATATAACTGATTCTCAAAATACTGATACTGGTGCCCGCAGGCCGGATACCTAGAATCGCAAACTGGTATATGCATTCCCTGTAGAGATACACTCTAAAAAGCACATAGCAAGTAAATGAGAGCCAATACATCCCTATGTTGGGGTAGGGTTTCCTGTCCTATTTTGTCGTGAACTAGGGTTTCACTATGCACACAAATGTTTCAAACAACCTACATCGGGTAAGCAACTGTCCTAGTTTGGAATGGTCACTATGGATTCGAATATGCACTAGGTCGAATGGTCAAAAGGGTGCCCAGTAAAACCGGGTTTGTGTTCCCATATCGCAGAGCCCGCAACCGTCAGCCTTATGGACATGCCTTGACAAGACAAGCCTCCAAAGAAACCGGCCAGAATAGCAGATGGCCAACACGGTGTTCCTAGGCGCACCAATGCACATGCAATGCAAAGAAACACATAAGTGTAGTCAAAACAGATATCACGAAGTTCGAGTCAAGCTCTCTAAAATCCCCAAAAGAAGTCGCTCAGAGCACGTCCGTGAGGACCTCATTCTGACTCGGACTCTCTTTTATGTGTGTTGCGGTTCTAAATCTGAACCAAAGAGTCCACCTCTGGCAAATCGTTTTAAGGAAAACAGATTTTTCGAAAAGTAGTGCCAAACATGGACTGCTTTGCCAGATTACAGAGTCGCCACCTAAATATTTTTAAAATGGGGAATTTAGAAACTCGACTCGGTGCGAAGGCCACGTGTCCGTCATCACCAAAGTTGTCTTGGCTCGGGAGCTTGGGTACGATCGGGAAGGTCACTATGAGCACTTCTTTCGCCATCCAAGACCCCTCTACTAACCATGATATCCTCTTTTGAAAACATTACGTGTTCCTATTCCGGTTATTAGCCTAGATTTACTATGTTATGCGCACAGCAAACAAGTATAGACCAAATCGCCTAAGTTGGAACAAAACATTGTAAGTTTGTATTGAAAATGACTTGCTACTCATAAGTAGGCCAAAATGCAGGTTTTGCCACTCTCAAGCGGGCTTTTAGAAAGGACGGTTTTGCCACTATCTAGTGGGCTTTAAAACTCACAGTTTTAATATGTTGTCCCAATTTAGGTAATTCAACCTCCATCCACAGGCATTCATGCAGTTATATCATATAAGCACTTAGCCTCATGGTAAGCATGCTATCATGGCAACATTCACACGCATGTGATATGCTAAAGCATAAAAGCTCACCTAGTACTCCAAGCCAAAACAGAAGCTTATTAGAAATCCATGCATGGACCTAAGCATACCGAAATGTCTAATGCAACACATGCAAAGATGTAATCTAGGCAGCGCTATCCTAAACATGGCATGTGAAATGTTACAAATAACATGCATTCAATTTGGCATTCAAGTATCATGCGGTTTGTATGGTGTACCGAGCCTGATGCATGTTAACAAATGCATGGATGCACGCATGCATTGCATAAGGTGTGCTAAATTAAACATGCCCTAATCTACCATCATAAGCAGGTAAATAAAAAGGATAGAAAGAAATGGAGGGTGGAAGACATACACCCACTCACACACACTTATTACAAATTCGCCCTCACTCGGAGGCACCAAAATAATAATACAGTCCAAGATAATGAATGAATAAATTATTACAGAATTCTAATTACTTAATAAATAAATGTGAAATAAATGGGGGCCACAGCCCCTCGCCTCGGGATGCGCGAATGATGCATGCTCGATGTCCGCCTTGCCCGGGAATCCGCACCGTACACCGCCGCCTGCTTTTGCTGTCTTACTTCTCTGGAAAATTGCCAAAGTCTTGGGACAGACCCCCTGAGTACCTCAGAACATCACCGGCTGGAAGAAATTACCACCGGCTGCTTGTGATGGCCACCGGCTGCAAAACAATCTATCGGCCAGAAATACAGTGCCGGTCGGCACTATTTTCTGCCGGTCGGCTAAATAGAGTGCCGATGGATGATTCCTTGGTCAAAACATGGCCGGTGGGTATGCAAATCGAAGCCCCGGAAGTTAGCTTTCCAATGGCGCAAACTTTGCATTAAAATTCCTCCTGTGCAAAAAGTTATGCCCCTTTCCGTGAGGTCGCGCAGACTCGATCCAACCGGGATGATGCCCAGCTTCAACCAATCATATCTCCTCCCCCCGAACTTGGCTTTGGGAGATTCTTGAGTGCAAAGTGAAGCCCCGGAGGTCTCCTTTCCAATGGTTATAGCCTCATAGCTTAAATCCAAGTATGCAATTGAATAAGCCCGATTTAGCGAGGGCTGCGCGATTCCCTTCTACCCGGATCTATGCCGAACTTCTCCCAAACCAGTTTTCTCCTCTCCTTTCCTCTTTTCTTCAACTCCAAACCCCTAGACAAAGTGTTTTGAAGGGTTTGCCTCTCCTTGCCGAAGGAATTGAACCTGTGCTCACAAGATCTCTCAACACCGAGCAAACCATCAGTAATGCCCAAGTCTTGAGGGCGGTCAAAAATGGGGTGTCTACAGTTGCCCCTCTTTGACAGAACTCGAAAGTCATAACAATGACGGGAGTGAATGTCAAAGCCCAGAGACGACCCATTTTTGACAAGGCCGAAGACTTGGACAAACAAACAAAATATCGATAAATAAATGGTTGTGCCCGGAGGCTGCCTACGTATCCCTTTGCAAGGAATCAAACCAGCGTAGTTCAGGGGCAGGATGCAAAGTGATGCACAATGCAAGTGCATAACTTATGATCATGCGAAGGATGCTGTGATGAAGCAATTATGCAAAATAAATGCAACATTTTAAGCGAATGCTATGCAAGCAAGTGAACGTGAACCAACCTACATCTCATGCAGAAAGGATGTAAGAGAATTTTATGCAATTCTCACGAACATGTGCGTTAGATACACAAAAGTGAACAAAGTGTGATGGATACACTAAGTGGACAAACATGTGTGATGGATACACCAAAGTGAAGAGAGTGTGATGGATACACTATATGAATAAAATGTGATTGATACACTAAGTGAAGCAAAGTGTGACAGATACACTAAGCGAATCAAGTGTGATGGATACACTAAGCAAATATGTGATAGATACACTAAGCGAATGTGTGCGGTGGATATACAAAGGGAGCATGTGATAGATACAAAAGGTGAACGTGTGTGGTAGATACACAAAGTGAAGCGAGTGTGATGGATGCACTCTATGAAGCAAAGCGTGATGGATACACAAGGTGTGTGCGATGTGAAGGATACCTTTGTATGAAGCAAAGTGTGATGGATACACAAGATGAGCATAGTGTGATAGATATACAAAGAGAAAGTGTGTGATTGATACACAAAGCGGCGTGTGATTGACACACAAAGCGAAAGTGTGTGATTGATACACAAAGCGGCGTGTGATTGATACACAAAGTAAGTGTGTGTGATGGATACACAAAGTGAGCACGTGATAGATACACTACATGAAGCATAATGTGATGAATCTGATGGTGAGTGCGGTGAGCCACAGTGTGATGGATACAAAGGATGAACCACAGTGTGATAGATGCACTAAGTGAATGAGTGTGATGGATACACAAAAGGCAAACACAAAGTGTGATAGATGCACTAAGTGAACAAGGTATGATAGATATACTAAATGTGAACACGAAGTGTGATAGATGCACTTAGTGAACAAGGTATGATAGATATACTAAAAGTGAACACAAAGTGTGATAGATGCACTTAGTGAACAAGTATGATTGATATACTAAAAGTGAACACGAAGTGGGATAGATGCACTTAGTGAACAAGTATGATTGATATACTAAAGGTGAACACGAAGTGTGATAGATGCACTTAGTGAACAAGTATGATTGATATACTAAATGTGAACACAAAGTGTGATAGATGCACTTAGTGAACAAGTATGATTGATATACTAAAGGTGAACACGAAGTGTGATAGATGCACTTAGTGAGCGAGTATGATTGATATACTAAGGGTGAACACGAAGTGTGATAGATGCACTTAGTGAACAAGTATGATTGATATACTAAAGGTGAACACGAAGTGTGATAGATGCACTTAGTGAACAAGTATGATTGATATACTAAGGGTGTGTGATGGATACACAAAGGTGAACACAAAGTGTGATAGATGCACTTAGTGAGCAGGGTATGATGGATATACTAAAGGTGAACACGAAGTGGGATAGATGCACTTAGTGAGCAGAGTATGATGGATATACTAAAGGTGAACACGAAGTGGGATAGATGCACTTAGTGAACAGGAGTATGATGGATATACTAAAGGTGAACACGAAGTGGGATAGATGCACTTAGTGAACAGGAGTATGATGGATATACTAAAGGTGAACACGAAGTGGGATAGATGCACTTAGTGAACAGGAGTATGATGGATATACTAAAGGTGAACACAAAGTGGGATAGATGCACTTAGTGAACAAGTATGATTGATATACTAGAGGTGAACACGAAGTGTGATAGATGCACTTAATGAACAGGAGTATGATTGATATACTGAATGTGAATGAAGTGTGTGATTGATACACTGAATGCAATGAAGTGTGTGATTGATACACTAGATGCAATGAAGTGTGTGATCGATACACTAAACGCGATAAAGTGTGTGATTGATACACTAAATGCAATAAAGTGTGTGATTGATACACTGAATGCAGTGAAGTGTGTGATTGATACACTAAATAAGGATGAAGTGTGTGATTGATACACTGAATGCAATGAAGTGTGTGATTGATACACTAAATAAGGATGAAGTGTGTGATTGATACACTGAGTGAGAGTGTAATAGATACACAAAAGTGAATATGTGCGTGATAGATACACAAAACGAGAATGTGTGTGATAGATACACAAAATGAAAGAAGTGTGATTGATACACCAAGGCAAATGAAGTGTGTTAGATACACTAAGTGGAGCAAATGATTATGTGTGATAGATACACGAAGTGAATGGAGTGTGATTGATACACTAAAGCAAATAAAGTGTGTTGGATACACTGAATGAATGAAGTGTGATTGATACACTAAGGCAAATAAGGTGTGTGATTGATACACTATTGTGGCTTGAAGTAGACTTGATCTTGAGCTTGAAGTAGAGGTACACTCATACTTCGGAGCATTGGCAAGGCCTTAAGAGGTACACACGGGATGTAGTCTCGGAACTTACTGAAGTTGAAACAAACTCAGATACCCGACATTTTCCTCTTTTGCTCTTATTTTGCAGTCCGGAACCACTATAGCTTCAGATAGGTCCTGGTTTTTCTTGCTCACACTTATCGGGGTGGGCCCTGTGGTTTTATGAAAGAACGAATCTGTTTTGCACAAATTTGGGGAATGGCACAGCATTCTGAGCACAAAACGATTTTTTGAAATTGAAATTGAGTTCTCAACTGGGTATTGAGTCTGTTGGACCTGACACACCCACGACTCAACACGGAAATAAAAGGCACATAACCTAGACACGTCGAGTGACACCGAGACGACTTAAAACAAGAATCGAGACAAACAAAAGGACACGACACTCAAACGTGCAGGGGAGCCTGTTTCACGGGTAGTATTTCCCACCCTTTCTCATTTGTGATCCTCACATCACTCGGCCCTCAAGCTCTATTTTTACGAAAAAGCCCTTTTCTCACTTTTTTCTCTCATCGCGACCTCTCTATTCTTCAATCTCTCATTTTTCATCCCTCCCCGGGTGGTTGGCGGATAGACAAGGAGTTGCGGGCTTTTGCCCTAGCATTCTGCTAGATTCTTTTCTTCGCTTACAAAGGAACTTTCCCACGAGAGGGTTGTGCCACACTGGGTGTGTAGCAAATCCACGCCTAACATCGGTTGATGATGCCTGGGAGTTTGGACGTGGTTAGATCTGTCGAGATGAGGAAGTGGAACATCTTGATCCATTCAATTATGCTTCGCACTTGACTTAATACCTCATTGCTTGGAGGGTTAGAGAGCTTTCAGCCCTTTGTTGTTGACTTCAGTTGTGCCCTTTCTGGCAAGTATGCTGGCGACGGGGGAAAGACAGGAAGCCTGACTCAACTGTGCCCCTAGTTCATCATTTTGACCATTTTTTTTTTTTGGTTTTAAAACAATTTTGATCAACATGAAAGTTAGATTAACATGCTTATTCAACTTTTTGATTTTGAAAATCATGCAAGTTAGGCCGTGAGCCTTTGAAAATTTTCCTTTTTCGGTCCAAGAAAATGGTCCAGTTTTGGAAAATATGGAATAATTTTCGAGAGAATTGTCAACCTCAGTAAAAATTCTCAAAAACTGTTTTTGCAAGCGGCTACCGCTCAACGAGCACGGAACCTACTCTTGAGATGCGCAACCTCGGACCTTTAGCAATGGAAAATTGCCCCTTGTCTGAAGGACACTGCATGGCAACGGAAAGTTGCCCCTTGTTTGAAATGACATCGCGGCATTTTGAATGGCAACGGAAAGTTGCCCCTTGTTTGGATAATGCCGCAGCGCATTGAATGGCAACGGAACGTTGCCCCTTGTTTGGATAGGACCGCAGCGCATTGAATGGCAACGGAACGTTGCCCCTTGTTTGGATAGCGCCGTGGCATACTGCAATCAATCTTCAGAGTGACGATGACAACCAAACTCTCAGATACAGAGAAGGCAAGGATGATCAAAACCATTACATGGACACAATCGATTTGGAAGTGTTTACGGCTGGACTTCAAAGTGAAGTTGCCTACGTATCCCAAACATGGGAATCAAGCCTTACGTAGTTCGGGGTTAAGGTACACTCGGGTATTTAACCTCTCCTTTTTATGCTCTAACTTTTGCCAAGGCGCCTATTGCAGGTTTTCGACCTTGCGAGCTTCTTTTTCTTTTCTTTTCAATTCTTTTTCATTTTTTCATCATTTTTTTTCTTTTTCTTTTAGGCTCTAACTTTTGCCAAGGCGCCCGATGCGGGTTTTCGACCTTGCGAGCTTCTTTTTCTTTTTCTTTTTTTTTTGTATATATTTTTTTTCCTTTTGTATGTATTTTTTGCTTGCTCTAACTTTTGCCTAGGTCGCCCTTCCGGGTTTTCGGCCCAGCGAGCCTCTCAAAGGGTAAAAAGTGTAACAAGTCCATGCCAAATGGTTTTTTGAGATTGAAGCCCTCTGTATCCCGGAGAGTGGCTGTTGTATCGATTTGCAGAAGGATCCCTCTTTGGCTCTTCGAGCACATCGGATATTTTTTGCCCCTAGTTCGAGGGGTGCTTCTGATCTAGCTTTGCAAGCTTCTTTTGAAAACACTTGAACTTCTTGATCTGACTCTCTTGCCCCTAGTTCGAGGGTTGCTTTGAATTTGGCCGCACAAGCCTTACATCGTGGTCGACCGTTGAACATTCTGAATGCCAGTTCAAGGTTTTGAAAGCCAATAGGGGTCGAGTCTCGAGGCTGAGAGCGATCCTAAGCTGCACAATCTCAAGAACGACTCCACACAAGTCTTCGCAGGACCGCGCAAAACATTTTTTGAAAGTTTTTAAGAAAGCGACAAATCGCTTATACCAAGACAGTGTAGAACCAATCTGGATCAAAGCTAGGGTCCTTCTCAGTACTCACACTAACAAGCATGATTTCATTCATTAAGGGCTTAGCACGCCTCTCTTTCTCTCAGTTGATCAAAGTTTTGCAAATCTCGAGGAATTCCTTCCTCTTTGTTTTCACCACAGTGTTTGAAAAAGTTTTGAAAAACTTAGGTCAATGCAATGATTCAAGGCACAGAAAAGTCACAGCTTCTAGTCAAATACTGTCATTTCATTCAGAACTTCTAGCATAACTGGCACAAGGCAGAAGCAAATGCGAGAGCGTGAAAATCACTGCTATTTCATTCAAAACTGTTGGCACAACTGGCTCCCTGGCAGAAACAGACTCAAAAGAAAGCAAAAGGACAAACATGAAACAAAATGGTGATGCCCGAGGCAACACCCCCGGAATCACCCGACCTTAACAAAACAGAACTGACTCGATACAACGAGACAGACTCAACAGGGTTGACTCAATACAACGAGACAGACTCAACATGGCTGACTCGATACAACAAGGCAGACGCAATACCCAAGTCAGAAGGTAGGATAAACAGCATTCACAAATGCTCAAAATAGTGCGTGCCATCCATCACATCTGAAGTAAACTGAGTGTCGCCCGCAGGTGGTTCATCCCCTGATCACATATTCGTACTATCCCCAAAATTCACTGACCCAGTGACGATAGACCTTCTTGGTGGTGCGGTGATAGCGTTGTTGTCAAACAAATCTTGTACATCATGGCGCAGACGAAAGCATTATCGGTCTCATGACCGGTTTGTTGATAATGCGCCGCGATTTAGTCTGGTCATGCTTTGCAGGGATAGGATCGGGTAGGGGCCGTTGTTCCAATGGTTTCAGATGTCCCTTCCGGATTAAGACCTCTAGAGCCTTTGACAAAGGCATATGAAGTGGGGTGAAAACCCTCTTGACTCGGGGTGGATATTTGGTTTTCTGTGAGCTACTTCCGGACGCACCGGTGAATGGGGTAGCTGTTTTTGATGTAGTGGTGATGACCATGCCCACGTCTGAAGTCCTAGCAGCTGCATCACCGCTGGTGGTCGCATTCGAACTGCGGGTAAATGCCCTCCTGGGCTGCTCCTTTTCCTGGTCGATAAGGCCCTGCTTTATAGCGTCCTCGATCTGTACTCCCATCTCATGTAAGTCTGAAAAGGTAGGGAAGGGGACTACTATCATCTTTTGCATCAACCTGGGTTGGAGATTGCGCACAATCATCCGTATCTGGTCCTTGTCGGTTGGCCTGGTGGTCATCGAAGCTTTGGCCCTCCAACGGGTTACAAAGTCGAGAAGCCCTCTTCGGCTCTTGCTGGTTGTCTCAAGATCACGGGTTGTGATCTCGATCCGGTATTGTATGAATATTGTGCGACGAAGGCCTCGGACATCTCCTCGGCCGTTTCACCGAGTCCTCTAATTTGGCGTGCACTGTGGCCGCGATGCCCGACAGGTTCTCGCTAAAAGGAGAGCTTCGTAATCTTGTCAAGCCCATCGGCGCAGAACATCGAAAACAAACTCAAGTGGACCATGGGATCTCGGACCACAAATCGGTCAATGTGAGGCATCTTGAAACGATCGCAGCGTCCGCAGTGCGTCGGTATATCCATCTTCGATATCCGGGATGGACTTGACTCCTTGGGATTTCTTAAACATTTTTTCCAGTTTACTCAGCTTCAGCGCTGTGGGGTCCGCTTCGAACTCGAAGGGAGAGTCCGGTACATTGATAGGCGTGGGTGCCTTGGATAGTTGTGGTAGAATCGGGGGCGGAGCTGGCCCCATTGGAAGATCTGTATCCTCCTGGACATTTTGGACATTTGGCGTCTCTCCAGGTGCTGGAGCTCCTGTTGGGGGAGGAACTTGTTGTGAAGCAGACGCGCCGCTTTGTTGTTGCAGCCTGGTGATGAGCTCGGCCTGCTGAGCCATAATTGCAGCCTGCTGCTTGGAGAATTCCGCTTGGCGGACAGCGTCTTGCTGCATGAGTTTCATAGTTTCGTGCATCTGACGCATCATTGCCTCCACCACGACGTGATACATTGATCCATCGGTGACTAATATATCTATCCTGTGGTGTAACCGAGACCTCGGCACGACAATTCATCGGCGGGGATAAGGACCATCGATCTAGTAATCTTTGAGCCGGTGATCCGTGCTCGGTCGCCCTTTTACTCCGCCTCTAGCAAAGGAAAACCGGTGCCCTTGAAATTTGAATCTCGACCGACAAAGTCTACCAACGCAAATCCAATGTACCCAGAGGATAGTGGAGCCTTCTAAAGCTATGGTTCCAAGACTACCTAGCAAAAGGGAAAACAGACAGCATCCCAGCTCAACTTCACCAAAACAGTCTGAGGCGGTGAGCATTGTATTCTATTATTGATCACTGTTCCCCGAAATCACTGCCCCAAATCTGAATCTGATACCCGCAGATATAACTGATTCTCAAAATACTAATACTGGTGCCCGCAGGCTGGATACCCAGAATCGCAAACTGGTATATGCATTCCCTGTAGAGATACACTCTAAAAAGCACATAGCAAGTAAATGAGAGCCAATACATCCCTATGTTGGGGTAGGGTTTCCCTGTCCTATTTTGTCAGGAACTAGGGTTTCACTATGCACACAGCGGTTTCAAACAACCTACATCGGGTAAGCAACCTGTCCTAGTTTGGAATGGTCACTATGGATTCCGAATATGCACTAGGTCGAATGGTCAAAAAGGGTGCCCCAGAAACAGGGTTTGTGTTCCCATCTTGGCGAGCCCGCATAACCTTATGGACATGCCTTGACAAGACAAGCCTCCGAGAAACCGCTCGGGAATAGCAGATGGCCAACACGGTGTTCCTAGGCGCACTAATGCACATGCAATGCAAAGAAACACATAAGTGTAGTCAAAAGCAGATATCACGAGTTAGTCAAGCTCTCTAAAATCCCCAATGAGTCGCCAGAAGCGTAACGTCCGTGGGGACCTCACTCTGACTCGGACTCTTTTTATGTGTTGCGGTTCTAAATCTGAACCAAAGAGTCCACCTCGCAAATCGTTTTAAGGAAAAGCAGTTTTTGAAAAGTAGTGCCAAACATGGATTGCTTTGCGGTCTGAGTCGCCACCTAAATATTTTTAAAATGGGGAATTTAGGAAACCCCGACTCGGTCGAAATGCGTGTCCGGTCATCACCAAAGTTGTCTTGGCTCGGGAGCTTGGGTACGATCGGGAAGGTCACTATGAGCACCCCCCTTTCGCAGTCAGAAAAGACCTCTACTAACCATGATATCCTCTTTTGAAAACATTACGTGTTCCTATTCGGTTATTAGCCTAGATTTACTATGTTATGCCTGACAAACAAGTATAGACCAAATCGCCTAAGTTGGAACAAAACATTGTAAGTTTGTATTGAAAATGACTTGCTACTCATAAGTAGGCCAAAATCTGTGTTTTGCCACTCTCAAGCGGGCTTTTAGAAAGGACGGTTTTGCCACTATCTAGTGGGCTTTAAAACTCCAGTTTTAATATGTTGTCCCAATTTAGGTAATTCAACCTCCATCCACAGGCATTCATGCAGTTATATCATATAAGCACTTAGCCTCATGGTAAGCATGCTATCATGGCAACATTCACACGCATGTGATATGCTAAAGCATAAAAGCTCACCTAGTACTCCAAGCCAAAACAGAAGCTTATTAGAAATCCATGCATAGACCAAACCATCTTGAAATGTCTAATGCAACACATGCAAAGATGTAATCTAGGCAAATCGGCTATCCTAAACATGGCATGTGAAATGTTACAAATAACATGTATTCAATTTGGAATTGAAGTACAATGCAGTTTGTATGATGTACCGAGCCTGATGCATGTTAACAAATGCATGGATGCACGCATGCATTGCATAAGGTGTGCTAAATTAAACATGCCCTAATCTACCATCATAAGCAGGTAAATAAAAGGGATAGAAAGAAATGGGGGTTGGAAGACATACACCCACTCACACACACTTATTACAAATTCGCCCTCACTCGGAGGCACCAAAATAATATCTGATCCAAGATAATGAATGAATAAATTATTACAATTCTAATTACTTAATAAATAAATGTGAAATAAATGGGGCCCTGACCCTACGCCTCGAGATCTTGTGAATGATGCATGCTCGATGTCCGCCTTGCCCGGGAATCCGCACCGTGCCACTGCTGCCTCTGTTTTGCTGTCTTACTTCTCTGGAAAATTGCCAAAGTCTTGGGACAGATCCCCTGAGTACCTCAGAACATCACCGGCTGGAAGAAATTACCACCATTTGCTTGTGATGGCCATTTGCAAAACAATCTATCGGCGAAATCTGATTGCGGTCGGCACTATTCTTGCCGGTCGGCTAAAGTTCCCGCAGTATGACTTGAGCAATGACGGCGGCAAAGCAATGCATGGCATTGGACTTTTGGACATATTTGTGCATGGCCAATGCTCCCTATCATGTGTAGAACTCAAGGAAGCATGGCACTTGGTTCTAGGGCTATCAATTGTGCACCTTGGTGCATGATAGCCTAAGGACCAAGGTTGCATTTTCAATGTAAAAATGCATGCAAACAAACACATGAAACCAAGACCTTATCATGCTCTAGTCAAAGGCCTTGGTGACTTGGGAATGGAGGTGTGTTTTGCCACTTGAAGTGCAAACACCCCTCACTTTCCACACTTGGCTTGACACCCCAAACCAAGTAATGAAATGCATATATGCAACATAAAGCAAATGATGCAATATGGGACTAAGATGCAAGGCATACTAAATGCAATGCAACCTAACATGACAAGTGTATGATGCTTAGACATGCAAGATACAAATGTAATGCAAGTGTAGACAACCTAAGCAATGTGACCATCATATCACAACACTTAATGAACCAAACATGTAATAAGCATAAGACAAGCATGCGATGGTGGACTAGACCACAAAAGGGCAGCCCTCAAACCTCCCCAAAAGCAGTGGCAAAATGGACCAAAAGATGTAGACAACCAACCATGTAAGCATACAAGCCAAAAGGCCCAAGGCAAAGGCATAAAGTGGTGTATTCAACCTTCCCCTATTCATGACCAAACATGGCACATATCAAGCAACCCAAAATGACAGATTTTCAGCATGCAAAACACACCCAAAACTCACACACATGGCATCCCAAAAGCTCTAAACACACAAGCATACATGAGGGATATTTCGAGGCATAAAAGGACACACCTTTAAAGCATGAAAGAGACGACAAATATGAACATGTGAGCATGGATTAAGGTCTGAAATAACATGTTGGGTAGTTCCAAACCCCTAAAATAATGGAAGCAATGCATGCTACACACTCACACACCTAAGGCTAGCAAGCCAAAATGCAAAGTGACTATATAAGGCATGTCATGGATGGCCTAAATAACCAAAAACAGATCTTATACATGACAAAATAAGCACATTTTCAGTACATGACCAGCCACAAAAACAGAGGCAAGGTAGGCTAAGAAAGCATGCAAGATTACGGTAAATCACATGGATTTCAAAGCAAGTAGCACATGGAGTATGCAAACAATGTTGAGCCCTTCAACAATGTTGAAGAAGGGCTCAAAATAAGCCTACTCTTAGCTTACATCATGCCCTGAAACAGATTGTACACAAGCCAAATATTCTATGCAAGAAACATGGCATACAAGAGGATATTGAGATAGGTGCTAGATGCAGCCACCAAACGGCAAGGGGTCCTCAATCAAACATGAAGAGGACCCCAAAATAAGACTATTTGAAGTTTGGGTCGGAGCCCAAAAGTGCTTGCAAGCAAGGCTTAAATACAAAGCAAGAAATTGCAAGAAAAGGGAAGATGAGGACTTACCCTTGAAGACCAGCAAACCAGCACCTCTTGGACCAAGTTTAGGTGCTCCTAAGCTCTGAAGAACAGCCCCAAGTCGTTGGAAATGGAAGTGGTGGTGTTGTGCTATGGGTTGGTGAAGGAATGGCCAAGAATAATGGACTTTTGGAGGCAAAGGAGTGAGATATAGAGAGAGATAGAGGGTTGTATCTATCTATATCAGATATATATCTATATATCTCTGGTTTTTGTTCCAAACTCCCAACCTTAGCAATGGAGAGGAAGGCCTCTCTTATATAGGCAACAAAACAAGACTTAGAGGCTAAGTTTCAAAGGGTCAAAGGGTGCAAGGCTTGTAAGGGAAGCTTGGACAGCTGGTAAGGCTTCTTGAGGAAGCCAAGACAAAGGGGTCAAGGCTTCCTCAAGAAGCCATGAGCAAAGGGGCCAAAAAATGGGGTTAAAGGCTCCAAAATAGATACATATATGCACGTGGATCGGGTTCTGTGCATCCCAGCTGGCACAGCTGGTATGCACTAAGCTTGGGGGGTGCAAAGGGTTCAGGTCGGCCAGAAGGCTTTATCATCGGCCAAGATAAAGTGCCGGTCGGCACTCTTTTCTGCCGGTCGGCTAAATAGAGTGCCGATGGATGATTCCTTGGTCAAAACATGGCCGGTGGGTATGCAAATCGAAGCCCCGGAAGTTAGCTTTCCAATGGCGCAAACTTTGCATTAAAATTCCTCCTGTGCAAAAAGTTATGCCCCTTTCCGTGAGGTCGCGCAGACTCGATCCAACCGGGATGATGCCCAGCTTCAACCAATCATATCTCCTCCCCCCGAACTTGGCTTTGGGAGATTCTTGAGTGCAAAGTGAAGCCCCGGAGGTCTCCTTTCCAATGGTTATAGCCTCATAGCTTAAATCCAAGTATGCAATTGAATAAGCCCGATTTAGCGAGGGCTGCGCGATTCCCTTTTACTCGGATCTATGCCGAACTTCTCCCAAACCAGTTTTCTCCTCTCCTTTCCTCTTTTCTTCAACTCCAAACCCCTAGACAAAGTGTTTTGAAGGGTTTGCCTCTCTCCTTGCCGAAGGAATTGAACCTGTGCCCTGCGCATCTCTCAACACCGAGCAAACCATCAGTAATGCCCAAGTCTTGAGGGCGGTCAAAAATGGGGTGTCTACAAGTTGATTTAGAAAACCAAAAATGAGAGGATTAAGTAGCATTAAGCTACAATTACTCGGTAAATTCTATTTCTTAGAGGCTAAGCGAATTCTGTTTGAGTTAAACTTGGACAATTAAGCTAATGAAACAATCAATGGCCACAGCTAATTCGTTCCAACAACAAAAGAGGGAATGATGGAGAAGCACGGAGAAGGTTAGAGAGAAACTTTCTTCTTGTGCGCTAGAAGAGAAAAATAAATAAGAAATAGGAAGAAAATGAAAGGGAATTCAAATTCATCCTTTTGGAGTTGAGAATTGAACACTAAGTTGATTTAGAAAACCTGAAATGAGGTGCTTAAGTTAATATCTTTAGGCTACAATTACTCAAAGAAATTTTGTTTCTTGGAGGCTAAGCAATATTAGTTATTGTTAAAGTTGGGCAATTACGCTAATGAAACTATTAGTGGCAGAAACTAAAGTTCATCGAACAAAAGAGAGAAGGATGGGGAAGGACGGAGACGTTTGGAGAGAGACTTTTGCCTTGAGAGCTAGAATAAAAAGTTAGAGAAAAGAATGAGAAATATGAAGAAAATCATAGGAATTCTAATTCATCATTTAGGATTTAAGAATAAGCCAAATAACGTTAAACAACAATTGCTCGAAAAATTGTAATTCTTAGAGGTTAAGCAAGATTAGTTTGGGTTAAACTTGGCGATTAAGGTAATGAAACAATCAACGGCCTAAGCTAATTAGTTCCTACAACCAAAGAAAGAAATTTGGAGAAGGACGGAGAAGGTCGAGAGAACTTTCTTCCCGAGAGCTAGAAGCGCAAAAAGAACGAGAAGTAGGAAGAACATCAACGAATTCAAATTCATCCTTTCGATTTGAGAATTGAACACTTAGTTGATTCAAAAAGCCAAAAGCAGGTGCTTAAGTTAATATCGTTAAGCTACAATTACTCACTAAATTCATTTCTTAGAGTCTAAATAATGTTAGTTTAATTCAATCTTGTCCAATTAATTTAATGAAACAATCAATGGCCACGGCCGATTCGTTCCAACAACAAAAGAGGGAATGATGAGGAGAAAGGTTAGAGAGAAACTTTCTTCTGTGAGCTAGAATAGAATCATAAATAAGAAATATGAAGAAAATCAAAGGATTCGAATTCATCCTTTTGGAGTTGAGAATTTGAACACTAAGTTGATTTAGAAAACCTAAAATGAGGTGCTTAAGTGAATATCTTTAGGCTACAATTACTCAGTAAATTTTATTTCTTAGAGGCTAAGCAATATTAGTTATAGCAAAACTTGGGCAATTATGCTAATGAAACAATTAGTGGCATAAGCTAAAGTTCTTGGAACAAAAGAGAGAAGGATGGCGAAGGACCGAGACGTATGCAGTGAAACTTTCGTCTTGAGAGCTAGGATAGGAAGGTAGAGAAAAGAATAAGAAATAGGAAGAAAATCATAGGGAATTCTAATTCATCATTTCAGATTTAAGAATAGGCCCAATAACGTTAAACAACAATTGCTCAGAAAATTCTGTTTCTTAGAGGCTAAGGAAGAGTAGTTTGAGTTAAACTTGGCCGTTTAAGCTAATGAAACAATCAATGGCCTAAGCTAATTAGTTCCTAGAATGAAAGAAAGAAGGTTGGAGAAGGACGGAGAAGGTTCAAGAGAACTTTCTTCCTGAGAGCTAGAAGAGCAAAAAGAACGAGAAATAGGAAGAACATCAATGGGAATTCAAATTCAA
Source organism: Camellia lanceoleosa (assembly GCA_025200525.1). Classification (NCBI taxonomy): domain Eukaryota; kingdom Viridiplantae; phylum Streptophyta; class Magnoliopsida; order Ericales; family Theaceae; genus Camellia; species Camellia lanceoleosa. The sequence continues at coordinate 156,795,309 of CM045759.1, forward strand.
CCTTTCGATTTGAGAATTGAACACTTAGTTGATTCAGAAAAGCTAAAATGAGGTGCTTAAGTTAATATCGTTAAGCTACAATTACTCAGTAAATTCTATTTCTTAGAGGCAAAATAATATTAGTTTAATTCAAACTTGGCCATTTAAGCTAATGAAACAATTAGTGACCAATGGTGACGGACGGAGAAGGGTAGAGAGAAACTTTCACCTTGAGCGCTAGAAAAGAAAAAAGAATTATTAATAGGGTGAAAATCAAGTGGAATTCAATTTCATCCATTTAGATTGGAGAATTGAAAACTTAGTTGATTTAGAAAACCGAAAATGAGAGGATTAAGTAGCATTAAGCTACAATTACTCGGTAAATTCTATTTCTTAGAGGCTAAGCGAATTCTGTTTGAGTTAAACTTGGACAATTAAGCTAATGAAACAATCAATGGCCACAGCTAATTCGTTCCAACAACAAAAGAGAGAATGATGGAGAAGCACGGAGAAGGTTAGAGAGAAACTTTCTTCTTGTGCGCTAGAAGAGAAAAATAAATAAGAAATAGGAAGAAAATGAAAGGGAATTCAAATTCATCCTTTTGGAGTTGAGAATTGAACACTAAGTTGATTTAGAAAACCTAAAATGAGGTGCTTAAGTTAATATCTTTAGGCTACAATTACTCAGCAAATTTTGTTTCTTGGAGGCTAAGCAATATTAGTTATTGTTAAAGTTGGGCAATTACGCTAATGAAACTATTAGTGGCCGAAACTAAAGTTCATCGAACAAAAGAGAGAAGGATGGGGAAGGACGGAGACGTTTGGAGAGAGACTTTCGTCTTGAGAGCTAGAATAGAAAGTTAGAGAAAAGAATGAGAAATATGAAGAAAATCATAGGGAATTCTAATTCATCATTTAGGATTTAAGAATAAGCCAAATAACGTTAAACAACAATTGCTCAGAAAATTGTAATTCTTAGAGGTTAAGCAAGATTAGTTTGGGTTAAACTTGGCCGATTAAGCTAATGAAACAATCAACGTCCTAAGCTAATTAGTTCCTACAACCAAAGAAAAAAGGCTGGAGAAGGACGGAGAAGGTTAGAGAGAACTTTCTTCCTGAGAGCTAGAAGCGCAAAAAGAACGAGAAGTAGGAAGAACATCAACGGGAATTCAAATTCGTCCTTTTGATTTGAGAATTGAACACTTAGTTGATTCAAAAAAGCCAAAACGAGGTGCTTAAGTTAATATCGTTAAGCTACAATTACTCACTAAATTCTGTTTCTTAGAGTCTAAATAATGTTAGTTTAATTCAAACTTGGCCAATTAAGCTAATGAAACAATCAATGGCCACCCGATTCGCTCCAACAACAAAAGAGGGAATGATGAGGAGAAAGGTTAGAGAGAAACTTTCTTCCTGTGAGCTAGAATAGAATCATAAATAAGAAATACGAAGAAAATCAAAGGAATTGAATTCATCCTTTTGGAGTTGAGAATTTGAACACTAAGTTGATTTAGAAAACCTAAAATGAGGTGCTTAAGTGAATATCTTTAGGCTACAATTACTCAAGAAATTTTATTTCTTAGAGGCTAAGCAATATTAGTTATAGCAAAACTTGGGCAATTATGCTAATGAAACAATTAGTGGCATAAGCTAAAGTTCTGGGAACAAAAGAAAGAAGGATGGCGAAGGACCGAGGCATTAAGGAAACTTTCGCCTTGAGAGCTAGGATAGAAAGGTAGAGAAAAGAATAAGAAAGAGGAAGAAAATCATAGGGAATTCTAATTCATCATTTCAGATTTAAGAATAGGCCCAATAACGTTAAACAACAATTGCTCAGAAAATTCATTTCTTAGAGGCTAAGGAAGAGTAGTTTGAGTTAAACTTGGCCGTTTAAGCTAATGAAACAATCAATGGCCTAAGCTAATTAGTTCCTAGAATGCAAGAAAGAAGGTTGGAGAAGGACGGAGAAGGTTCAAGAGAACTTTCTTCCTGAGAGCTAGAAGAGCAAAAAGAACGAGAAATAGGAAGAACATCAATGGGAATTCAAATTCAACCTTTCGATTTGAGAATTGAACACTTAGTTGATTCAGAAAAGCTAAAATGAGGTGCTTAAGTTAATATCGTTAAGCTACAATTACTCAGTAAATTCTATTTCTTAGAGGCAAAATAATATTAGTTTAATTCAAACTTGGCCATTTAAGCTAATGAAACAATTAGTGACCAAAGCATTAAGTTCGTAGAACAAAAGAGAGAGAGAGAAGGATGGTGACGGACGGAGAAGGGTAGAGAGAAACTTTCACCTTGAGCGCTAGAAGAGAAAAAAGAATTATTAATAGGGTGAAAATCAAGTGGAATTCAATTTCATCCATTTAGATTGGAGAATTGAAAACTTAGTTGATTTAGAAAACCGAAAATGAGAGGATTAAGTAGCATTAAGCTACAATTGCTCGGTAAATTCTATTTCTTAGAGGCTAAGCGAATTCTGTTTGAGTTAAACTTGGACAATTAAGCTAATGAAACAATCAATGGCCACAGCTAATTCGTTCCAACAACAAAAGAGAGAATGATGGAGAAGCACGGAGAAGGTTAGAGAGAAACTTTCTTCTTGTGCGCTAGAAGAGAAAAATAAATAAGAAATAGGAAGAAAATGAAAGGGAATTCAAATTCATCCTTTTGGAGTTGAGAATTGAACACTAAGTTGATTTAGAAAACCTAAAATGAGGTGCTTAAGTTAATATCTTTAGGCTACAATTACTCAGTAAATTTTGTTTCTTGGAGGCTAAGCAATATTAGTTATTGTTAAAGTTGGGCAATTACGCTAATGAAACTATTAGTGGCCGAAACTAAAGTTCATCGAACAAAAGAGAGAAGGATGGGGAAGGACGGAGACGTTTGGAGAGAGACTTTCGTCTTGAGATCTAGAATAGAAAGTTAGAGAAAAGAATGAGAAATATGAATAAAATCATAGGGAATTCTAATTCATCATTTAGGATTTAAGAATAAGCCAAATAACGTTAAACAACAATTGCTCAGAAAATTGTAATTCTTAGAGGTTAAGCAAGATTAGTTTGGGTTAAACTTGGCCGATTAAGGTAATGAAACAATCAACGGCCTAAGCTAATTAGTTCCTACAACCAAAGAAAGAAGGCTGGAGAAGGACGGAGAAGGTCGAGAGAACTTTCTTCCGAGAGCTAGAAGCAAAAAAAAAGAAGTAGGAAGAACATCAACGGAATTCAAATTCATCCTTTTGATTTGAGAATTGAACACTTAGTTGATTCAAAAAGCCAAAACGAGGTGCTTAAGTTAATATCGTTAAGCTACAATTACTCACTAAATTACATTTCTTAGAGTCTAAATAATGTTAGTTTAATTCAAACTTGGCCAATTAAGCTAATGAAACAATCAATGGCCACGGCCGATTCGTTCCAACAACAAAAGAGGGAATGATGAGGGAGAAAGGTTAGAGAGAAACTTTCTTCCTGTGAGCTAGAATAGAATCATAAATAAGAAATACGAAGAAAATCAAAGGGAATTCGAATTCATCCTTTTGGAGTTGAGAATTTGAACACTAAGTTGATATAGAAAACCTAAAATGAGGTGCTTAAGTGAATATCTTTAGGCTACAATTACTCAGTAAATTTTATTTCTTAGAGGCTAAGCAATATTAGTTATAGCAAAACTTGGGCAATTATGCTAATGAAACAATTAGTGGCATAAGCTAAAGTTCTTGGAACAAAAGAGAGAAGGATGGCGAAATAATGTTAGTTTAATTCAAACTTGGCCAATTAAGCTAATGAAACAATCAATGGCCACGGCCGATTCGTTCCAACAACAAAAGAGGGAATGATGAGGGAGAGAGGTTAGAGAGAGACTTTCTTCCTGTGAGCTAGAATAAGAAATACGAAGAAAATCAAAGGGAATTCGAATTCATCCTTTTGGAGTTGAGAATTTGAACACTAAGTTGATTTAGAAAACCTAAAATGAGGTGCTTATGTGAATATCTTTAGGCTACAATTACTCAGCAAATTTTATTTCTTAGAGGCTAAGCAATATTAGTTATAGCAAAACTTGGGCAATTATGCTAATGAAACAATTAGTGGCATAAGCTAAAGTTCTTGGAACAAAAGAGAGAAGGATGGCGAAGGACCGAGACGTATGCAGTGAAACTTTCGTCTTGAGAGCTAGGATAGAAAGGTAGAGAAAAGAATAAGAAATAGGAAGAAAATCATAGGGAATTCTAATTCATCATTTCAGATTTAAGAATAGGCCCAATAACGTTAAACAACAATTGCTCGTAAAATTTCGCTTTCTTAGAGGCAACAGAAGAGTAGTTTGAGTTAAACTTGGCCGTTTAAGCTAATGAAACAATCAATGGCCTAAGCTAATTAGTTCCTAGAATGAAAGAAAGAAGGTTGGAGAAGGACGGAGAAGGTTCAAGAGAACTTTCTTCCTGAGAGCTAGAAGAGCAAAAAGAACGAGAAATAGGAAGAACATCAATGGGAATTCAAATTCAACCTTTCGATTTGAGAATTGAACACTTAGTTGATTCAGAAAAGCTAAAATGAGGTGCTTAAGTTAATATCGTTAAGCTACAATTACTCAGTAAATTCTATTTCTTAGAGGCAAAATAATATTAGTTTAATTCGAACTTGGCCATTTAAGCTAATGAAACAATTAGTGACCAAAGCATTAAGTTCGTAGAACCAAAGAGAGAGAGAGAAGGATGGTGACGGACGGAGAAGGTAGAGAGAAACTTTCACCTTGAGCGCTAGAAAAGAAAAAAGAATTATTAATAGGGTGAAAATCAAGTGGAATTCAATTTCATCCATTTAGATTGGAGAATTGAAAACTTAGTTGATTTAGAAAACCGAAAATGAGAGGATTAAGTAGCATTAAGCTACAATTACTCGGTAAATTCTATTTCTTAGAGGCTAAGCGAATTCTGTTTGAGTTAAACTTGGACAATTAAGCTAATGAAACAATCAATGGCCACAGCAAAACCAGAACAAACGCAACTGTTCAAGCGCTATATCTGAGAAATAACCATTGAACAGGAGCGAGGAAATAAACAAGAAAAGAGAAAAAGATTCTGAAACGAAAGACAAAACACAACGCAGCAGCTAACAAACATCCACCAAGAACCAATCACCCGAACCGACAAGAACTGCTAAAAATTCCCCCGGGGGATGGAGTAACCAAACCGCTGGGTAACATACCAAAATGAGGTGCACTCCTAGTGGTCACAAACAGCAACATAATAGTTCTATTATATCCCACTAGACAAGCCACTATCAATGAAATCCAAAATCCACATGCCAAAATCCATATGTAACCTAGCACGAGCAGCACATAGGTGTGAAGATAAGAGTATAACCCGTAACCCCTAGTACATCCCACTAGGGTAGGCAAAACAGCTATGTTTGTATAGTAATTACAAAAAAGAAAGTAATTGAAAGACAACTTTTGGACACACTGAGCAACCCAGAAGGCGCTTGGAGCAGCCATTCCACGAAACCAGTCAATCACCAACGCAGCAACCCAATTAGAGATGTTGTAAGAACAACCACCTAGACATTGTAATAGGTCCTGCCAACCAAACACAGAAGGAACAGCACCCATATTCATAAAAGTAAGAAAGAAAAATGAGAGTGGTACACACATTTCTTGCTCACTACACTCGACCCACAAATATATGACCTCACAAAACTCGGGAATTGCTTCCTTAACCTGCACATAAAGATTTACAATATATATATGGATTAGTAACAAATACATTTTAGTGCTAAGGTCACTCAACCCACAGACCGAACACATAACAGTGCTGTTATTAGTTTTGTGGCTAATATCACTCAACCCACAAGACCTATTGAAAGATGGAACATCATTGGTAACTCTGTATCTCACCACACTCAACACACAGATTTCATGAAATTCCAAAAGCCAGTCCCTACACATGGAGCAAATAATTAGATAACACTCAATATCAAGCTCCCTTTCACTCGACCCTCGCATATAGGAACTCACATCACTCAGCAGCCCTCCCATTATTGTGGAGATGGGGCTTCAGAATTGAACTTGGGAGGTTCCATTGGGAAAGGAACCATGCATCACCTGCATTTGGAGGAATATTGTTTGCAGACAATAATCTACTTCTAACCATGAGCACAATAGATTTAAGAATCACCTCAACAGGTTTACAAACTTTATTGAAAATTCTGTTATTCCTTTCAATCCACACATGGTACACAGTACAAAGGAAGGAGAGTTTCATGATAACAGATTTAAGAGATTTGCCTTTGTTCTCTTGAATAATCAGTGTAACAGTATCAGGCCAAGGCACATCATTCAGTTGGACATTGCATTTACTTTGAATAGCATACCAAATTCTCTGGGTGAACATGCAGTCAAAGAAAAGATGTGGATGGCTCTCATTATGATCAAGGCAAAAGGGGCAAACTAGGCTAGAGGAGATGCCAAATAATTGTAGCCTATCACAGGTATTCAACCTGCCAAAGATAGCCAGCCAAACAATGAAACTGACTTTAGGGATAGTAAACGAACCCCAAACCAGATTGTGCCAAGGAACAATGGCCCGCTTATTTCTCCACAAGTTCCAAACAAATTTAATAGAGAATTCCCCATCAAGATTGAGGGTCCAAATGAGTTTATCAGCAGCTAAGGGGTTAGGCTGACAACTGTTGGGAGTACTAGAGATTAATTCCCTGAGTTCCCAAGAATTAGGAAAGGGCCATCTCCAGTTACTCCCATAAATGATATGACTAACTTTAGTATCCCCATTGAGACCAGAGTCATACAAGATTCTATCCCCATACTTATCCCACAAAGAACCCACAGGATGCCAATTGTCATACCATAAGAAAGTATTTTGGCCATTTCCAATCTTATGCTTAATGAGAGGGTAGATAATGTGTCTAGAGAGAGAACTTTTCTCCGCACCCAAGAAGGGTCACTAGGGGATTTAACTCTCCAGAAACATCTCCCCTTAAGAAGATAGGACTTAACCCACTGACACCACATAGACTTCTCCCCTCCAGAACAAAGGAACCAAATATGCTTAGCAACCTCAGCCTTGTTCCAAACCTCAAGAGATTTGAATCCAAGGCCACCCTCCTTTTAGAGTGAGACACTATCCCAAGCTATCTTAGCACAATGCTTCCTAAGATCGATGCAGGACAGGAGAAAAGCTCTAAGAGTATTCTCAATCTCCCTAATGACCTTCTTGGGAAGAATAAACAATGAAGACCAATAAACTTGCATTGAGAACAAAATGGTTTGGATGAGCTGAGCCCTACCAGCATAGGATAGCAGCTTATTGGTCCAACTGTTTATTCTTTTAGTGATTCTATCTACAAGTTGTTTGCAATCAGTTGCTTTCAACTTAGTAGTAATAAGAGGCACTCCAAGATATTTAACGGGAAGAGACCCTTCGGAGAATGGAACCACCTCAAGAATATCCTCCCTCAGATTCTTGTTACAACCAGAAAAGTACAAACTACTCTTGCTAGGATTAGGGGTGAGGCCAGATAAAGATCTAAACTCATCCAAACCATCCATAATCAACTTCACAGTGTTAACATCACCTTTGCTGAATATCATGAGATCATCAGCGAAGCAAAGGTTGACGATTTTAGTTTTCTCACATCTCCAATGGAATTTAAAGAGAGGATGCTTAGATTTTTCAGCTAAGATCCTCGCAAGAATTTCCATAGCCAGAACAAATAGATAGGGGGACATGGGGTCACCCTGCCTAAGACCTCTAGCTCCTTTAAAGTGGCCATGAAGGCTACCATTGATGCATATAGAGAAAGAAGGGCTAGTAATGCAGGCTCTAACCCAAGAAATCATTTTATGAGGGAAGCCCATAGCAGTGAGGATGTCAATGATAAAATCCCAACTAACAGTATCATAAGCTTTCATTAAATCAACTTTCATGGCACATTTAGGAGTGGGAGAATGTCTATGATAACCTCTCATGAGTTCCTGAGATAAAAAGATATTATCAGATATCCTTCTCCCCTGAACAAAAGCAGATTGAACAGGATCAATGAGATCAGGAAGGACACCTTTAATCCTGTTGGCAATAATCTTAGCAATGCATTTGTAGATTGTATTGCAACAAGAAATAGGTCTGTAATCCCCAACTTTCACCGGATTAGGAACCTTGGGTATGAGCGCAATGATGGTATTATTAATCTCACTAAGAAGCTTACCAGACTCAAAGAAAGATCTAATCGCTTGGGTAACATCTTTCCCAACGATGGTCCACGCGCTCTTAAAGAAACCAGCAGAGAAGCCATCGGGGCCAGGGGCCTTGTTGGCTTTAAGAGACCAGAAAACATCCTTAATCTCTTGGTCAGAGACCGGACGAGCAAGATCAATGGCTTGGACAGACGAAACTCTAGACTGGATCGAGAATTAATTCTACCAAAGACCATCAGAATGGTCTGAGGTGGAGAGACAAAAAGCTTGGAAAAGTAATTGACGAAAGCATCATGAACATTTTCCGGATTAGTAGAGATACCACCATCCTCCATCTCGACATCAAGAATTTTGCGTCTATTGATGTTACTCTTTACTGAACTAATGAAAAAACTACTGTTTTGATCACCGAAACGAAGGCATTGGACCCTAGATTTTTGGTGTGCTAAGCTTTCCACAACAAAGACTAAGGTCCACATATTTTTGAAAAGATTTCTCTCAAGAGTTTGGAATGAGAGAATGTGGGGATCCTTATCCGGTTCAGTTGGATAGAATCTAACTCCGCTTTGGTAGCAAGAACTCTAGTAGAGATGTCACCAAATCCTTTTTATTCAAGGACTTAAGAATAGGTTTCAAGCTCGAGTTTTTGCACACTCTAAACATGGGAACCCCATGGACATCTTGACTCAATCTGAGCAACTTTGGGAGGAAATCCTCATGATTCCCAAAAATCAAAATATTTGAAAGGCTTTTTGAAGGAGATGGCCTTATCAGTCACAGTTACCACAGCAGGGGAATGGTCAGAGACCCCAGAAGGAAGGAACATAGCTATGGAAGTGGGGAAATGATCAAGCCAAGATTCATTAACGAGTTACATCGATTTCAAGAGCAATATACTCTCGAGGATCTTTTATTAGCCCAAGTAAACTGACACCCCCCATAAGAAAGGTCAACAAGATCAGCATTCAAAATGTAAGTGTTAAAGACTTCCTTATCACTGTTCCAAGAATTAGACCCCCCAAATTTTTCGAAGCTATATCTAATAGCATTAAAATCCCCCAAAAAAATCAGGGGGCAGGTGGAATATAGATGAGATAGCCTAAGCATCGAATCAAAAACTTCTTTTCTCAGGGCATGGCTATTCTCAGCATACACAAAACATGCAGTGAACCTCTTATCATGAACAATATCAGTTATATCACAGAGAATAAACTGATGAGTAGAGTGCTTTAAGGTCACTAAGCAAAAATCAGGATCCCAAAAAACACAAATTCGCCCAGTTTTATTAGGTTGAGAGTTTGTCAAAAAGGACCATTTTTTTCATGCATGACAAAAAAATAAGATTTTCATTTGAAATTTTTATTTTGGTCTCCAAAACACCCATGATCTTTATATCTTCCTTAATCAAAAAATTTCTCAATTCTTTATGCTTAGAGGGGTCATTGAGCCCTCTAATATTCCAAGAAGCTATTTTAAAAGACATAGGGAAACAAAATCAAAACTCACAACCCCAGGGGAATAAAATTACCTCTTCTTTTTCCTCTGGCTGGAACTTCCCTTGCCAGAGTATTGCTTTTTCCTGGAGCCAGATTTTGGAGCCTTCGGTGTAGTGACAGCAGAAGACTCAGCCCTGTCACTGAGCATTTGATCATGTGCAGCCATTTCTTTATTCAGTCTGTCATGAGCAGCTTGTAAATCCAAGGAATCAACTTGAGTTCCCTCAGTAAAATTCCCATCATCATCTGCAATGGGCTCCTCCCTATCCACCCAAACATCTCAGACAAGAGCTACATTCTGATCTTGCCCTGAGGCATCCTCTTGCACCATTGGGATCAGCTCTTTCTCAACTAAAGGAACAACAGTGGGCTCATCACTATCCACCAAGACCTCTACAGCAGTAGGTACATCAGGCATTGAGACATCAACCTGCAAGGTGGGGATCTGAGTTTCCTTTTCCGTAGCTGCAGGGTTGCCTTGAGGGTCCTGTGTTAGACTTTCCTCATTTCCAGAAGTATCACCAACTTTCCTCTTCCCTTTAGCCAGGATAGTAGTCCAGCCAGGCTCGGAAGGATTCTCTTCTGTCTCTTTCTGGAGGGCCACCAATTTGGCTACTTGGGTGGTAACACATTTATTACTTTCATGCCCAAAGGCAACACACCCAAAAAAAAATAGGAAGAAAATGAAAGGGAATTCCAATTCATCCTTTTGGAGTTGAGAATTGAACACTAAGTTGATTTAGAAAACCTAAAATGAGGTGCTTAAGTTAATATCTTTAGGCTACAATTACTCAGTAAATTTTGTTTCTTAGAGGCTAAGCAATATTAGTTATTGTTAAAGTTGGGCAATTACGCTAATGAAACTATTAGTGGCCGAAACTAAAGTTCATCGAACAAAAGAGAGAAGGATGGAGAAGGACGGAGACGTTTGGAGAGAGACTTTCGTCTTGAGAGCTAGAATAGAAAGTTAGAGAAAAGAATGAGAAAGATGAAGAAAATCATAGGGAATTCTAATTCATCATTTAGGATTTAAGAATAAGCCAAATAACGTCAAACAACAATTGCTCAGAAAATTGTAATTCTTAGAGGTTAAGCAAGATTAGTTTGGGTTAAACTTGGCCGATTAAGGTAATGAAACAATCAACGGCCTAAGCTAATTAGTTCCTACAACCAAAGAAAGAAGGCTGGAGAAGGACGGAGAAGGTCAGAGAGAACTTTCTTCCTGAGAGCTAGAAGCGCAAAAAGAACGAGAAGTAGGAAGAACATCAATGGGAATTCAAATTCATCCTTTCGATTTGAGAACTGAACACTTAGTTGATTCAAAAAAGCCAAAACGAGGTGCTTAAGTTAATATCGTTAAGCTACAATTACTCACTAAATTCTGTTTCTTAGAGTCTAAATAATGTTAGTTTAATTCAAACTTGGCCAATTAAGCTAGTGGAACAATCAATGGCCACGGCCGATTCGTTCCAACAACAAAAGAGGGAATGATGAGGAAGAAAGGTTAGAGAGAAACTTTCTTCCTGTGAGCTAGAATAGAATCATAAATAAGAAATACGAAGAAAATCAAAGGGAATTCGAATTCATCCTTTTGGAGTTGAGAATTTGAACACTAAGTTGATTTAAAAAACCTAAAATGAGGCGCTTAAGTGAATATCTTTAGGCTATAATTACTCAGTAAATTTTATTTCTTAGAGGCTAAGCAATATTAGTTATAGCAAAACTTGGGCAATTATGCTAATGAAACAATTAGTGGCATAAGCTAAGGTTCTTGGAACAAAAGAGAGAAGGATGGCGAATTACCGAGACGTATGCAGTGAAACTTTCGTCTTGAGAGCTAGGATAGAAAGGTAGAGAAAAGAATAAGAAATAGGAAGAAAATCATAGGGAATTCTAATTCATCATTTCAGATTTAAGAATAGGCCCAATAACGTTAAACAACAATTGCTCAGAAAATTCTGTTTCTTAGAGGCTAAGGAAGAGTAGTTTGAGTTAAACTTGGCCGTTTAAGCTAATGAAACAATCAATGGCCTAAGCTAATTAGTTCCTAGAATGAAAGAAAGAAGGTTGGAGAAGGACGGAGAAGGTTCAAGAGAACTTTCTTCCTGAGAGCTAGAAGAGCAAAATGAACGAGAAATAGGAAGAACATCAATGGAATTCAAATTCAACCTTTCGATTTGGGAATTGAACACTTAGCTGATTCAGAAAAGCTAAAATGAGGTGCTTAAGTTAATATCGTTAAGCTACAATTACTCAGTAAATTCTATTTCTTAGAGGCAAAATAATATTAGTTTAATTCAAACTTGGCCATTTAAGCTAATGAAACAATTAGTGACCAAAGCATTAAGTTCGTAGAACAAAAGAGATATAGAGAAGGATGGTGACGGACGGAGAAGGGTAGAGAGAAACTTTCACCTTGAGCGCTAGAAAAGAAAAAAGAATTATTAATAGGGTGAAAATCAAGTGGAATTCAATTTCATCCATTTAGATTGGAGAATTGAATACTTAGTTGATTTAGAAAACCGAAAATGAGAGGATTAAGTAGCATTGAGCTACAATTACTCGGAAAATTCTATTTCTTAGAGGCTAAGCGAATTCTGTTTGAGTTAAACTTGGACAATTAAGCTACTGAAACAATCAATGGCCACAGCTAATTCGTTCCAACAACAAAAGAGAGAATGATGGAGAAGCACGGAGAAGGTTAGAGAGAAACTTTCTTCTTGTGCGCTAGAAGAGAAAAATAAATAAGAAATAGGAAGAAAATGAAAGGGAATTCCAATTCATCCTTTTGGAGTTGAGAATTGAACACTAAGTTGATTTAGAAAACCTAAAATGAGGTGCTTAAGTTAATATCTTTAGGCTACAATTACTCAGTAAATTTTGTTTCTTAGAGGCTAAGCAATATTAGTTATTGTTAAAGTTGGGCAATTACGCTAATGAAACTATTAGTGGCCGAAACTAAAGTTCATCGAACAAAAGAGAGAAGGATGGGGAAGGACGGAGACGTTTGGAGAGAGACTTTCGTCTTGAGAGCTAGAATAGAAAGTTAGAGAAAAGAATGAGAAATATGAAGAAAATCATAGGGAATTCTAATTCATCATTTAGGATTTAAGAATAAGCCAAATAACGTCAAACAACAATTGCTCAGAAAATTGTAATTCTTAGAGGTTAAGCAAGATTAGTTTGGGTTAAACTTGGCCGATTAAGCTAATGAAACAATCAACGGCCTAAGCTAATTAGTTTCTACAACTAAAGAAAGAAGGCTGGAGAAGGACGGAGAAGGTCAGAGAGAACTTTCTTCCTGAGAGCTAGAAGCGCAAAAAGACCGAGAAGTAGGAAGAACATCAATGGGAATTCAAATTCATCCTTTCGATTTGAGACCTGAACACTTAGTTGATTCAAAAAAGCCAAAACGAGGTGCTTAAGTTACTATCGTTAACCTACAATTACTCACTAAATTCTGTTTCTTAGAGTCTAAATAATGTTAGTTTAATTCAAACTTGGCCAATTAAGCTAATGGAACAATCAATGGCCACGGCCGATTCGTTCCAACAACAAAAGAGGGAATGATGAGGGAGAAAGGTTGGAGAGAAACTTTCTTCCTGTGAGCTAGAATAGAATCATAAATAAGAAATACGAAGAAAATCAAAGGGAATTCGAATTCATCCTTTTGGAGTTGAGAATTTGAACACTAAGTTGATTTAGAAAACCTAAAATGAGGTGCTTAAGTGAATATCTTTAGGCTACAATTACTCAGTAAATTTTATTTCTTAGAGGCTAAGCAATATTAGTTATAGCAAAACTTGGGCAATTATGCTAATGAAACAATTAGTGGAATAAGCTAAAGTTCTTGGAACAAAAGAGAGAAGGATGGCGAAGGACCGAGACGTATGCAGTGAAACTTTCGTCTTAAGAGCGAGGATAGAAAGGTAGAGAAAAGAATAAGAAATAGGAAGCAAATCATAGGGAATTCTAATTCATCATTTCAGATTTAAGAATAGGCCCAATAACGTTAAACAACAATTGCTCAGAAAATTTTGTTTCTTAGAGGCTAAGGAAGAGTAGTTTGAGTTAAACTTGGCCGTTTAAGCTAATGAAACAATCAATGGCCTAAGCTAATTAGTTCCTAGAATGAAAGAAAGAAGGTTGGAGAAGGACGGAGAAGGTTCAACAGAACTTTCTTCCTGAGCGCTAGAAGAGCAAAAAAGACGAGAAATAGGAAGAACATCAATGGGAATTCAAATTCAACCTTTCGATTTGAGAATTGAACACGTAGTTGATTCAGAAAAGCTAAAATGAGGCGCTTAAGTTAATATCGTTAAGCTACAATTACTCAGTAAATTCTATTTCTTAGAGGCAAAATAATATTAGTTTAATGCAAACTTGGCCATTTAAGCTAATGAAACAATTAGTGACCAAAGCATTAAGTTCGTAGAACAAAAGAGAGAGAGAGAAGGATGGTGACGGACGGAGAAGGGTAGAGAGAAACTTTCACCTTGAGCGCTGGAAAAGAAATAAGAATTATTAGTAGGGCGAAAATCAAGTGGAATTCAATTTCATCCATTTAGATTGGAGAATTTAAAACTTAGTTGATTTAGAAAACCGAAAATGAGAGGATTAAGTAGCATTAAGCTACAATTACTCGGTAAATTCTATTTCTTAGAGGCTAAGCGAATTCTGTTTGAGTTAAACTTGGACAATTAAGCTAATGAAACAATCAATGGCCACAGCTAATTCGTTCCAACAACAAAAGAGAGAATGATGGAGAAGCACGGAGAAGGTTAGAGAGAAACTTTCTTCTTGTGCGCTAGAAGAGAAAAATAAATAAGAAATAGGAAGAAAATGAAAGGGAATTCCAATTCATCCTTTTGGAGTTGAGAATTGAACACTAAGTTGATTTAGAAAACCTAAAATGAGGTGCTTAAGTTAATATCTTTAGGCTACAATTACTCAGTAAATTTTGTTTCTTACAGGCTAAGCAATATTAGTTATTTTTAAAGTTGGGCAATTACGCTAATGAAACTATTAGTGGCCGAAACTAAACTTCATCGAACAAAAGAGAGAAGGATGGTGAAGGACGGAGACGTTTGGAGAGAGACTTTCGTCTTGAGAGCTAGAATAGAAAGTTAGAGAAAAGAATGGCAAATATGAAGAAAATCATAGGGAATTCTAATTCATCATTTAGGATTTAAGAATAAGCCAAATAATGTCAAACAACAATTGCTCAGAAAATTGTAATTCTTAGAGGTTAAGCAAGATTAGTTTGGGTTAAACTTGGCCGATTAAGCTAATGAAACAATCAACGGCCTAAGCTAATTAGTTCCTACAACCAAAGAAAGAAGGCTGGAGAAGGACGGAGAAGGTCAGAGAGAACTTTCTTCCTGAGAGCTAGAAGCGCAAAAAGAACGAGAAGTAGGAAGAACATCAATGGGAATTCAAATTCATCCTTTCGATTTGAGAATTGAACACTTAGTTGATTCAAAAAAGCCAAAACGAGGTGCTTAAGTTAATATCGTTAAGCTACAATTACTCACTAAATTCTGTTTCTTAGAGTCTAAATAATGTTAGTTTAATTCAAACTTGGCCAATTAAGCTAGTGGAACAATAAATGGCCACGGCCGATTCGTTCCAACAACAAAAGAGGGAATGATGAGGGAGAAAGGTTAGAGAGAAACTTTCTTCCTGTGAGCTAGAATAGAATCATAAATAAGAAATACGAAGAAAATCAAAGGGAATTCGAATTCATCCTTTTGGAGTTGAGAATTTGAACACTAAGTTGATTTAGAAAACCTAAAATGAGGTGCTTAAGTGAATATCTTTAGGCTACAATTACTCAGTAAATTTTATTTCTTAGAGGCTAAGCAATATTAGTTATAGCAAAACTTGGGCAATTATGCTAATGAAACAATTAGTGGCATAAGCTAAAGTTCTTGGAACAAAAGAGAGAAGGATGGCGAAGGGACGAGGCATTATCAGTGAAACTTTCGTCTTGAGAGCTAGGATAGAAAGGTAGAGAAAAGAATAAGAAATACGAAGAATATCATAGGTAATTGTAATTGATCATTTGTGATTTAAGAATAGGCCCAATAACGTTAAACAACAATTGCTCAGAAAATTCTGTTTCTTAGAGGCTAAGGAAGAGTAGTTTGAGTTAAACTTGGCCGTTTAAGCTAATGAAACAATCAATGGCCTAAGCTAATTAGTTCCTAGAATGAAAGAAAGAAGGTTGGAGAAGGACGGAGAAGGTTCAAGAGAACTTTCTTCCTGAGAGCTAGAAGAGCAAAAAGAACGAGAAATAGGAAGAACATCAATGGAAATTCAAATTCAACCTTTCGATTTGAGAATTGAACACTTAGTTGATTTAGAAAAGCTAAAATGAGGCGCTTAAGTTAATATCGTTAAGCTACAATTACTCAGTAAATTCTATTTCTTAGAGGCAAAATAATATTAGTTTAATGCAAACTTGGCCGTTTAAGCTAATGAAACAATTAGTGACCAAAGCATTAAGTTCGTAGAACAAAAGAGAGAGAGAGAAGGATGGTGACGGACGGAGAAGGGTAGAGAGAAACTTTCACCTTGAGCGCTGGAAAAGAAAAAAGAATTATTAGTAGGGCGAAAATCAAGTGGAATTCAATTTCATCCATTTAGATTGGAGAATTGAAAACTTAGTTGATTTAGAAAACCGAAAATGAGAGGATTAAGTAGCATTAAGCTACAATTACTCGGTAAATTCTATTTCTTAGAGGCTAAGCGAATTCTGTTTGAGTTAAACTTGGACAATTAAGCTAATGAAACAATCAATGGCCACAGCTAATTCGTTCCAACAACAAAAGAGAGAATGATGGAGAAGCACGGAGAAGGTTAGAGAGAAACTTTCTTCTTGTGCGCTAGAAGAGAAAAATAAATAAGAAATAGGAAGAAAATGAAAGGGAATTCCAATTCATCCTTTTGGAGTTGAGAATTGAACACTAAGTTTTTTTTTTTTTTTGGGTAAGTAAGAAATAAATAAAACAGAAAGATTTACACGATTACAAGGGGCATTCCCCAGGCCCTACAAACAAAAACTAAGCACAACCTCGGCTTAGAGCACCGAAGCCCAACAGCACAAAAACAACAAACAAAAAAACAACAAGAAAACTATACAAAGCCGAAAAACAAAATACAAACTACAAACTAAGCATCGAAAAGGCAATGCGGATAACTAGCCAACAATTTGTACAAAGGCCATGTCCTATAGTGGATAGGGACTGTGTACAAAAATCATAACCAGCATCCCTCCCTAACCGTACCAGCCGAAGAACATAGCAGCACAAGGTTCTTCCTACACAGCCCGGAGGAGTAGGCACCTGTATCACCAACATACAACTTGAATCCCAAAAAAGCAACCTGTTGGAGTACCTAATAAGACCCTTTTTCCGTGAGACACCACCAGTAGCCAAAACAATCATCGAACCACTAACTGAGTTCCCTACACAACCCGTAGGGATAGGAACCTGTATTAACAAAGTCATACAAAAAAAACGGCCCACAATGACCGTGGAAAGAAGCCCATTCAGGCCCAAGTTACCGAAAGAACTCAATAACCTGTTACACGGTATAACCAGAGGCACAAAAACACTCCTACACAGCCCGTAGGGATAGGCAAGAAACACATTAAAGTTATGTAACAATAAAAATAAAAGAGAAGACAACTGATTTTCTCTAACAGGTGACCGAGCAAGGCGCTTGGAGCAGCCATCACTGCGATACACACACACACTGTCCACTTCGAAGAGAATCTGTGCAGCAAACAGCCACCAATCCTCCACACCAAGAATAAGACACCCAAGAAGCAATATAATGAAACTGGGAAGCAAGCAAAAGACGCTCCTCCACACCACAACGTACACACAAACCAGTCCATCTGATAACATGCCATCACTGTAGCAAAGGTCATAAAGGAGAAGAAATAACAAGCACACTATATAGGACCTCCCAACACTCGGCCCACAATAGAACTTACCACTCCACACTATATAGAATCTCACATCACTCGGCCCACACCTCACATGATTTCTCAGAATAGCTACATAACCAGAATGTTTGAGAGCTCCATAAACCTGCACAAGACATATGTAATATATAATAATAGATGTTAGTACAAAACACATATGCTGTCTCACATCACTCGACCCACTATGACATAAAATATTTTGTTTGCTCACAGCACTCAACCCTCCATACAACCACTGCAACTTGGATATAGGATTCATCATAATCAGAATAGAGAGAAAACCTACAAAAAGAACACCCAGTTAGTAAAACCCACAGTATGTGCTAACCGTCACTCGGCCCTCATTGTAGGTAAACTCACAACACTCCTTCTGCCATCTGCAGTAGCATAGGCTTGCTGCATGATTGTGTAGGGCAAGTTCCATTTCTCCAAAAACCACTTATCACCTGCAGAAGATTTGATATTATTCATAGAAAGAAGTCTACCCCTCACCATTTGGATAATAGAGTTAGTAACAATCTCTTCAGGTTTGTGGACCTTAGTAAAGATTCGACTATTTCTCTCCATCCAAATGTGGTAGACAGTGCAGAGAAAAGACAACTTCAGAATCTTCATTTTCAAGGAAACACCACGGGTAGATTTAGTAGCAAACTCAACAATATCCAACCAAGGCAAAGAGGGCCAACTGGTATTACACTTGGCAAGCATGGCACCCCACACCCTAGAAGAGAAACCACACCTAAAGAAGAGATGAGAATGATTCTCCTCAGGGGCTTGACAGAAGGGGCAGCAAGGATTAGAAACCAGACCAAAGACTTGAAGCCTATCACCCGTATTGAGTCTCTCATTAATAGCCAACCAAACAATGAAGCTGACCCTAGGGATTGAAGGAGGTCTCCATATAAGGTTGGACCAAGAGACTTTAGGCCCCTTATCCCTCCAACAGTCCCAAGCAGACTGTATAGAGAAGGTGCCATCGTGATCAAATTCCACACCGAGGTGTCGAGGAGCGAGGAGGGCAAGAGAGATGAAGGGGTAGCAGAAATCCACTCCTTAATCTCCCAAGAGTTAGGCGTAGGCCACCTCCAAGAACAATTAGAGATTATAGAGCTAACCCTAGAGCTTTCAGGAAGATTAGTATCATAAAGGATCCGAGGACCAAATCTATGCCAAAGAGATCCAAGAGGATGCCAATTATCATACCAAAGGAACGCATTTTCACCATTACCAATCTGGACTTTAATGAGAGGATAAATTAAGTTCCTAAGAGACAAAATTTTCCTCCAAACCCAAGATGGATCACTAGGGGTCTTAACGGACCAGAAACTTTTACCTTTGAGTAAGTAAGACTTAACCCATTGGCACCACAAAGAACCCTCCCCTCCCGAGAACAAATACCAAATATGTTTAGCTATAGCAGCCTTGTTCCAGATTTCCAAATCTTTGAAGCCAAGACCACCTTCACTTTTATGTCTGCAAATATACTTCCAAGCAATCTTAGCACTATGTTTTTAAGCTCAATCCTGCCAAAGAAAGGACCTAAGAATACTCTCAATGTCTCTAATGATCTTCTTAGGGAGGATAAAAAGAGAAGACCAATAGACTTGCATCAAAAAAAGGACAGACTGGATGAGTTGGGCTCTACCAGCATAAGATAGCAGTTTATTGGTCCAGCTTTTAATCCTCAGGATAATACGCTCAACAAGGATATGACAATCAGACGCTTTAAGCTTAGTAGTGATAAGAGGCACACCAAGATATCTCACCGGGAGGGAGCCCTCAGTGAACTTGGCAATTTGACGGATGTCCTCTCTGAGCTCTCTACTACACCCCGAGAAAAAGATGTTACTCTTACTAGGGTTAGGGGTGAGGCCTGACAACTTCTTAAATTCTTCCAAACCCTGCATAATGAGATTAACAGTACCAGGGTCCCCTTTGCTAAAGATCATCAAATCATCAGCAAAGCATAAATTAACAATTTTGGTTTTCTCACATCTCCAGTGGAATTTGAACAAAGGACTCCTCGCTTTCTCCGCCAAAATCCTAGCAAGGATCTCCATAGCCAGCACAAAGAGATATGGGGACATAGGGTCCCCTTGTCTTAACCCCCGAGCCCCTCTAAAATACCCCTGAAGACTACCATTAATGCAGATTGAGAATGAAGGACTAGTGATACAGGCCTTAATCCAGGTAATCATGCAAGGAGGGAAGGCCATAGCTGTAAGAATATCAATGATAAAGTCCCACCTCAGTAAATTTTGTTTCTTACAGGCTAAGCAATATTAGTTATTGTTAAAGTTGGGCAATTACGCTAATGAAACTATTAGTGGCCGAAACTAAAGTTCATCGAACAAAAGAGAGAAGGATGGGGAAGGACGGAGACGTTTGGAGAGAGACTTTCGTCTTGAGAGCTAGAATAGAAAGTTAGAGAAAAGAATGAGAAATATGAAGAAAATCATAGGGAATTCTAATTCATCATTTAGGATTTAAGAATAAGCCAAACAAGGTCAAACAACAATTGCTCAGAAAATTGTAATTCTTAGAGGTTAAGCAAAATTAGTTTGGGTTAAACTTGGCCGATTAAGCTAATGAAACAATCAACGGCCTAAGCTAATTAGTTCCTACAACCAAAGAAAGAAGGCTGGAGAAGGACGGAGAAGGTCAGAGAGAACTTTCTTCCTGAGAGCTAGAAGCGCAAAAAGAACGAGAAGTAGGAAGAACATCAACGGGAATTCAAATTCATCCTTTCGATTTGAGAATTGAACACTTAGTTGATTCAAAAAAAGCCAAAACGAGGTGCTTAAGTTAATATCGTTAAGCTACAATTACTCACTAAATTCTGTTTCTTAGAGTCTAAATAATGTTAGTTTAATTCAAACTTGGCCAATTAAGCTAATGGAACAATCAATGGCCACGGCCGATTCGTTCCAACAACAAAAGAGGGAACGATGAGGGAGAAAGGTTAGAGAGAAACTGTCTTCCTGTGAGCTAGAATAGAATCATAGATAAGAAATACGAAGAAAATCAAAGGGAATTCGAATTCATCCTTTTGGAGTTGAGAATTTGAACACTAAGTTGATTTAGAAAACCTAAAATGAGGTGCTTAAGTGAATATCTTTAGGCTACAATTACTCAGTAAATTTTATTTCTTAGAGGCTAAGCAATATATTAGTTATAACAAAACTTGGGATATTATGCTAATGAAACAATTAGTGGCATAAGCTAAAGTTCTTGGAACAAAAGAGAGAAGGATGGCGAAGGACCGAGACGTATGCAGTGAAACTTTCGTCTTGAGAGCTAGGATAGAAAGGTAGAGAAAAGAATAAGAAATAGGAAGAAAATCATAGGGAATTCTAATTCATCATTTCAGATTTAAGAATAGGCCCAATAACGTTAAACAACAATTGCTCAGAAAATTCTGTTTCTTAGAGGCTAAGGAAGAGTAGTTTGAGTTAAACTTGGCCGTTTAAGCTAATGAAACAATCAATGGCCTAAGCTAATTAGTTCCTAGAATGAAAGAAAGAAAGAAGGTTGGAGAAGGACGGAGAAGGATCAAGAGAACTTTCTTCCTGAGAGCTCGAAGAGCAAAAAACGAGAAAACAGAAGAACATCAATGGGAATTCAAATTCAACCTTTCGATTTGAGAATTGAACACTTAGTTGATTGAAAAGCTAAGATGAGGTGCTTAAGTTAATCTCGTTAAGCTACAATTACTCAGTAAATTCTATTTCTTAGAGGCAAAATAATATTAGTTTAATTCAAACTTGGCCATTTAAGCTAATGAAACAATTAGTGACCAAAGCATTAAGTTAAAGAGAACAAAAGAGAGAGAGAGAAGGATGGTGACGGACGGAGAAGGGTGAGAGAAACTTTCACCTTGAGCGCTAGAAAAGAAAAAAGAATTATTAATAGGGTGAAAATCAAGTGGAATTCAATTTCATCCATTTAGATTGGAGAATTGAAAACTTAGTTGATTTAGAAAACCGAAAATGAGAGGATTAAGTAGCATTAAGCTACAATTACTCAGAAAATTGTCTTTCTTAGAGGCCAAGCAATTGCTTGAGTTAAACTTGGACAATTAAGCTAATGAAACAATCAATGGCCACAGCTAATTCGTTCCAACAACAAAAGAGAGAATGATGGAGAAGCACGGAGAAGGTTAGAGAGAAACTTTCTTCTTGTGCGCTAGAAGAGAAAAATAAAAAAGAAATAGGAAGAAAATGAAAGGGAATTCCAATTCATCCTTTTGGAGTTGAGAATTGAACACTAAGTTGATTTAGAAAACCTAAAATGAGGTGCTTAAGTTAATATCTTTAGGCTACAATTACTCAGCAAATTTTGTTTCTTACAGGCTAAGCAATATTAGTTTTTGTTAAAGTTGGGCAATTACGCTAATGAAACTATTAGTGGCCGAAACTAAAGTTCATCGAACAAAAGAGAGAAGGATGGGGAAGGACGGAGACGTTTGGAGAGAGACTTTTGTCTTGAGAGCTAGAATAGAAAGTTAGAGAAAAGAATGAGAAATATGAAGAAAATCATAGGGTATTCTAATTCATCATTTAGGATTTAAGAATAAGCCAAATAACGTCAAACAACAATTGCTCAGAAAATTGTAATTCTTAGAGGTTAAGCAAGATTAGTTTGGGTTAAACTTGGCCGATTAAGCTAATGAAACAATCAACGGCCCAAGCTAATTAGTTCCTACAACCAAAGAAAGAAGGCTGGAGAAGGACGGAGAAGGTCAGAGAGAACTTTCTTCCTGAGAGCTAGAAGCGCAAAAAGAACGAGAAGTAGGAAGAACATCAATGGGAATTCAAATTCATCCTTTCGATTTGAGAATTGAACACTTAGTTGATTCAAAAAAGCCAAAACGAGGTGCTTAAGTTAATATCGTTAAGCTACAATTACTCACTAAATTCTGTTTCTTAGAGTCTAAATAATGTTAGTTTAATTCAAACTTGGCCAATTAAGCTAGTGGAACAATCAATGGCCACGGCCGATTCGTTCCAACAACAAAAGAGGGAATGATGAGGGAGAAAGGTTAGAGAGAAACTTTCTTCCTGTGAGCTGGAGTAGAATCATAAATAAGAAATACGAAGAAAATCAAAGGGAATTCGAATTCATCCTTTTGGAGTTGAGAATTTGAACACTAAGTTGATTTAGAAAACCTAAAATGAGGTGCTTAAGTGAATATCTTTAGGCTACAATTACTCAGTAAATTTTATTTCTTAGAGGCTAAGCAATATTAGTTATAGCAAAACTTGGGCAATTATGCTAATGAAACAATTAGTGGCATAAGCTAAAGTTCTTGGAACAAAAGAGAGAAGGATGGCGAAGGACCGAGACGTATGCAGTGAAACTTTCGTCTTGAGAGCTAGGATAGAAAGGTAGAGAAAAGAATAAGAAATAGGAAGAAAATCATAGGGAATTCTAATTCATCATTTCAGATTTAAGAATAGGCCCAATAACGTTAAACAACAATTGCTCAGAAAATTCTGTTTCTTAGAGGCTAAGGAAGAGTAGTTTGAGTTAAACTTGGCCGTTTAAGCTAATGAAACAATCAATGGCCTAAGCTAATTAGTTCCTAGAATGAAAGAAAGAAGGTTGGAGAAGGACGGAGAAGGTTCAAGAGAACTTTCTTCCTGAGAGCTAGAAGAGCAAAAAGAACGAGAAATAGGAAGAACATCAATGGGAATTCAAATTCAACCTTTCGATTTGAGAATTGAACACTTAGTTGATTCAGAAAAGCTAAAATGAGGTGCTTAAGTTAATATCGTTAAGCTACAATTACTCAGTAAATTCTATTTCTTGGAGGCAAAATAATATTAGTTTAATTCAAACTTGGCCATTTAAGCTAATGAAACAATTAGTGACCAAAGCATTAAGTTCGTAGAACAAAAGAGAGAGAGAGAAGGATGGTGACGGACGGAGAAGGGTAGAGAGAAACTTTCACCTTGAGCGCTAGAAAAGAAAAAAGAATTATTAATAGGGTGAAAATCAAGTGGAATTCAATTTCATCCATTTAGATTGGAGAATTGAAAACTTAGTTGATTTAGAAAACCGAAAATGAGAGGATTAAGTGGCATTAAGCTACAATTACTCGGTAAATTCTATTTCTTAGAGGCTAAGCGAATTCTGTTTGAGTTAAACTTGGACAATTAAGCTAAATGTCCCGAACCGAGGCGCACGTCCGACGGTTCCGAAAACCGGAAAATGGTCTCCAAACGGTAACAGTGGTCTACGTCCACGCAAAGTAGCCTACGGCCATTGAGAGATGTTCTACGAAACCTCTCGCTCCCTTCGGGGAGAGAAAACAGAACCTGGTTCGCAAATCGAGGCAAAGCACAAAAGAGTCCCGAGGTCCGGAGGTAACGCTCTCAGCCGAAACTCCGTAACGTCAGAACGAGCACAACATGCGCAATCACCGGTGGTGTTAAAGGCCAAGAACAAACACCCTCTCTAAGCCTAGAATGTAGAGATATAGAGAGATATATGTGCTTTTCCTTAGACAAATTTTTTTAAACCTCTCTAAAGGAGAGGGAGGCCCTCCCTTATAGAGAAAGAAGAGGGTTCAAGCTTCTTCGAGTAGGTAGAGCAAAAGGTTCAAGCTTCTTAGAGAAGCTAGAGCAGAGGTTCAAAAGTTTCAAGCTTCTTGGAGAGGCTAGAGCAAAGGGTTCAAGCTTCTTGGAGAAGCTAGAGCAAAGGTTCAAAAGGTTCAAGCTTCCTCAAGAAGCTAAAACGAAGGTTCAAGAGGTTCAAGCTTCCTCAAGAAGCTAAAACGAAGGTTCAAAAGGTTCAATCTTCCTCAAGAAGCCAAAACAAGGGTTCAAAAGGTTCAAGCTCCCTCAAAAAGCTAAAACGAAGGTTCAAAAGGTTCAAGCTCCCTCAAGAAGCTGAAATGAAGGTTCAAAAGGTTCAAGCTCCCTCAGGAAACTAAAACGAAGGTTCAGAAGGTTCAACTTCCTCAAGAAGCTGAAACCAGGGTTCAAAAGGTTCAAGCTTCCTCGGAGAAGCTAGAGCAAAAATTCAGAAGGTTCAAGCTTCCTCAAGAAGCTAAAACCAGGGTTCAAAAGGTTCCAGCTTCCCCAAGAAGCCAAAACGAAGGTTGAAATGTTCAAAATTTCAAGCTTCCTCAAGAAGCCAAAACAGGGGTTCAAAGGGTTTAAGCTCCCTCAAGAGGTTACAACGAAGGTTCAACAGGTTTAAGCTCCCTCAAGAAGCTAAAACGAAGGTTTAGAAGGTTCAGGCTTCTCAGGAAGCTAAAACGAAGGTTCAGAAGGTTCAACTTCGTCAAGAAGCTAAAACTAGGGTTCAAAAGGTTCAAGCTCCCTCAAGAAGCTAAAACAAAGGTTCAAAAGGTCCAAGCGTCCTCAAGAAGCTAACACCAAGGTTCAAAAGGTTCAAGCTCCCTCAATAAGCTAAAACGAAGGTTCAGAAGGTTTAACTTCCTCAAGAAGCTAAAATAAGGGTTCAAAAGGTTCAAGCTTCCACAAGAATAAAAAATGAAGGTTCAAAAGGTTCAAGCTGTCCAAAAACCGTGCGAAACGGAGAAACTTAAGCGGTCCCGAACCGCAACGACAGCAGCTCAAATTCGAAATTGAAATTGTCTCCAAACGGGAACAGTGGTCTACGACCACGAAAAGTAGCCTACGGCCACTGAGAGATGTTCTACGAAACCTCTCCCTCCCTTCGACGAGAGAAAACAGAACCTGGTTCGCAAATCGAGGCAAAGCACAAAAGAGTCCCGAGGTCCGGAGGTAAGGCTCTCAGCCGAAACTCCGTAACCTCAGAACGAGCACAACATGCGCAATCATCGGTGGTGTTAAAGGCCAAGAACAAACACCCTCTCTAAGCCTAGAATGTAGAGATATAGAGAGATATATGTGCTTTTTTTTAGACAAATTTTTTTCAACCTCTCTAAAGGAGAGGGAGGCCCTCTCTTATAGAGAAAGAAGAGGGTTCAAGCTTCTTGGAGAAGCTAGAGCAAAAGGTTCAAGCTTCTTAGAGAAGCTAGAGCAAAGGTTCAAAAGTTTCAAGCTTCTTGGAGAAGCTAGAGCAAAGGTTCAAAAGGTTCAAGCTTCCTCAAGAAGCTAAAACGAAGGTTCAAAAGGTTCAAGCTTCCTCAAGAAGCCAAAACAAGGGTTCAAAAGGTTCAAGCTCCCTCAAGAAGCTAAAACGAAGGTTCAAAAGGTTCAAGCTCCCTCAAAAAGTTAAAATGAAGGTTCAAAAGGTTCAAGCTCCCTCAGGAAACTAAAACGAAGGTTCGGAAGGTTCAACTTCCTGAAGAAGCTATAACCAGGGTTCAAAAGGTTCAAGCTTCCTCGGAGAAGCTAGAGCAAAGGTTCAGAAGGTTCAAGCTTCCTCAAGAGGGTAAAACCAGGGTTCAAAAGGTTCAAGCTTCCTCAAGAAGCTAAAACGAAGGTTGAAAAGTTCAAAATTTCAAGCTTCCTAAAGAAGCCAAAACAGGGGTTCAAAAGGTTCAAGCTCCCTCAATAGGTTAAAACGAAGGTTCAAAAGGTTCAAGCTCCCTCAAGAAGCTAAAACGAAGGTTCAGAAGGTTCAGGCTCCCTCAGGAAGCTAAAACGAAGGTTCAAAAGTTTCAACTTCGTCAAGAAGCTAAAACCAGGTTTCAAAAGGTTCAAGCTCCATCAAGAAGCTAAAACGAAGGTTCAAAAGGTCCAAGCGCCCTGAAGAAGCTAAAACCAAGGTTCATGCTCCCTCAAGAAGCTAAAACGAAGGTTCAGAAGGTTTAACTTCCTCAAGAATCTAAAATAAGGGTTCAAAAGGCTCAAGCTTCCTCAAGAAGATAAAACGAAGGTTCAAAAAGTTCAAGCTGTCCAAAAACCGTGCCAAACGGAGAAAGTTAAGCGGTCCCGAACCGAGGCGCCGGACCGACGGTTCTGAAAATTGAAAAATGGTCTCCAAACGGGAACAGTGGTCTACGACCACGAAAAGTAGCCTACGGCCACTGAGAGATGTCCTACGAAACCTCTTCCTCCCTTCGGGGAGAGAAAACAGAACCTGGTTCGCAAATCGAGGCAAAGCACAAAAGAGTCCCGAGGTCCGGAGGTAAGCCTCTCAGCAGAAACTCCGTAACCTTAGAACGAGCAAAACATGCGCAATCACTGGTGGTGTTAAAGGCCAAGCACAAACACCCTCTCTAAGCCTAGAATGTGGAGATATAGAGAGATATATGTGCTTTTCCTTAGACAAATTTTTTTCAACCTCACTAAAGGAGAGGGAGGCCCTCTTTTATAGAGAAAGAAGGGGGTTCATGCTTCTTGGAGAAGCTAGAGCAAATGGTTCAAGCTTCTTAGAGAAGCTAGAGCAAAGGTTCAAAAGTTTCAAGCTTCTTGGAGAAGCTAGAGCAAAGGTTCAAAAGGTTCAAGCTCCCTCAAGAAGCTAAAACGAAGGTTCAAAAGGTTCAAGCTTCCTCAAGAAGCTAAAATGAAGGTTCAAAAGGTTCAAGCTTCCTCAAGAAGCCAAAACAAGGGTTCGAAAGGTTGAAGCTCCCTGAAGAAGTTAAAACGAAGGTTCAAAAGGTTCAAGCTCCCTCAAAAGGTTCAAGCTTCCTCGGAGAAGCTAGAGCAAAGGTTCAGAAGGTTCAAGCTTCCTCAAGAGGCTAAAACCAGGGTTCAAAAGGTTCAAGCTTCCTTAAGAAGCTAACACGAAGGTTGAAAAGTTCAAAATTTCAAGCTTTCTCAAGAAGCCAAAACAGGGGTTCAAAAGGTTCAAGCTCCCTCAATAGGTTAAAACGAAGGTTCAAAAGGTTCAAGCTCCCGCAAGAAGCTAAAACGAAGGTTCAGAAGGTTCAGGCTCCCTCAGGAAGTTAAAACGAAGGTTCAGAAGTTTCAACTTCGTCAAGAAGCTAAAACCAGGTTTCAAAAGGTTCAAGCTCCATCAAGAAGCTAAAACGAAGGTTCAAAAGGTCCAAGTGCCCTCAAGAAGCTAAAACCAAGGTTCAAGCTCCCTCAAGAAGCTAAAACGAAGGTTCAGAAGGTTTAACTTCCTCAAGAATCTAAAATAAGGGTTCAAAAGGTTCAAGCTTCCTCAAGAAGATAAAATGAAGGTTCAAGAAGTTCAAGCTGTCCAAAAACCGTGTCAAACGGAGAAAGTTAAGCGGTCCCGAACCGAGGCGCCGGACCGACGGTTCCGAAAATCGAAAAATGGTCTCCAAACGGGAACAGTGGTCTACGACCACGAAAAGTAGCCTCTGACCGAGAGATGTTCTACGAAACCTCTCCCTCCCTTCGGGGAGAGAAAACAGAACCTGGTTCGCAAATCGAGGCAAAGCACAAAAGAGTCCCGAGGTCCGGAGGTAAGGCTCTCAGCCGAAACTCCGTAACCTCAGAACGAGCGCAACATGCGCATTCACCGGTGGTGTTAAAGGCTCTAAGCCTAGAATGTAGAGATATAGAGAGATATATGTGCTTTTCCTTAGACAAATTTTTTTCAACGTCTCTAAAGGAGAGGGAGGCCCTCTCTTATAGAGAAAGAAGAGGGTTCAAGCTTCTTGGAGAAGCTAGAGCAAAAGCTTCAAGCTTCTTAGAGAAGCTAGAGCAAAGCTTCAAAAATTTCAAGCTTCTTGGAGAAGCTAGAGCAAAGGTTCAAGCTTCCTCAAGAAGCTAAAACGAAGGTTCAAAAGGTTCAAGCATCCTCAAGAAGATAAAACGAAGGTTCAAAAGGTTCAAGCTTCCTCAAGAAGCCAAAACAAGGGTTCAAAAGGTTCAAGCTCCCTCAAGAAGCTAAAACGAAGGTTCAAAAGGTTCAAGCTTCCTCAAGAAGCTAAAACGAAGGTTCAAAAGGTTCAAGCTCCCTCAGGAAACTAAAACGAAGGTTCAGAAGGTTCAACTTCCTCAAGAAGCTGAAACCAGGGTTCAAAAGGTTCAAGCTTCCTCGGAGAAGCTAGAGCAAAGGTTCAGAAGGTTCAAGCTTCCTCAAGAAGCTAAAACTAGGGTTCAAAAGGTTCAAGCTTCCTCAAGAAGCTAAAACGAAGGTTGAAAAGTTCAAAATTTCAAGCTTCCTCAAGAAGCCAAAACAGGGGTTCAAAAGGTTCAAGCTCCCTCAAGAGGTTACAACGAAGGTTCAACAGGTTTAAGCTCCCTCAAGAAGCTAAAACGAAGGTTTAGAAGGTTCAGGCTCCCTCAGGAAGCTAAAACGAAGGTTCAGAAGGTTCAGCTTCATCAAGAAGCTAAAACCAGGTTTCAAAAGGTTCAAGCTCCCTCAAGAAGCTAAAACGAAGGTTCAAAAGGTCTAAGCGCACTCAAGAAGCTAAAACCAAGGTTCAAAAGGTTCAAGCTCCCTCAACAAGTTAAAACGAAGGTTCAGAAGGTTTAACTTTCTCAAGAAGCTAAAATAAGGGTTCAAAAGGTTCAAGCTTCCTCAAGAAGCTAAAACGAAGATTCAAAAGGTTCAAGCTGTCCAAAAACCGTAAACGGAGAAAGTTAAGCGCCCCAATCGAGGCGCCGACCGACGGTTCAAATCCAAAAATTATCTCCAACGGGAACAAAGGGTTCATTTACCACGAAAAGTAGCCTCACGACCATCGAGAGATGTTCTATTTAAACCTCTCCTCCTTCTGGGAGAGAAAACAGAACTGGTTCGCAAATCGAGGCAAAGCACAAAGTGTCCCGAGGTCCTGAGGTAAGGCTCACCAAACTCAGAACCTCGAACGAGCACAACATGCGCAATCATCGGTGGTGTTAAAGGCCAAGAACAAACACCCTCTCTAAGCCTAGAATGTAGAGATATAGAGAGATATATGTGCTTTTTTTTAGACAAATTTTTTTCAACCTCTCTAAAGAAGAGGGAGGCCCTCTCTTATAGAGAAAGAAGAGGGTTCAAGCTCCTTGGAGAAGCTAGAGCAAAAGGTTCAAGCTTCTTAGAGAAGCTAGAGCAAAGGTTCAAAAGTTTAAAACTTCTTGGAGAAGCTAGAGCAAAGGTTCAAAAGGTTCAAGCTTCCTCAAGAAGCTAAAACGAAGGTTCAAAAGGTTCAAGCTTCCTCAAGAACCCAAAACAAGGGTTCAAAAGGTTCAAGCTCCCTCAAGAAGCTAAAACGAAGGTTCAAAAGGTTCAAGCTCCCTCAAAAAGCTAAAACGAAGGTTCAAAAGGTTCAAGCTCCCTCTGGAAACTAAAACGAAGGTTCGGAAGGTTCAACTTCCTGAAGAAGCTATAACCAGGGTTCAAAAGGTCTAAGCTTCCTCGGAGAAGCTAGAGCAAAGGTTCAGAAGGTTCAAGCTTCCTCAAGAGGCTAAAACCAAGGTTCAAAAGGTTCAAGCTTCCTCAAGAAGCTAAAACGAAGGTTGAAAAGTTCAAAATTTCAAGCTTCCTCAAGAAGCCAAAACAGGGGTTCAAAAGGTTCAAGCTCCCTCAATAGGTTAAAACGAATGTTCAAAAAATTCAAGCTCCCTCAAGAAGCTAAAACGAAGGTTCAGAAGGTTCAGGCTCCCTCAGGAAGCTAAAACGAAGGGTCAGAAGTTTCAACTTCGTCAAGAAGCTAAAACCAGGTTTCAAAAGGTTCAAGCTCCATCAAGAAGCTAAAACGAAGGTTCAAAAGGTCCAAGCGCCCTCAAGATGCTAAAACCAAGGTTCAAGATCCCTCAAGAAGCTAAAACGAAGGTTCAGAAGGTTTAACTTCCTCAAGAATCTAAAATAGGGGTTCAAAAGGTTCAAGCTTCCTCAAGAAGATAAAACGAAGGTTCAAAAAGTTCAAGCTGTCCAAAAACCGTGCCAAACGGAGAAAGTTAAGCAGTCCCGAACCGAGGCGCCGGCCCGACGGTTCCGAAAATTGAAAAATGGTCTCCAAACGGGAACAGTGGTCTACGACTACGAAAAGTAGCCTACGGCCACTGAGAGATGTCCTACGAAACCTCTTCCTCCCTTCGGGGAGAGAAAACAGAACCTGGTTCGCAAATCGAGGCAAAGCACAAAAGAGTCCCGAGGTCCGGAGGTAAGGCTCTCAGCCGAAACTCCGTAACCTTAGAACAAGCAAAACATGCGCAATCACCGGTGGTGTTAAAGGCCAAGAACAAACACCCTCTCTAAGCCTAGAATGTGGAGATATAGAGAGATATATGTGCTTTTCCTTAGACAAATTTTTTTCAACCTCTCTAAAGGAGAGGGAGGCCCTCTCTTATAGAGAAAGAAGAGGGTTCAAGCTTCTTGGAGAAGCTAGAGCAAAAGGTTCAAGCTTCTTCGAGAAGCTAGAGCAAAGGTTCAAAAGTTTCTAGCTTCTTGGAGAAGCTAGAGCAACGGTTCAAAAGGTTCAAACTTCCTCAAGAAGCTAAAACGAAGGTTCAAAAGGTTCAAGCTTCCTCTAGAAGCTAAAATGAAGGTTCAAAAGGTTCAAGCTTCCTCAAGAAGCTAAAATGAAGGTTCAAAAGGTTCAAACTTCCTCAAGAAGCCAAAACAAGGGTTCAAAAGGTTCAAGCTCCCTCAAGAAGCTAAAAAGAAGGTTCAAAAGGTTCAAGCTCCCTCAAAAAGCTAAAACGAAGGTTCAAAAGGTTCAAGCTCCCTCAGGAAACTAAAACGAAGGTTCGGAAGGTTCAACTTCCTGAAGAAGCTATAACCAGGGTTCAAAAGGTTCAAGCTTCCTCGAAGAAGCTAGAGCAGAGGTTCAAAAGTTTCAAGCTTCTTGGAGAGGCTAGAGCAAAGGGTTCAAGCTTCTTGGAGAACCTAGAGCAAAGGTTCAAAAGGTTCAAGCTTCCTCAAGAAGCTAAAACGAAGGTTCAAAAGGTTCAAGCTTCCTCAAGAAGCTAAAACGAAGGTTCAAATGGTTCAAGCTTCCTCAAGAAGCCAAAACAAGGGTTCAAAAGGTTCAAGCTCCCTCAAGAAGCTAAAACGAAGGTTCAAAAGGTTCAAGCTCCCTCAAGAAGCTGAAATGAAGGTTCAAAAGGTTCAAGCTCCCTCAGGAAACTAAAACGAAGGTTCAGAAGGTTCAACTTCCTCAAGAAGCTAAAACCAGGGTTCAAAAGGTTCAAGCTTCCTCAAGAAGCTAAAACGAAGGTTCAAAAGGTTCAAGCTGTCTAAAAACCGTGCCAAACAGAGAAAGTTAAGCAGTCTCGAACCGAGGCGCACGACCGACGGCTCCGAAATTCAGAAAATGGTCTCTAAACGGGAGCAGTGGTCCACGCCCACGAAAAGTAGCCTACGGCCGCTGAGAGATGTTCTACGAAACCTCTACCTCCCTTTGGCGAGAGAAAACAGAACCTGGTTCGCAAATCGAGGCAAAGCACAAAAGAGTCCCGAGGTCCGGAGGTAAGGCTCTCACCAAACTCAGAATCTCGTAATCGAGCACAAAGAAAGCAATCACCGGTGGTGTTAAAGGCCAAGAACAAACACCCTCTCTAAGCCAAGAATGTAGAGATGTAGAGAGATATATGTGGTTTTCCTTAGACAAATTTTTTTCAACCTCTCTAAAGGAGAGGGAGGCCCTCTCTTATAGAGGAACAAGAGGGTTCAAGCTTCTGGGAGAAGCTAGAGGAAAAGGTTCAAGCTTCTTAGAGAAGCTAGAGCAAAGGTTCAAAAGTTTCAAGCTTCTTGGAGAAGCTAGAGCAAAGTGTTCAAGCTTCTTGGAGAAGCTAGAGCAAAGGTTCAAAAGGTTCAATCTTCCTCAAGAAGCTAAAACGAAGGTTCAACAAAAGGTTCAAGCTTCCTCAAGAAGCTAAAACGAAGGTTCAAAAGGTTCAAGCCTCCTCAAGAAGATAAAACGAAGGTTCAAAAGGTTCAAGCTTCCTCAAGAAGCCAAAACCAGGGTTCAAAAGGTTCAAGCTCCCTCAAGAAGCTAAAACGAAGGTTCAAAAAGTTCAAGCTCTCCAAAGAAGCTAAAACGAAGGTTCAAAAGGTTCAAGCTCCCTCAGGAAACTAAAACGAAGGTTCAGAAGGTTCAACTTCCTCAAGAAGCTGAAACCAGGGTTCAAAAGGTTTAAGCTTCCTCGGAGAAGCTAGAGCAAATGTTCAGAAGGTTCAAGCTTCCTCAAGAAGCTAAAACTAGGGTTCAAAAGGTTCAAGCTTCCTTAAGAAGCTAAAACGAAGGTTGAAAAGTTCAAAATTTCAAGCTTCCTCAAGAAGCCAAAACAGGGGTTCAAAAGGTTCAAGCTCCCTCAAGAGGTTAAAACGAAGGTTCAAAAGGTTCAAGCTCCCTCAAGAAGCTAAAACGAAGGTTCAGAAGGTTCAGGCTCCCTCAGGAAGCTAAAACGAAGGTTCAGAAGGTTCAGCTTCATCAAGAAGCTAAAACCAGGGTTCAAAAGATCCAAGCTCCCTCAAGAAGCTAAAATGAAGGTTCAAAAGGTCCAAGCGCCCTCAAGAAGCTAAAACCAAGGTTCAAAAGGTTCAAGCACCCTCAAGAAGCTAAGACGAAGGTTCAGAAGGTATAACTTTCTAGAGAAGCTAAAATAAGGGTTCAAAAGGTTCAGGCTTCCTCAAGAAGCTAAAACGAAGGTTCAAAAGGTTCAAGCTGTCCAAAAACCGTGCCAAACGGAGAAAGTTAAGGTCCAACCGAGGCGCACAATCGACGGCTCAAATTCAAAAATGGTCTCCAACGGAACAAAGGGTTCACGACCAAGAAAAGTAACCTCTACCACTCGAGAGATGTTCTTTAAACCTCTCCTCCTTCGGGGAGAGAAAACAGAACCTGGTTTGCAAATCGAGGCAAAGCACAAAAGAGTCCCGAGGTCCGGAGGTATGGCTCTCAGCTGAAACTCCGTAACCTCAGAACGAGCACAACATGCGCAATCACCGGGGGTGTTAAAGGCTCTAAGCCTAGAATGTAGAGATATAGAGAGATATATGTGCTTATCCTTAGACAAATTTTTTTCAACCTCTCTAAAGGAGAGGGAGGCCCTCTCTTATAGAGAAAGAAGAGGGTTCAAGCTTCTTGGAGAAGCAAGAGCAAAAGGTTCAAGCTTCTTAGAGAAGCTAGAGCAAAGGTTCAAAAATTTCAAACTTCTTGGAGAAGCTAGAGCAAAGGTTCAAGCTTCCTCAAGAAGCTAAAACGAAGGTTCAAAAGGTTCAAGCTTCCTCAAGAAGATAAAACGAAGGTTCAAAAGGTTCAAGCTTCCTCAAGAAGCCAAAACAAGGGTTCAAAAGGTTCAAGCTTCCTCAAGAAGCTAAAACGAAGGTTCAAAAGGTTCAAGCTCCCTCAGGAAACTAAAACGAAGGTTCAGAAGGTTCAACTTCCTCAAGAAGCTGAAACCAGGGTTCAAAAGGTTCAAGCTTCCTCGGAGAAGCTAGAGCATAGGTTCAGAAGGTTCAAGTTTCCTCAAGAAGCTAAAACTAGGGTTCAAAAGGTTCAAGCTTCCTCACGAAGCTAAAACGAAGGTTCAAAAGTTCAAAATTTCAAG
Source organism: Camellia lanceoleosa (assembly GCA_025200525.1). Lineage (NCBI taxonomy): Eukaryota > Viridiplantae > Streptophyta > Magnoliopsida > Ericales > Theaceae > Camellia > Camellia lanceoleosa. The sequence goes on from CM045759.1 coordinate 156,829,337, forward strand.
CTTCCTCAAGAAGCCAAAACAGGGGTTCAAAAGGTTCAAGCTCCCTCAAGAGGTTACAACGAAGGTTCAACAGGTTTAAGCTCCCTCAAGAAGCTAAAACGAAGGTTTAGAAGGTTCAGGCTCCCTCAGGAAGCTAAAACGAAGGTTCAGAAGGTTCAGCTTCATCAAGAAGCTAAAACCAGGTTTCAAAAGGTTCAAGCTCCCTCAAGAAGCTAAAACGAAGGTTCAAAAGGTCCAAGCGCCCTCAAGAAGCTAAAACCAAGGTTCAAAAGGTTCAAGCTCCCTCAAGAAGATAAAACGAAGGTTCAGAAGGTTTAACTTTCTCAAGAAGCTAAAATATGGGTTCAAAAGGTTCAAGCTTCCTCAAGAAGCTAAAACGAAGGTTCAAAAGGCTCAAGCTGTCCAAAAACCGTGCCAAACGGAGAAAGTTAAGCGGTCCCAGACCGAGGCGCACGTCCGACGGTTCTGAAAACCGGAAAATGGTCTCCAAATGGGAACAGTGGTCTACGACCACGAAAAGTAGCCTACGGCCACTGAGAGATATTCTACGAAACCTCTCCCTCCCTTCGGGGAGAGAAAACAGAACCTGGTTCGCAAATCGAGACAAAGCACAAAAGAGTCCCGAGGTCCGGAGGTCAAGCTCTCAGCCGAAACTCCGTAACCTCAGAACGAGCACAACATGCGCAATCACCGGTTGTGTTAAAGGCCAAGAACAAACACCCTCTCTAAGCCTAGAATGTAGAGATATAGAGAGATATATGTGCTTTTCCTTAGGCAAATTTTTTTAAACCTCTCTCAAGGAGAGGGAGGCCCTCTCTTATAGAGAAAGAAGAGGGTTCAAGCTTCTCGGAGAAGCTAGAGGAAAAGGATCAAGCTTCTTAGAGAAGCTAGAGTAAAGGTTCAAAAGTTTCTAGCTTCTTGGAGAAGCTAGAGCAACGGTTCAAAAGGTTCAAACTTCCTCAAGAAGCTAAAACGAAGGTTCAAAAGGTTCAAGCTTCCTCAAGAAGCTAAAACGAAGGTTCAAAAGGTTCAAGCTTCCTCAAGAAGCCAAAACAAGGGTTCAAAAGGTTCAAACTCCCTCAAGAAGCTAAAACGAAGGTTCAAAAGGTTCAAGCTCCCTCAAGAAGCTAAAACGAAGGTTCAAAAGGTTCAAGCTCCCTTAGGAAACTAAAACGAAGGTTCAGAAGGTTCAACTTCCTTAAGAAGCTAAAACCAGGGTTCAAAAGGTTCAAGCTTCCTCGGAGAAGCTAGAGCAAAGGTTCAGAAGGTTCAAGCTTCCTCAAGAAGCTAAAACCAGGGTTCAAAAGGTTCAAGCTTCCTCAAGAAGCTAAAACGAAGGTTGAAAAGTTCAAAATTTCAAGCTTCCTCAAGAAGCCAAAACAGGGGTTCAAAAGGTTCAAGCTTCCTCAAGAGGCTAAAACGAAGGTTCAAAAGGTTCAAGCTCCCTCAAGAAGCTAAAACGAAGGTTGAAAAGGTTCAGGCTCCCTCAGGAAGCTAAAACGAAGGTTCAGAAGGTTCAACTTCGTTATGAAGCTAAAATCAGGTTTCAAAAGGTTCAAGCTCCCTCAAGAAGCTAGAACAAAGGTTCAAAAGGTCCAAGCGTCCCCAAGAAGCTAAAACCAAGGTTCAAAAGGTTCAAGCTCCCTCAAGAAGCTAAAACGAAGGTTCAGAAGGTTTAACTTCCTCAAGAAGCTAAAATAAGGGTTCAAAAGGTTCATGCTTCCACAAGAAGCTAAAACGAAGGTTCAAAAGGTTCAAGCTGTCCAAAAACCGTGCCAAACGGAGAAAGTTAAGAGGTCCCGAACCGAGGCGCACGACCGACGGCTCCGAAAACCGGAAAATGGTATCCAAACGGGAACAGTGGTCTACGACCACGAAAAGTAGCCTACGGCCACTGAGAGATGTTCTACGAAACCTCTCCCTCCCTTCGGGGAGAGAAAACAGAACCTGGTTCGCAAATCGAGGCAAAGCACAAAAGAGTCCCGAGGTCCGGAGGTAAGGCTCACCAAACTCAGAATCCGTAACGAAAGCACAACATGCGCAATCACCGGTGGTCTTAATGGCCAAGAACAAACACCCTCTCTAAGCCTAGAATGTAGAGATATAGAGAGATATATGTGCTTTTCCTTAGACAAATTTTTTTAAACCTCTCTCAAGGGGAGGGACGCCCTCTCTTATAGAGAAAGAAGAGGGTTCAAGCTTCTTAGAGAAGCTAGAGCAAAAGGTTCAAGCTTCTTAGAGAAGCTAGAGCAAAGGTTCAAAAGTTTCTAACTTCTTGGAGAAGCTAGAGCAACGGTTTAAAAGGTTCAAGCTTCCTCAAGATGCTAAAACGAAGGTTCAAAAGGTTCAAGCTTCCTCAAAAAACTAAAACAAAGGTTCAAAAGGTTCAAGTTTCCTCAAGAAGCCAAAACTAGGGTTCAAAAGTTTCAAGCTCCCTCAAGAAGCTAAAACAAAGGTTCAAAAGGTTCAGGCTCCCTCAAGAAGCTAAAACGAAGGTTGAAAAGGTTCAAGCTCCCTCAGGAAACTAAAACGATGGTTCAGAAGGTTCAACTTCCTCAAGAAGCCGAAACCAGGGTTCAAAAGGTTCAAGCTTCCTCGGAGAAGCTAGAGCAAAGGTTCAGAAGGTTCAAGCTTCCTCAAGAAGCTAAAACCAGGGTTCAAAAGGTTCAAGCTTCCTCAAGAAGCTAAAACGAAGGTTGAAAAGTTCAAAATTTCAAGCTTCCTCAAGAAGCCAAAACAGGGGTTCAAAAGGTTCAAGCTCCCTGAAGAGGTTAAAACGAAGGTTCAAAAGGTTCAAGCTCCCTCAAGAAGCTAAAACGAAGGTTCAGAAGGTTCAGGCTCCCTCAGGAAGCTAAAACGAATGTTCAGAAGGTTCAACTTCGTCAAGAAGCTAAAACCAGGTTTCAAAAGGTTCAAGCTCCCTCAAGAAGCTAAAACGAAGGTTCAAATGGTCCATGCGCCCTCAAGAAGCTAAAACCAAGGTTCAAAAGGTTCAAGCTCCATCAAGAAGCTAAAACGAAGGTTCAGAAGGTTTAACTTCCCCAAGAAGTTAAAATAAGGGTCCAAAAGGTTCAAGCTTCCTCAAGAAGATAAAACGAAGGTTCAAAAGGTTCAAGCTGTCCAAAAACCGTGCCAAACGGAGAAAGTTAAGCGGTCCCAAACCGAGGCGCACGACCGACGGCTTCGAAAACCAGAAAATGGTCTCCAAACGGGAACAGTGGTCTACGACCACGAAAAGTAGCCTGCGGCCACTGAGAGATGTTCTACGAAACCTCTCTCTCCCTTCGGCGAGAGAAAACAGAACCTGGTTCGCAAATCGAAGCAAAGCACAAAAGAGTCCCGAGGTCCGGAGGTAAGGCTCTCAGCCGAAACTCCGTAGCCTCAGAACGAGCACAACATGCGCAATCACCGGTGGTGTTAAAGGCCAAGAACAAACACCCTCTCTAAGCCTAGAATGTAGAGATATAGAGAGATATATGTGCTTTTCCTTAGACAAATTTTTTTCAACATCTCTAAAGGAGAGGGAGGCCCTCTCTTATAGAGAAACAAGAGGGTTCAAGCTTCTTGGAGAAGCTAGAGCAAAAGGTTCAAGCTTCTTAGAGAAGCTAGAGCAAAGGTTCAAAAGTTTCAAGCTTCTTGGAGAAGCTAGAGCAAAGGGTTCAAGCTTTTTGGAGAAGCTAGAGCAAAGGTTCAAAGGGTTCAAGCTTCCTCAAGAAGCTAAAACGAAGGTTCAAAAGGTTCAAGCTTCCTCAAGAAGCCAAAACAAGGGTTCAAAAGGTTCAACCTCCCTCAAGAAGCTAAAACGAAGGTCGAAAAGTTCAAAATTTCAAGCTTCCTCAAGAAGCCAAAACAGGGGTTCAAAAGGTACAAGCTCCCTCAAGAGGCTAAAACGAAGGTTCAAAAGGTTCAAGCTCCCTCAAGAAGCTAAAACGAAGGTTCAGAAGGTTCAGGCTCCCTCAGGAAGCTAAAACGAAGGTTCAGAAGGTTCAACTTCGTCAAGAAGCTAAAACCAGGTTTCAAAAGGTTCAAGCTCCCTCAAGAAGTTAAAACGAAGGTTCAAATGGTCCAAGCGCCCTCAAGAAGCTAAAACCAAGGTTCAAAAGGTTCAAGCTCCCTCAAGAAGCTAAAACGAATGTTCAGAAGGTTTAACTTCCCCAAGAAGTTAAAATAAGGGTGCAAAAGGTTCAAGCTTCCTTAAGAAGCTAAAACGAAGGTTCAAAAGGTTCAAGGTGTCCAAAAACCGTGCCAAACGGAGAAAGTTAAGCGGTCCCGAACCAAGGCGCACGACCGACGGCTCCGAAAACCGAAAAATGGTCTCCAAAGCAACAAAGTGGTCTCGACCACGAAAAGTAACATCTGACCAGAGAGATGTTCTACGAAACCTCTCCCTCCCTTCGGCGATAGAAAACAGAACCTGGTTCGCAAATCGAGGCAAAGCACAAAAGAGTCCCGAGGTCCGGAGGTAAGGCTCTTAGCCGAAACTCCGTAACCTCAGAACGAGCACAACATGCGCAATCACCGGTGGTGTTAAAGGCCAAGAACAAACACCCTCTCTAAGCCTAGAATGTAGAGATATAGAGAGATATATGTGCTTTTCCTTAGACAAATTTTTTTCAACATCTCTAAAGGAGAGGGAGGCCCTCTCTTATCGAGAAACAAGAGGGTTCAAGCTTCTTGGAGAAGCTAGAGCAAAAGGATCAAGCTTCTTAGAGAAGCTAGAGCAAAGGTTCAAAAGTTTCAAGCTTCTTGGAGAAGCTAGAGCAAAGGGTTCAAGCTTCTTGGAGAAGCTAGAGCAAAGGTTCAAAGGGTTCAAGCTTCCTCAAGAAGCTAAAGCGAAGGTTCAAAAGGTTCAAGCTTCCTCAAGAGGCTAAAACGATGGTTCAAAAGGTTCAAGCTTCCTCAAGAAGCCAAAACAAGGGTTCAAAAGGTTCAACCTCCCTCAAGAAGCTAAAACGAAGGTCGAAAAGTTCAAAATTTCAAGCTTCCTCAAGAAGCCAAAACAGGGGTTCAAAAGGTTCAAGCTCCCTCAAGAGGCTAAACCGAAGGTTCAAAAGGTTCAAGCTCCCTCAAGAAGCTAAAACAAAGGTTCAGAAGGTTCGGGCTCCCTCAGGAAGCTAAAACGAAGGTTCAGAAGGTTCAACTTCGTCAAGAAGCTAAAACCAGGTTTCAAAAGGTTCAAGCTCCCTCAAGAAGCTAAAACGAAGGTTCAAATGGTCCAAGCGCCCTCAAGAAACTAAAACCAAGGTTCAAAAGGTTCAAGCTCCCTCAAGAAGCTAAAACGAAGGTTCAGAAGGTTTAACTTCCCCAAGAAGTTAAAATAAGGGTTCAAAAGGATCAAGCTTCCACAAGAAGCTAAAACGAAGGTTCAAAAGGTTCAACTTGTCCAAAAACCGTGCCAAACGGAAAAAGTTAAGCAGTCCCGAATCAAGGCGCACGACCGACGGCTCCGAAAACCGGAAAATGGTCTCCAAACTGGAATAGTTGTCTACGACCACGAAAAGTAGCCTATGGCCACTGAGAGATGTTCTGTAAAACCTCTCCCTCCCTTTAGGGAGAGAAAACAAAACATGGTTCGCAAATCGAGGCAGAGCACAAAAGAGTCCCGAGGTCCGGAAGTAAGGCTCTCAGCCGAAACTCCGCAACCTCAGAATGAGCACAACATGCGCAATCACCGGTGGTGTTAAAGGCCAAGAACAAACACCCTCTCTAAGGCTAGAATGTAGAGATATAGAGAGATATATGTGCTTTTCAATAGACAAATTTTTTTTAACCTCTCTAAAGGAGAGGAAGGCCCTCTCTTATGGAGAAGGTTAGAGAGAACTTTCTTCCTGAGAGCTAGAAGGAGAGGGAGGCCCTCTCTTATAGAGAAACAAGAGGGTTCAAGCTTCTTGGAGAAGCTAGAGCAAAAGGTTCAAGCTTCTTAGAGAAGCTAGAGCAAAGGTTCAAAAGTTTCAAGCTTCTTGGAGAAGCTAGAGCAAAGGGTTCAAGCTTCTTGGAGAAGCTAGAGCAAAGGTTCAAAGGGTTCAAGCTTTCTCGATAAGCTAAAACGAAGGTTCGAAAGGTTCAAGCTTCCTCAAGAAGCTAAAACGAAGGTTCAAAAGGTTCAAGCTTCCTCAAGAAGCCAAAACCAGGGTTCAAAAGGTTCAAGCTCCCTCAAGAAGCTAAAAGGACGGTTCAAAAGGTTCAAACTCCCTCAAGAAGCTAAAACGAAGGTTCAAAAGGTTCAAGCTCTCTTAGGAAACTAAAACGAAGGTTCAGAAGGTTCAACTTCCTCAAAAAGCTTAAACCAGGGTTCAAAAGGTTCAAACTTCCTCGGAGAAGCTAGAGCAAAGGTTCAGAAGGTTCAAGCTTCCTCAAGAAGCTAAAACCAGGGTTCAAAAGGTTCAAGCTTCCTCAAGAAGCTAAAACGAAGGTTGAAAAGTTCAAAATTTCAAGCTTTCTCAAGAAGCCAAAACAGGGGTTCAAAAGGTTCAAGCTCCCTCAAGAGGCTAAAACGAAGGTTCAAAAGGTTCAAGCTCCCTCAAGAAGCTAAAACGAAGGTTCAGAAGGTTCTGGGTCCCTCAGGAAGCTAAAACGAAGGTTCAGAAGGTTCAACTTCGTCAAGAAGCTAAAACCAGGTTTCAAAAGGTTCAAGCTCCCTCAAGAAGCTAAAACGAAGGTTCAAAAGGTCCAAGCGCCCTCAAGAAGCTAAAACCAAGGTTCAAAAGGTTCAAGCTCCCTCAAGAAGCTAAAACGAAGGTTCAGAAGGTTTAACTTCCTAGAGAAGCTAAAATAAGGGTTTAAAAGGTTCAAGCTTCCTCAAGAAGCTAAAACGAAGGTTCAAAAGGTTCAAGCTGTCCAAAAATCGGGCCAAACGGAGAAAGTTTAGCGATCCCGAACCGAGGCGCACGACTGACGGTTCCGAAATCCGCAAAATGGTCTCCAAACGGGAACAGTGGTCTACGATCACGAAAAGTAGCTTACGGCCACTGAGAGATGTTCTACGAAACCTCTCCCTCCCTTCGGGGAGAGAAAACAGACCTGGTTCGCAAATCGAGGCAATGCACAAAAGAGTCCCGAGGTTCGGAGGTAAGGCTCACCAAACTCAGAACCTCGAAAGCAGCACAACATGCGCAATCACCGGTGGTGTTAAAGGCCAAGAACAAACACCCTCTCTAAGCCTAGAATGTAGAGATATAGAGAGATATATGTGCTTTCCCTTAGACAAATTTTTTTCAACCTCTCTAAAGGAGTGGGAGGCCCTCTCTTATAGAGAAACAAGAGGGTTCAAGCTTCTTGAAGAAGCTAGAGCAAAAGGTTCAAGCTTCTTAGAGAAGCTAGAGTAAAGGTTCAAAAGTTTCAAGCTTCTTGGAGAAGCTAGAGCAAAGGTTCAAAAGGTTCAAGCTTCCTGAAGAAGCTAAAACGAAGGTTCAAAAGTTTCAAGCTTCCTCAAGAAGCTAAAACGAAGGTTCAAAAGGTTCAAGCTTCCTCAAGAAGCCAAAACCAGGGTTCAAAAGGTTCAAGCTCCCTCAAGAAGCTAAAACGAAGGTTCAAAAGGTTCAAGCTCCCTCAAGAAGTTAAAAAGACGGTTCAAAAGGTTCAAGCTCCCTCAGGAGACTAAAACGAAGGTTTAGAAGGTTCAACTTCCTCAAGAAGCTGAAACCAGTGTTCAAAAGGTTCAAGCGTCCTCGGAGAAGCCAGAGCAAAGGTTCAGAAGGTTCAAGCTTCCTCAAGAAGCTAAAACCGGGGTTCAAAAGGTTTAAGTTTCCTCAAGAAGCTAAAACGAAGGTTGAAAAGTTCAAAATTTCGAGCTTCCTCAAGAAGCCAAAACAGGGGTTCAAAAGGTTCAAGCTCCCTCAAGAGGCTAAAACGAAGGTTCAAAAGGTTCAAGCTCCCTCAAGAAGCAAAAACGAAGGTTCAAATGGTCAAAGCGCCCTCAAGAAGCTAAAACCAATGTTCAAAAGGTTCAAGTTCCCGCAAGAAGCTAAAACGAAGGTTCAGAAGGTTTAACTTCCTCAAGAAGTTAAAATATGGGTTCAAAAGGTTCAAGCTTCCTCAAGAAGCTAAAACGAAGGTTCAAAAGGTTCAAGCTGTGCAAAAACCGTGCCAAACGGAGAAAGTTAAGCGGTCTCGAACCGAGGCGCACGACCGACGGCTTCGAGAACCGAAAAATGGTCTCCAAACGGGAACAGTGGTCTACGACCACGAAAAGTAGCCTACGGCTACTGAGAGACGTTCTACGAAACCTTTCCCTCCCTTCAGGGAGAGAAAACAGAACTTGGTTCGAAAATCGAGGCAAAGCACAAAAGAGTCCCGAGGTCCGGAGGTAACACTCTCAGCCGAAACTCCGTAACCTCAGAACGAGCACAACATGCGCAATCACCGGTGGTGTTAAAGGCCAAGAACAAACACCCTCTCTAAGCCTAGAATGTAGAGATATAGAGAGATATATGTGCTTTTCCTTAGACAAATTTTTTTCAACCTCTCTAAAGGAGAGGAAGGCCCTCTCTTATAGAGAAACAAGAGGGTTCAAGCTTCTTGGAGAAGCTAGAGCAAAAGGATCAATCTTCTTAGAGAAGCTAGAGCAAAGGTTCAAAAGTTTCAAGCTTCTTAGAGAAGCTAGAGCAAAGGGTTCAAGCTTCTTGGAGAAGCTAGAGCAAAGGTTCAAGCTTCCTCAAGAAGCTAAAACGAAGGTTCAAAAGGTTCAAGCTTCCTCAAGAAGCCAAAATAAGTGTTCAAAAGGTTCAAGCTCCCTCAAGAAGCTAAAACGAAGGTTCAAAAGTTCAAAATTTCAAGCTTCCTCAAGAAGCCAAAATAGGGGTTCAAAAGGTTCAAGCCCCCTCAAGAGGTTAAAACGAAGGTTCAAAAGGTTCAACCTCCCTCAAGAAGCTAAAACGAAGGTTCAGAAGGTTCAGGCTCCCTCAGGAAGCCAAAACGAAGGTTCAGAAGGTTCAACTTCGTCAAGAAGCTAAAACTAGGTTTCAAAAGGTTCAGGCTCCCTCAAGAAGCTAAAACGAAGGTTCAAAAGGTTCAAGCGCCCTCAAGAAGCTAAAACCGAGGTTCAAAAGGTTCTAGCACCCTCAAGAAGCTAAAACGAAGGTTCAGAAGGTTTAACTTCCTCAAGAAGCTAAAATAAAGGTTCAAAAGGTTCAAGCTTCCTCAAGAAGCTAAAACGAAGGTTCAAAAGGTTCAAGCTGTCCAAAAACCGTGCCAAATGGAGAAAGTTTAGCGGTCCCGAACCGAGGCGCACGACCAACTCAAAACCGAAAATGGTCTCAAGCGGGAGCAGTGGTCTCGACCACGAAAAGTAGCCGACCACCGAGATGTTCTCTGAAACCTCTCCTCCTTCGGGAGAGAAAACAGAACCTGGTTCGCAAATCGAGGCAAAGCACAAAAGAGTCCCGAGGTCCGGAGGTAAGGCTCTCAGCCGAAACTCCGTAACCTCAGAACGAGCACAACATGCGCAATCACCGGTGGTGTTAAAGGCTAAGAACAAACACCCTCTCTAAGCCTAGAATGTAGAGATATAGAGAGATATATGTGCTTTTCAATAGACAAATTTTTTTTAACCTCTCTAAAGGAGAGGAAGGCCCTCTCTTATGGAGAAGGTTAGAGAGAACTTTCTTCCTGAGAGCTAGAAGCGCAAAAAGAACGAGAAGTAGGAAGAACATCAACGGGAATTCAAATTCATCATTTCGATTTGAGAATTGAACACTTAGTTGATTCAAAAAAGCCAAAACGAGGTGCTTAAGTTAATATCGTTAAGCTACAATTACTCACTAAATTCTGTTTCTTAGAGTCAAAATAATGTTAGTTTAATTCAAACTTGGCCAATTAAGCTAATGAAACAATCAATGGCCACGGCCGATTCGTTCCAACAACAAAAGAGGAAATGATGAGGGAGAAAGGTTAGAGAGAAACTTTCTTCTTGTGAGCTAGAATAGAATCATAAATAAGAAATACGAAGAAAATCAAAGGGAATTCGAATTCATCCTTTTGGAGTTGAGAATTTGAACACTAAGTTGATTTAGAAAACCTAAAATGAGGTGCTTATGTGAATATCTTTAGGCTACAATTACTCAGTAAATTTTATTTCTTAGAGGCTAAGCAATATTAGTTATAGCAAAACTTGGGCAATTATGCTAATGAAACAATTAGTGGCATAAGCTAAAGTTCTTGGAACAAAAGAGAGAAGGATGGCGAAGGACCGAGACGTATGCAGTGAAACTTTCGTCTTGAGAGCTAGGATAGAAAGGTAGAGAAAAGAATAAGAAAGAGGAAGAAAATCATAGGGAATTCTGATTCATCATTTTAGATTTAAGAATAGGCCTAATAACGTTAAACAACAATTGCTCAGAAAATTCTATTTCTTAGAGGCTAAGGAAGAGTAGTTTGAGTTAAACTTGGCCGTTTAAGCTAATGAAACAATCAATGGCCTAAGCTAATTAGTTCCTAGAATGAAAGAAAGAAGGTTGGAGAAGGACGGAGAAGGTTCAAGAGAACTTTCTTCCTGAGAGCTAGAAGAGCAAAAAGAACGAGAAATAGGAAGAACATCAATGGGAATTCAAATTCAACCTTTCGATTTGGGAATTGAACACTTAGCTGATTCAGAAAAGCTAAAATGAGGTGCTTAAGTTAATATCGTTAAGCTACAATTACTCAGTAAATTCTATTTCTTTTTTTTTTTTTTTGGATGAATAAGACATAAATAAAACAGCAAAATATACAATATTACAAGGGGCAAACCCCAGGCCCTAACCAGAAACTATACAAGAAAACCAAAGGCAACACAAACTAGATCAGAAACATAATGTTCATGGCCTATTTAATGAAATAGGGAATGAACAAAAGCAAGCTAGCCAGATGAACAACCGAATAAGCCCAAGATAATATCCAAAACCTGCATACAAGATCCACACACAAAATAATAACCTGTGGGGGGCAGCCTACAAAAACCGTAGCCAACACAGCAGCCCACTCAGCAACGACACAGCCACTGCAGCACCAAAGTTGAACCATGAACACAAAACATTGTGCATGAAGTAACTAGTCCTAGTACATAAACCAATCCAAACCCAACTGCCACTGTCAAACAAAAATTGTGTAGCTTTGAAAGTCATGCCATATGGTCTAGCTGGATGGAAGTAGAGTAGAAAATAACTAAAAAACAAAATAAAATAAAAACATTCTCCTACACAACCCGTAGGAGTAAGCCACAAAAGGACATCAAAGTTCGATAACATAGTCCTGATACAAAAGTAAATAAAGATAACAATAGGATGATCCAACACTAGAACATGACTAGGTGCAAATTGCAGCCACCACCAAATTCTAGTTACTCCGGAAGGGCGCACAGTGCAGCCACCACCAAACCACTGAGCAAGACAACCACCATCAGTATACATAGTTTATTAACAGGCATGATGCCCCTCAAACCCAATAATACACCCTCCTGCCAGCATAGAGAGAGGTAACACATCAAGTTAGATAATCTGTGCATTAGAAACAGGTGCAACACAGATAAAGTACCCACAATATAATGGCTAACATCACTCAACCCACAATATAGAATCTCACTTCTCTCAAAATCTGCTTCCTTAACCTGCAAATAAAAATATACTATAGATATTAAGGTTAGAAAAACACACATGTGAGAGCTAACATCACTCGACCCACCAACACACTCAATGTATATATCATATAACATTTGTAGGTTCTATATTCACTCAACCCTCAACTTCACAAATACCTTCAATGCAACCACTGCACAAGTAACAGCTAATTAGAAAAACACACATTTTCATCCTCACCATCACTCGACCCACAATTTAGGAACTCACACCACTCAGCAGCCCACCCATGCAAGGAGCATGGGGCTTCATGATGGTGTCAGGAAGATTCCAGCTAGTGAGATACCACTCATCACCCTCGGATCGAGACATTGTTCCTGACAATGATCTGCCTCTAACAGACGCATTTAAGAATAGACTGAATAACAACCTCTTCAGGTTTAGCTTCCTTGTTAAATATCCTGTTATTTCTAGCCAGCCACACTTGGTACACAGTGCACAGGAAAGATAATCTAAGAATCAAAGATTTTAAAGAATTACCTTTACTCTCTTTGGACAAAAAGTAACAATGCCG